>VDFB02000003.1:602117682-602217161 GCA_007258455.2 Sequoia sempervirens | reverse complement strand
ATTGATACTGCTAACCATTTCATAAGAAAACATAGTGACTTCCATGAAGAATTTCAGGGGGATGAACAAGGATTGATTGATGCCATGAAAAAGGGACTACCAATGCTATTTGTAGACGAAGAAAAAATGAAAGAAAAGGACGAGTGGATTAAGGAATGTGCGTCAATGCTACAAAATATTCTGGAGATAGCTACAAGAAATGATTCAACACTAGACGAGGCCTGTGAGTAGAATGAGAAGATGGTGAAAATGGAGATATCAATCTAGAATGTGCTAGGAGATGCTGACACACATGAGCAACAAGATTACTTGGACCATTTTTCAAAAGTTCATTTGTGGCTAAATAAAGCCTAATTTCTAATTTTTATTATTATTGTTAAGTAAAACACATTTCTAAAGGGACGTGTCCTTTCACAATTTTGATGTATATATATCTATTTTATAGTGTCAAAACATATATAGGTGAATAGAAGAAGTATAAAATAGATAATTTACAATGATTTTTTTATCAAAAAGACTATGATGGATGTATAAAATTCTAGAGGAATTAATGGAAGTGATATGATTTTGTGGCATATCTCTGGTATTAGTTGTTTGTTAAGTTAATTGAAGATATTATCTAGTTGTCTCCAATATTGATATTTCTTTGTTATTTAAGTTGATATATCAAGCATATACTCAATTTGTCAATGCACATTTTTTGCACTTGTGTGGTATGATTAGTTGGTTCTTCCAAGTGGAGATTAAATCCTTCAAGTCTATCACAATAATTTAGAACTATCATTTGGATTATTAAGTAGAACTTGATAATTACATTCTTGCATGTTTACACAAGTTGTAAACAAATATCTATATGCCAAACAATTAGAATTTATACTAGATAGAAGTCACTCATCTCAAACTTTCATTTAACTCCATTTTACCCAACAAGGCATTAGTCTTATGCATTTTATCTCTTAGTTTCATCCATTATATTTTTACATCTTTTAATTGAACATATTAGGAATGGCTATGATATTGCTTATACAATCTATACCAAAATAAGAATTCATTTATCCACTCCCACTTACCATTGTGGATAAATTTCTTTAGGGAATAAACACAATTCAAATCTGCTTCATTCATATAGGTGTACCCGCCTAGGTCTGGTAGTACCTAAAGAGAAGAAGGCTCAAATCCATCATTTGACCTTATACATTAGCCAAAAACGTTGTGAGAGCTTGGCAACCTCTCATGGTTCAAAACTGCATTTTTGAGACCTAACAGAACTAGGGGAAGCACCAAGTTCAACACTCTTATCATAATTTAAGTTCATGGAAGAAGAGAACAATGAATTCAATTCATTATACACTTGTTCATCAATATTTGCAATATCAATGTCATCATCTAAATTAATCACAAAAGGAGGTCAAATGATAATGTCTTTGGAAGGTTCTTTTTTACATTGTGGTGAAGGTGTAGAATCATCATCCATTGCTTCATGCAAGTTTAGATTTAGATTGTCTATATTGCTCTTTTCTTGTTTATTTTGTAACATACGAGAAATAACATGACGTCTATGCCTACACTCTCTAGCACTTCAATTTTATTTCAATCTATTGTTAATTTGTGATTGTGTAGGAGCAAGTTTGTCAACCATAGGTTTCCTTTCTTCCCTTAGGGGAGGAATGGAAGGAACCCTGGTATGTTGTTCAACCACTTTCTCTTTATCTTTGTAATCTTGTTTGATTCTAGGAGGCACACTAAGATTGTTTTGGTTGTCTCGTGGTCTCTTATAGGAAATGGTAGGAGGATTTGTCATAGGTTGTTCTTAGATATTTGGAAGGGTTTTTTGTTCAATCATGGGTTTGTCTAGGATAGGTGGCTCAATCACTGGTTGACACATATTTCTAAGGGATAATTCTACTATTCACTTTTCCTTAAATTTTTGATATGATTTGAAAAATTAGTCCTCACAAGTTCTAATAGGTTCAATAGGCTTGAGCCAAAAGAAATCCAATGAAAATTTCCAATAGGAAGAAACAAGATTAAAGCCATTATGATGTATAGTAACATTTCCAAAGGGAAAATTCAAACATTTATGTACAATCGACAAGACAACATTCATGGAGTGAAACCATGGATAGCCTAACTTCACACAAAATTGGTCTGATGATGGGATGATGGTGAATGAGATGTTTATTTTTTTTGGTCCAAATTTTAAAGGAGATTTATCAAGCCAATTGCAGGGAAAGAAAAACCATTATGTTTTTTGATCCACGCTTTTGGTTTTTCATATGTATCTTGATAGAGTTCATGCATAAATAGGAATTATTTAGTAATCACATTATCTACAAAGACGTGATCAATTAATATCCCATTGGTAGGCTTGTCATCGATTCTTCCAGCTATGTAAAAAGGACCATCAGGTGCATGTTTGATTATGTCATTTTGTGAGAAAGAAATTTCAAGGGGAATTTTGGTTTGGCCCTTATGAGGTTGAACTTCAATGATTCCAATCATTCATTCCAAAGGATTTTCTTGGTTTTCATCTTTTGTGTTTTTATCTTCCATGTCAACATTCATCACATCATTCTTTGTTTCACTAGCTTTGACAAATTAAATAGTGTGTTTCAGCATGGGATTGGTAAAGATTTGTAAGTTTTGGTTAGGAGTAGCTACATACTTATTACCTTGATCATTCACACCTCATATTTGAAGTTGATCAGAATCAATGAGGTCTTGCACAAGATGTTTAAGATGCTTACAATATTCTATATCATGTCCATTTTATTGGTGGTAATAGAAATAATAATTTGATCTATAGTTTAATGGTAATGGTTTATTAGGATCAAGAGATCTGATAAGAGGTAAGGAAATCATATTCTTGTTCACGAGATGCAACATGATATTATGAAGGGTATTAGGTAGGGGTGTAAACTGTCTATTTCTATTTGCAAAGGTACATGGTTTTGTTGTCTTTATAGCAGCCACTTGGTTACCAGCTTGTTGATTTGGTTGAGGGGAATTAATTTGTAAAAATACCCTATTTTGATTCTTGAAAGGTTGGTAATTATTTTGAGGTGTAGATTCAAACTTTTCAGGATGGCTAGGGGTATTTTTCACATCACGGCCATAAGCTAAATTCTGATAGTCACAAAGGGTTGTACATAACTGTGTAAAGGATGGGAATTTCAACATCTTGAGTTTGGTTTATATTTTGTTTTGTAAATTGGAAAAACCATTCATTGAAGGTCAACATTAGGGATCTTAATGTTTATTTATGAATTCTAGAGCATTTGATATTGTGCTATGAAATCAGTGACTTTCACATCATCTTGTTTTTTATATGTCATTAAATCAGCTAAGGCCATCTTGGGATGCATGTGAATGTGGAATTGGTTGTAAAAGGGATCAATAAGCTCATTCAATGAGTTTATTAAGTTGTTTGGTAAAGAGAAAAAACACTCTAAAGCAGTATCCATCAAGGATTTAGGGAAGATTTTAGCCAATAGCATATCTTCAAAGATGAAGTCACTACATAGAGTTGTATAAGTGGAAACATGGCTAACAAGATCTCCTTTTCTATCATATTTCTCAAATCTAGGAACTTCTATACCTTGTGGCATTTATGTTCTCAATATCTCTAGGAATGATGGGTTGGTTTTGATGTATTGTGAAGGTTGACCATTTTTGTTTAGCTTTAGGATGACGATTTCTTGCTGAAGGGATGACATGTATTGCAAAAGTGTGTTAATGATGGGATCATTGTTGGTATTGTAAGATGGATGGGAATAAGGTGGAGTGGTGTATGTATGCGGAGAGCAAGTGAATTATAAATTTGTGAGGGAGGATGGTTGAGGAGATATGGTATTTTAATGCACAAAGCTAGTAGGTTGAATGGTTGTGGTAACATGAGTACTAGTTTATGTAGGGATAGATATGGTATTGTAGAAGGAGGAATTGAAGTTCCACCTTGGATTTGAGTATGCCCCAAATCTTGAGTACAACTAGTAATGGTAGGGATGGTATTGTTAACATCATGCAGATTGGTTGTAGGTAAAAAAATTCATTGGAAATGAGGTTAGATCCATAGAGGGTTGATTATCAACACTATTGGTGAAAGAGTTAGAGAACCCAAGATCCATGGTGAATGGTGTATCACAATATGACATTAGTCTCGAACTATGTATCACAATAGTAGTTCTAATAGGACACCAAGTTGTAATCCTCATACAAGATTCACAAACTCAATGTCAATCCAAGATGGAAAGAGGGTAAAATACATTGTAATGATCTAGAGTACAATATGTAAATACAATTTTCAGATTCTAAAAAACGTGATTTTCTAATTACACTATGCAAAAACCTAAAAATAATATTTTGTAGATGGAATTTTGAAATCACACAATGCACTAAATTTATCAAATTAATGAAAAAAATATTCTACAAATAGTAACATAAATATGAAAGGAACAAATAGGAACGTAGAATTGAATATTTTAATTCCCAAAAAATTAGAATGTGACCTTGATCAGGGACTCATTCACCCTAGGGTGAATAGGTTCTAGGTTCAATTTTTGAAACAAGTTTTTATAGATTTTTGAGTGATTTTTAATAGTTTCCATTTATTTTTTTGTTACAACAAGTTTCAGTTTGATTTTTCTATGAAATTCAATGCAAAATGTCACAAAATGAAAACCTAGAATACCTAGTTTGATATATGCAATTTTTGTTTCAATTTTTAAATGCAAGTTAATATGATGTAATGTTATGTAAATGATATGCAAGATGACTATTTATTTTTGTATTTTTCAGATTTGAAGGATGAAAAATATTCAATCCTAAAACCCTTAAATGAAATGTGTTAGTGAATGAATTGGCCTTTTAGAAAATATTAGTAACTTAGACTCTATTTAACCCTTAGCACGCACTAGAGCCAATGGTAATAGATCTGGAAATTTTGCAATTGCATTTGTGACTTTCCTCTGAATTAAAGAGATACAAATCCTTCATATGATCTATCTAAAAAATATGGTAGCTTTTAACTAGAAAGCAATAAGGTGACAAACATTAGTTCATAAAAATGATGCTAACATGGAAGGAAGATCAAAAATCCATAAATCTACAACACATAGATTGAAAAGACTTATGAAAACCATACTAGGAATGAAGGAATTATACTACAATAAATGGATACAATAAAGTTTATTTCACACATAAAATATGCCTCTATTACATGCTCGATACACATATCGGTACACTAACACTACATTTGAATTCATAACACACAGATTACAAACTATTGCAATATAAATCAACATAAATGAAACATGTTCCTTCTTGAAATACAACACAATGTATCTATGGAGATCAAACTCCCTATACTTCTACATCATCCTAGATATAGTAGTAAATTCCCCCAAAATAGTTACCAAAACCATTACTAAAATTAGCAACATTTCTTACCATTCGATCATCTTCTTGAAAACAACTAAGGGGATATGATTAGCCAGAATAATTAGAATGACAAATGAAATGATGTTAAGAAAGAAATATTGGCCTCACTTCATACCAACGACCGCCAAATGATGTATCCCATAGCCATGCAATTAATGAAGATTTAAGGAGATGCAATATGATCACATGTGTATGTTTTCTAGTGGCGAATGTAAATTTAAAAATGGTTCACATCATCCATTAATTCAAATCAAGTTGTTGTTTCATTGGATTGAAGAGATAGATAGCCTATATGTCTAACCAAATATCTATAAATTCAACCAGTGTCACCACACTTCACCATCCAGAAGCATCCAATATGGTGAGTGCTCAGAGTGATGGAGTATCAGCGAATGATTTCATTATTTTGGAGGATGTCGAATGCAGTCCTCTGTTCAAGCATTTGTCTAACCAATTGAAAGAATATTTTTTCATATAGAGTGATATAGAAGAGGAAGTGCTTCATAGCATTCTGGTGGAGCATTTCTAAGCCAAACGCATGTGCATAATGCTACCATGCTAGAGTGTTTTGTGTATACAATTATCAAGACCTCAAGTCATCAAGACTGGGGGATGTGAGCATCTGAGAATTTGGTGAGGCTTGAGTTTCACCACCATGTCAATGTGGCCATTGTTGGTATTAATCACTATCCATGAAGCAGGTTGGTGTGTGACACCATCTGCATAGTGTCGAATCTTCATAATGAGGTTGTGGAAGAAGCCATGACTCTCCTTCATGCAAGGGTCATGAGGAATGACATGGGGATTTTTTCCCAATTTCTATAGTCGTATGAGAATCTTTTTCTCCTACCAAAATTGAACACCTTCATACTATGATAGAGGGAATTCGAGTGCAGATGTTCACCCTCTGCATTTGAAAAAGACACCCCTTTTGCTTTTTGATATTGATATCAACTTTTTGTTAGTTGAATCGACAAATTTTGTAATGCCACTGTGATGTATATATATATATATGAATAAAATATTGTTTTGATACCATAGTGTTCTTGTATGGATGATTTTTTTTGTTGTTTATGTTCATATTCAAATCTAATGGTTCTTGTTTCCCTTTTTGTATAACTGCATTATTATTCAAAACCGTATTCACTATTATTTCATTAATCTTCTTGAAAAATGTCTTCTGACGGTAGGGAAAGTAGTTTGTAGAACTTAGCAAAACACCACCTTTGTTTCAAACATCTCCAAAAATCTTGACGAAGAGAAAAACTTATGAAACAAGTCACTAGGAAATCTTTTGACAATAAGGTTTAAACAAGCGGTAAGTTACAATGGAGCCATAAAACACCACCTACACTTAACTTGAATGATAAGGAAGCAGTAAAGTGGGAGGTTAGCCAAACTAGCAAAAACCCCACCTAGGTTCAAAATGTATAGTGAAAAACCACTTGGCTTAGAACTTGTGAAAAATTTGACTGAGGGGAAGCAAGGTGGCGACAAGGAGGGTACCAAAATTAAGGGTAGTAGTGGCTCTAACTAGGGACAAGGACTGTAAAGGAATATAGAAGAACCCATAAGATGCAACCATTCCTATCCATTGGGCATAGAGTCAAAATGAGGACATAAAAACCCAAAAACAACAAAGCGAAAGGAAAAAAACACACCAAAAATGCAACTATATACAGAGTAGGAAAAACCTGCCAAGAACAAAAGGGACAAAGAAATGCCTACACAAAACCATTGGCAAGCTGAGAGAAGAATGACCCATCCTTGAATAGGCCCACATTTGCATGAATTTTCTAGATCAAATTGAGAAGAAAGACCACCCAAACACAAATGTAAAGGGTGAAGAAACTGCCACCAAGAAAACCTCCAAACAACCATCTCTCATCATAAATTTCCTCCTGTTGCAAGAAAACCTGCACTAGACCATTATCGCTCATCCACATCTCTTTATTAGGCTTCATTGATTCATGTACCTCTAGCCCTTACAAAAAATCCCATGATTCAACTTCTTTTCTGACACTATGTTTCCCAAATCCACAAACTGACAACTCTACACCATTGCTCTACTTTTCTATAGTAACAATAGAAAAATGTTCATCCATTGATGAGCAACATTCTCTTCTTTCTTCTGACATGGGTTGATCAACAATTGAATCAATGAACAAAGGATTATTGAACATTTCAAATTCATCAAAGAAAAATAGGGGGTTAAAATTAATTGGCCATTTTATCCCCTCTTGGGAAGCATCATACATAGTCTGCATTCCCTTCAATGTTATAGCAGGGGGTTTCATCAACAACCTCCTCAAAAATGAAAGTGTGATATTTTGGAGCAAGGAGAGAATCTGGCATTAGATCATTCATACTGGCATCAAGGGAGAGAGACTTGTCTTCAAAATGGAAAGGAGAGGTAAATTGAGATACAAAAAGTGACTTCTTCTATGGTGAATTATCTTCTTCATTTCTAGACGAATTGAGATCATCATCTACCTCAATTAAGACATTCAAATTGAAAGCTTGAGCATTGCAGTGTTCAATTTCTTCTTTTTCAAACTGTTGCATGCTACCAAAGACTATTAGATTAATATTTTTAGTGATCAGAGGAGGAAATTTGATTTCATTGGGAAATTTGAAAGGAGGGTTAATAGAAATTTTTTGATCAATGTAAAAACTCTCGATATTATCAAATTTCCACTTTCCCATAGTTATACAATCATCTTCAATACTTATTTATTTCAATTGAGCTTTTTTGATCCCTTGGACTCTATCTCTTTTGAGGATCAATTGAATATCAGGATATAGAGCAGATATCAATATGTGAAACATAATTTCCTCACTTGGCCTTTTAGGAGAGGGAATGTGTTGAAGTGGTAAATGAAGTCTCTCATTGTCTCAGCTTTATCTTTCATAATCTAAAAAAATTGTCAGAGGATGGCCACAAGATTAGCTAGAGCTTTATAACGTTGGAGATAATTTTCTCTCAAAATGTTCCATCCTATGATGCATCCCTTTTCTAGTCCCCTGAACCATTCAATTTCCTTCTTGGTTAAACTATCAACAAAGATTCTCACAAAAACATCTTCGTCTTGGATACCCAAGATCCCACTTACTACAATCATGGCTAGAATGTGTTCTTCAGGAACTTGAGTGTCTTTGAGAGAAAATTTAGGAAATATTTTTTGGGAGCTGCTAGGTAGGTCATGATATTGTGATAAGGCAAGGGGGAAATTATGGTTACACCAAAGATTCAAGGCCATGGATGATCAAAGTTTCCAACTCATGAAGGAGTAAGGTTAAGAGGGAAAACCCTTGAGTCAATCTCTGGGTGGTGGATGAGGGAGAGATGGGTCCCAAGGGTGATGGAGATGTTGATTGGGATGATTATTAGGATGGTGGGGAGGGTTATCGTGATACACAAACACCTATCTTGGAGGATTTTCAACTACTAGCTCAAGTGGGCATTGCACCCATTCTTCTTCTTCTTCTAAGATAGGATTCACTCACATATAATTTGATGTGCTCCTTCTGTACCTCTAGAAAATCATATTTAATTGTGAAATGATGTCTTCTTGTTCCATCTACACCCAATTTAAATCGAGTTGTAATATAGGAAATACATTCTTATGGGGAAGTACCATATTTCCACATGACACGATGGAAACTTATTAGATATTACAATGCTATGTCCCTAGTAGAGTTTCCAAAAATCTGCTAGCGAATGAATTGTCCTTTTAGAAAAGATTACTTAGACTCTATTTAACCCTTAGTGTATTGGATCCAATCGCTAATAGCTCTGGAAATTTCACAATTGCATTTGTGACTTTCCTCTAAATTAAAGAGGTACAATTCCCTTAGATGATCTATCTAAAAAATATGGTAGCTTTTAACCAGAAAGTGATAATGTGACAAATTTTAGTTCATAAAAAATATGCTAATGTGGAAGGAGGATTAGAAATACTTAAATCTACAACACAAAAATTGAAAAGACTTATGACAACTGTACCATGAATGAAGGAATTATACTACAATAAATGGATGCAATACAGTTTATTTTGCACAAAAAATATGCCTCTATTACACGCTTGACTAAATTGACATAAATGAAATGTTTTCCTTCTCAAAATATAACACAATGTATCTATCAAGATCAAACCCCCTATCCTTCTCAATCATCCTAGATATAGTAGTAAATTCCCCCAAAATGGTTGCCAAAACCATTACTAAAATTAGCGACATTTCTTGTCGTCTGATTGTCTTCTTGAAAACGGCTAAGGGAATATGATCAATCAAAATAATTAGACTTACAAATTAAATAATGTTAAGAAAGAAAGTTTGGCCTCACTTCATACCAATGACTTCCAAATGATGTATCCCATAGCCACACAATTAATGAAGATTTAAGGAGATACAATATGATTGCACATGTACGTTGTCCAATGCAGAATGCAAATTTAAAACTAGTTCACATCAGCCATTAATTCAAGTCAAGTTGTTGTCTCATTAGATTGAAGAGAGATATATCCTAGATGTCTAACCAAACATCTATAAATTCAACCAGTTTCACCACACTTCTCTATCTAGAAGCATCCAATATGGCGGGAGCTTAGAGTGATGGAGTATCAGTGAATGATTTCATAGTTTTGGAGGATATCGAATGTAGTCATCTGTTCAGGAATCTATATGACCAAATGAAAGAATTTTTTGTCATACATAGTGAGATAGAAGAGGAAGTGCTTCATAGAATTCCGGATGAAGCATTTTTGAGCCAAACACATGTGCATAATGCTACTATGCTAGAGTGTTTTGTTTATACAATTATCAAGACCTCTGGTCACTGAGGCTGGGGCATGTGAGCATCTGAGTGTTTGGTGAGGCATGAGTTTCACCATCATGTCAATGTGGCCATTGTTGGGATTAATCACCATCCACAGAGTGGGTTGGTGGGTGATGTCATCTACATAGCATCGACTGTTCAGAATGAGGCTATGGAAGAATCCATGACTCTCCTTCATGTAGGGGTCGTGGGGAATGACATGGGGATTTTTTCCCACTTTCTGTAGTCGCACGAGAATCTTTTGTCTCCTACCCAAATTGAACACCTTCAAACTGTGATAGAGGTCATTCTAGTGTTGATGTTCACCCTCTACGTTTGAAAAGAAATACCTTTTGATTTTTTCTATCGATATCAACTTTTTGTTAGTCAAATCGATCGATAAATTTAATAATGCCACTACGATGTATATACATATATATATGAATAATAATAACATTTTGATACCATAGTGTTCTTGTATGAATTATTTTTTTGTTGTTGTTTCTATTCATATTCAAATCTAATGGTGTTTATTTCCTTTTCTATTTAACAACATTGTTATTCAAAACTTCATTCACTATTATTTTGTTAATCTTCTTGAAAAATGTCTTCCAACGGTAGGACGGGTAGTTCGTAGAACTTAGCAAAACACCACCTATGTTTCAAACATCTCCAAAAATCCCTCCCAAGAGAAAAACTTGCAAAACATGTCACCAAACAATCTTTTGAAAATAAGGTTTAAACAGGAGGTAAGTTACAATGGAGCCATAAAACACCACCTACATTTAAAGAATTATAAGGAATCAGTAAAGTGGGAGGTTAGCTAAACTAGCGAAAAACCTCGCCTAGGTTTGAAACATATAGTGAAACACCACTTGGCCTAGAATTTGTGAAAAAAAAATTTAAGGGAGGGGAAGCATGGTGACGATGAGGAGGGTAACAAAATGTAAAGTTTGTTAGGGTTCAGGAAGATTGGAGCAATAAACATTAACAATTATATGTAAATTAAATAACCCAGAAATAATAATGAAGAATAACACAAAAGAGATCAACACAAAGATATAACATGGTTCACCCAATATGGGCAACATCCACAGAAACTCAACCACCCAATGATTTTATTATCTAATGCAAAATAGATTACAATCTTGTGAATCACACATAATTGAAATATACATCCCAGCCACTTATAACAAGATTTTTGGAACCTTGTAGAATTAGGTTTTTACAAGGTAATTTTTCATTTGACGTGTTAACTAGAAAACCTTGACATGTCAATGGGAAAAAACCTTGATGTGTCAATGGGAAAAAACCTTGACATGTCAGTGGGAAAACCTTGACGTCTTGTTACGAGTGTACAATATTTTCTTGATTAGATGCTACATACCAATAAAGTTGAATGCAAACTAGACACCCTAAATGAGACCTAATTCAATACAAAGGGATGAAAATGAATGCAAGATCTAAATATAGGATGAAAGAGGACTCCAAAATCAAATAATGCAATGATCAAAATCAGGTTCACCAAAATTAAACATGGAAAAATATAGGGGTGTTGGAGAAAAATGAGTTGATGATAAAGGAGGTATGATACACCTATTTTCCTAGTTTCATTCCAAATGCAAGCTATAGAGGAAAAATATGGAAACTAACAAAACTAACTATCAAAATGCAGATCTAGAAAGGGTAAAATGTTGTGTACCTATCACCAATGATGATTTTTCAAACCTCACTGAGGACTCATTCACCCTATGGCAAATGGGTCTTGGCTAGGGTTTTGAAAAATCAGTTTCTAGGTCTTGTTCTTCTATGTTTGCACTCCCAGATTCCAATCATTCTTTGTTGAAAGTCAGAAATAAATCCTATAGATTAGTTTCCATGATATGAAAACTTTTCTTACAACTTTGACAACTTTGCAACATTCTTCAATTTTTCTCTTCAAATGATCTTCAACCTAAAATCTGCAAACACACATCAAAGAGAGAAAAATGTTGGTTTGTTAGGGAATGGGGGTTTTCCTTGGTCAAACTCCATTTTGGTAATTAAACCTTATGATGAAACAATGAAACCTTACTTGAAACCTTGGATAACAAATCTGCAAACTAGCATGAAGTGGCCTCAATGGATGTGGATCTTGCTCTTGAAACTTGTCTTGAAACAATGCCTTTGATATGCTTGATTAGATCTTGAACACTATATCATCATATTAGCTTTAACAACATGCATGATGTATTACATCTTTGACATGATGAGATGAATCCTGATTGTTGTAATAATCTTCTACAAATCTTCCCTTGAATGCCTTGAAAATTCTCTTAAATTGCTCTTGATCTCATGAAATTTCGATAAGGAATTCTCTCTTGAAATTATTATATTCTTAGGTCAAAAATAACATTTGAAATAACCCCTTATTTATATATATCTTAACATTAATTCCCAAAATTCAAATATCACAAGCTAACATTGAATTATGGATTTGAAATCACTAAAATACCACCAAAAAACATATTCCAAAGGGGGGTCCTAGGTCTAAGTGAGGACCCATTTTCTATAGGGCGAATGGGTCCTAGGCCACTTACCTAGGACACACAATGTACATTATTAAGAAAAATATGTAAAAATAGTGTCCTAGGCCTAAGTGAGGACCCATTCGCCCTATGGCGAATGGGTCCTAGGTCACTTACCTAGGACACACATTGTCTAGATTAAGTGTTGAGAAATGGCATTTATGAATGTCGGATTTAATCCCTCAAAATTTGTATTTAATGAGGATTGAATTTGAATTAAAGGGGCCAACTAAGGAAAATTAACCTCAATCAATTAATAAAGCCCCAGATTGATGTGAAAGTGTAAAGGTACACTTTACAACACCAAAAATAAGGCACAATTAAGTCCATTTTATCTAAAAGGGCCCTAAACTTAATGTGAATATGTAAAACATATTACAACACTAAATTAAGGCATAATTAAGCTCATTAATTTAGTTATTCCCAAATTAAGTGTGAAAAAGGAATATTTTTTCCTACACTTCATATATTAATAAATACATTTATATATAATCGTGCATATATGTATATGCACAATATTGTTCTTTATATTTATATATTATATAAATATGTTTGTTAATGTATTTGGTAAACTTTATGAAAATAATATATATGTATTAATATATATACATATATATGTATAAATATACATATAATATATATAATATATTATATTAATAATATATATTATATATATAACTTATATAATTTATATGTGTGTGGAATAAAGTTATTAATATGAACCTCAAGCACATAAGATAGTGTTGATCATTATTGATGAAAATATGTAGCAAATCATATATTATAACATGGGGCACATGTAGCTTAAAGTGCAACTTTATAAGGGATAAAATCTAGCGCATAAAGTAAATACGACCAAGTCAAAATTTAAACATAGCACATAGGGAAAGCTTACAATTGTGTAGAAAGTTTAAGCATGGAAGTTAATGTTGTTTGAAACATGAGAATATGTAAAATTTTGCACCTGTGAAGGTGGCACCAAGGAATAAGAGGTGGTACCATATTTAGTAGAAGTTGGAATGTAAAAGAAGTCTATGAATTCAAATAAGCTTGCAAATAAGTGTTTAGACTCAGTCAAGTGCAAATTGGGCAACATATTGCAATGGAATTCGAATTAGGAAACCTGTCTAGAGTTTGATGTACCAAATATAAAGTTGAATTAGCCATAGAACTGTCATGTGTTGCAAACCTATGAGTGATTCATTACATGAGGAAGAAGGGTGGCATAAACACTTACTTGTTTATAGCCTTCAATTTTTCACAAATTAGTATAAATAAAGGTTCCCATTCTACCAATTTCTACACTTATCTTTCTTATTGTCTTGATGTTATTTTTTTGTGAGTTGAGAGCTTGTGAGTTGAGAGTTATTTTGGTATTTTGTATTTGTGGTTATTATGATATTAAGTGAGAAGTTGGAAGAAGATAGTTAAGTGGAACTTGGAGGAGGTGTCAATCGATTTGAGGATTCATACTAGGAAGGAGTTTAATCAATTGGATCTTTTATATAGGCATGCTAGTTTCTATACCATTGTCTTTATGTTGGAAAGGATAAATTAGTTTATTTACTAAGTTTGTATTTTTGTATATGTTGTGGTGTTTGTTTGAAATTGCTTGTTTCATTGTTATGCAATACGTTGTAGAACCTATCTTATATGTTATATCTTTATGTACCCTGTATATGGGAGTTTATTGAGTGCAATGTATTTATACTTTGTGTAGTTATCTTTGTTATATGTAGGAAAATCTATTCTAGATGTAGGTAGCTTTATACAATAAGTTGCTTTAAAAAATTTGGTAGTATAGTTGTATTGAACAAATTTATGTGATGTTATGTGGATTATTCCTGGGATTAGTCAAATCTGTAGGAAAGGGTGTAACCTAGATATAGAGTATAATGGTCATTTTAAACCAAATCGAGTTAGGAAGGTGGGTGAACATGTGATGTCTACTCTAAGTTAAGGGTAATGGAAACTTTGGCCAAAGTAGTGTAAGTAGCCATTGTTTACATTGTCAGTTTCACTATGATTTAGGATTATGTACTAGGCATGGGAATTTCATACATGTAAGTTGTAACTATTGTATGTCAGAATGTATAGGACACAACAAAAATATCATAATAGGTTATTGTTATGATGTTACCAAACTAATCTCTTCATCAAAGGGTAGGGCCATCTTACCAGTTAAGTAGATGTGTGGGGGTCCACAGTAAGTCCAAGGTTGGTGGAAAAGTGCTTGAGTGGTGCTTCTCCTCTTTAGTTGGTGACCAATATTTGAAGGGGAATTCCTGAAGCATTGTACTTTATATATTTTGTAAGCTTATTTAAGCTATGTATGTAATTTATATCCATCTCTATTAAAATTAAAAGTATGAAATGTCATATGGAAATATGTATCATCATTATTTGAATCAATGAAAGGAATTCTTTTGTATACAATGGGAAAGTTTGAAATGTGTTTCAAATGTGCATTCATTATTCAAAGGAAAAGAAAAATTTTATTGCTCTTAAAAGTTAGATGCATAAATGGTGCAGGAGCACATGGGAAGAAAAGCAATCAACGCCAACCAAAAAATATTGTTGGTTTTGTTTTCGCATTTTGGTTTGTTTTGGTTTGACTTCTCTCTATTAGATTAGCACCTAAACCCCTTATATTTGATGCTTTAGAAAAATTTAGAGCTTTGGTGGAATTTGATCAAATGTTGTATTTGCAACTACCTTGTAAACATATATGCAAATGTGAAAGCATAGACGAGCACATTGAGGGGTCTTGGACTCCAATTAAATCTAGAAAATTTAATTTCAATTGTGCCTTTTTAGCTTCAAAAGAAAATGTGGGAACTTGGAAAACCAAACAACAAATACTAGGAGGATCAATTAAAAGAGGAGGAGACATTTGTTTTAAAACAAAAGGATTTTCAAGGGTCCCTTGTGTCGCCATATCACAAAAAGAAGAAACAATGAGTGCCTTTAAAATTCTATCTATTCAAGAGTCACGATAGAGAATTTAAAGGGATGTGGGCTAGGAAGATCACATTGTCATCAAGCGTCATCAAAAGACTATGAGAATGCATTATGGAATTTGATTTGATATGTTGTCAAAGATGAAGTGGCATATCATTTGAGCTTTATAATATAGATTGAGAATTAAAAGGATCAGTTCCATGTCATAAATAATTAAAAAATGAAAGAATATTTATTTTAAAAGGGGTCGATTGAAATTAAGGAGGGGCTATGTGGAAAATGAAATGATCAGCACAATAGTAGACAAAAATCCAATGCATGAGTGGGAGATTCGATTGGAAGATAGTGTGGAAGAAGAGTCATCTAGAGTGGAAGAAGGGGGTCGACTTAGTAGTTGAGGGAAGGCGGTGTAGAGATTTGGGGCCGTACCAAGAACCAGGGAAATTAAAGAGTGTTGAAGGAAAATTCATAACTGCAATCTAAAATTAGTTGAATAAAGAGAAGTTCAAGGGGCTACATATTAGAGAATGAAAGGAAAGAGAGGCAACACAATCTAAGAAGAGGATTCATGGGGAACAAGAAGAAAACTCATGCCTATTGTAAGTTGATCATTTGTAATGAAAAGATCTATTGGCTGAGTCTACATGAGGAGAGATAGCTTGTGAGGGGGATAAGAGAGTGCATGCCATGGGTAGATAGAAAGCTTGGATCGAGTAAAGGAGGTACAAAGAGTTAAATGAATAAAATAAAATAAAGGAGGGCGTGTAGTAGAGATTGGGGCATAAAAAATTCAACCAAAAAGATCTCTAAATGGTGAAGAATGGGATAAGATTTGGGATGGGTAGAATTAAAAACCTCCACACAACAAGGATAAGAGAAGAAAATCCCACACTGTGATGCATGTGGTAGAAGAGGAGCCTGATATGTTGGGCTAGAGAGAACATTAACTTAGTAAAGGAAAAAAATGGTGGTTGGTCTACAACACCAATAAAAGAATTTGACTTATAAGGTGGAGTAGTTGAGAATAAAAAATAGATCCAAAGGTGTGAATGATTGTTTGGGAGTGCGCAACAAGAAATGTAGAGTGGCATGAGGAATGTAGGTAGCTGTTCTAGAGTAGAGGAAGGGTATATTTGAATGCTCAAGAAGGATGAGGTCATGAGAGACCATCTAATGTAATTTTGTTATTGAATCAATGAAAATATTGTTTTCTTGTAATTGAGTTAAGTTGAGTTTTTGAACTATTTCTGCAAGTTCCATTTTGTGATTTGTGTCTGAGTTTCTTGAGCAGAGGGGAGTATGCCCTCTTGCAACAATTGGTATCAGAGTAGGTAATCCTGAGTGTGGAAAGGATCCAATAGGACTTGCGGGTGAAAATGTGAACAAATTGTCGATTGTGAGATAGTTCACACAAAAATTAAGTGAGAAGGTGGTAGAGAAGAAGCTTGAAAGAGTTGTTGTAGGTAGAGTAGTCCTAAGCAGCAGGGAAGCTTGAAGCCACAAGGAATGTGAGAGCAAGCAAGATGGGTTGGGTCATGAGGAGACCCATGTGAATACTATTTTTGGAGCAATATTGGGAGAAAGTGGAGGATGAGACATTTGAAAATATGGGATATATAGTTTGTGAAGAAGTGGGAAAGATTGAGGCCAAGATCAAGAAATTGGAAAAGAGTATTGGAAAAGATGAGAGGACATTGGGTAAGAGTAGTGAGAAGAAGGTTCTCTTGATAGAGGATAGTGGAAAGAAGAATAAAAGAAATGAGTGTTGCAGCCCTAGATGGAAGGAGAAAAAGGTAAAAGAAACCCCTATGGAGGTATGTGAGGAAGAAACGAAGGTGAAAG
The DNA here is from genome assembly GCA_007258455.2 of Sequoia sempervirens. Lineage (NCBI taxonomy): Eukaryota > Viridiplantae > Streptophyta > Pinopsida > Cupressales > Cupressaceae > Sequoia > Sequoia sempervirens. The sequence goes on along the minus strand of VDFB02000003.1, from coordinate 602,199,536 downwards.
AAAATGAAGAATTGATTGCAAAAATAGAGGATGTAGTCACAATGATGGAGTACCAAGAAGTTGCAGCTGATGGAGATGTGGAAGAAATTGTAGCAAAAGATGATGTGATGCAAAGGGAAATCTTTTGCAAAAACTATGGGCTCTCAAGAACAATGACAATGTGGCTTTAACAATAGTAAGCATAAGATTGCTTGATCCTTCAATGATGACAACAACTAATACCATGCTAACATACTCTACAAGCCATTTCTCTACATTAAACTCTCAAAAGGAATCCAAATTCACCCATATTTTGCACACGCAGGCCTTAAAGTTCTTAAAGACACTCTGAAGACTTCTTTTTAACTATTCTTGATAGTGTTTAATGTAGGAGTTTAGGTGAACTCCTCAAACCCCCCAGAATCACCTGCAAGACAAAAAATTCCACAAGAGAGAAATGACAGAAAAATCATGCTATGATTAAGATGCAAGGATGTCAAATTGATTATGACATGGCATGATTACAAATGTACAAGATGCCTGAATATATAGGCAAGAAGGAAAACCTAATATGCATGAGATGTTGCCATGTGTCATGATCTAACAACATGTGAACCCTATCTAGATGATTATTAAATATTGAGATAAGTTCTAGAAGGATAACTCATCTTCTAGAAGGAATCTTATCCCACCAAACAAGGAAGGGAATATTTCCCTATTTATTAAATGATTTATCTAATAATGCAACCTAGGACTTAATTAATTAAATGCAAGACCTAAGTTAACTTATGCTAGTGTAATAATTAATTAATTACACCAACACCCCCCCATAAGTGCAACTTAGGGAGGAAAATGCAATGATTATGCAAGATGATGATGGGTCCCGGCTACGAGGCCATGTTAGGTACCCATGTACATGAAGATGCAGAAAATCTCCCACAACTAGAGAAAAGGGGAAAACCCAATGGGAAGAAAACCCTTCTCCAAAAATGAGATAATGCAGAAAAAAGTAAGATAGGATGGAAAGGATGGAGGACTCCCAAATACCCCCCAAGTACACCATCCGTCACATGGATACAATATATTTCCCCCCATAGGGAGGAGATAGAGATGCTTCCCATTCCAGATAGGAATTGAAGGAAGGATGAATGATGATGATGTCTCTGAACTCTACTCAAATGTCTCCTTGCCTGAAGATGAAGATGCCACAATCAATGGTGACAAACCAGGACGATGCGGAATTGATGTTGAACAATATCCAAAGACAAAGATATAAATGCCCAATTTTTCTGAAATGAAAAATGGCCTACTTATAAAAAAAAATTTCCTCAGAGGACAACTGACCGGGATGATTTTTTGCTGCAAATTGTACAGATAGTACGATTTATTTTGCAAACCCTAAAAATACCTCTGAAGCTCCTGGGTTGATGTATCCGATTTTGATGAATGGGCAGGTGATCTTAGGGTTTCGAGGCCTTCTGAAGACAATGGTGAGCTTGGATTTGACTCTATCTGCTTCAGAAATCAGCTTGGTCCCCGGGTGGAAACAAGTAGCCTGTAATGGAAACCTTCAGCCTGCAAGAATCTCGCACACCAACTTTCTTGATCGAGGGTTGATGTTTCACTGGACAAGCTCAAGATTATGGATGCATAGTCCTTGAAGCTGCAGTCTTCAATGGAGGACCTTTGAGCCAGGAAAGATAATCAACCACACAGAAAGTGTTGCAATAATGGAATGCTGATTAAAGATTCTATTGATATAATATTGATATGATAGGTATGATGAAGACTTGATAGCCCCCCCTGAATGAAGTGTCCTCAAAACCACTGAAAGAAATATGAAGCAAATCCAATGGTAGATGCTGAAGAAACCTCAAGTCCTGAATGGAATGACAAGGAAGAAGTCTCATATATGAAATGTCTGAATAGAGGAGTGATGCCCCCTCAAGAATGGCCTCCAAACCTGTAGAAGTAGCCATGTCAGTGATACCTGAAACGAAGCCATCCTATGATTGCAAGTTTGGAAAAAATGAATGTGTCCTGATGGATGATGATAGTGGAAGCCTCAATCAATGATTCTGGACAAGGAATCATTGAATGTGAAGGGATACCAACTGTCTCTGATGAAGAAAAAGCACCGAAAGGAACCTTGTCAACCTCTTCGGAAAGATCAAGGCAATCAACTTCCTGCACAACAATATCATCATGGGGAATTTCATCTGAAGCATGGATACCTTCACTCGGATGAGGAACTATACCAAACATATGAGGCAATAAATGGTGGCAGATCCCATCTCGCCATTGTTGATAGTTATCCTCGTGCAACATAGCCAAAGAAGGAGTATATGCAAGCCCCATAATGAAATTTCTCCAAAAGATACAAAGACACTGACCTTCAACAAAAAATAGAAGACTTCCAAAGATGATATGCAACTGAAGTGATGCTACCCAGATCAAAAAATATTTTCCCAAGCTTCAGGATGTCCAGGTTATTGAACAAATGCACCAAACTGAAAAAATTAATGCAAAAGTACCTGGAGCTGAAACTGATCAAGGGATCTGGACTGATGAAAAAAACTCTGAAATATCTCTCGAATGCCGCTAGAATTCCTAGGTTTCGGCAATCTGATGCAAAGATATTGGTCGTTGAGTCCAAAGTGGAGGATTGACTTCAGCTGACTGTAGAATTTTCTATGAGAAAAATTTCATAGAATAGATGCTACCACTGAAAAGTAGAAAAAATTATCTTTCCAACGGTATCTTGATTGTCAATTTTCGATACCATGGCCAAAAATTATGATTTTTTCAAAAAACTGAATTTAGCCTGCAGGAAATGGGTTTTCTAGCTAAAAAAAATTCTTGTGATTTGATTTCTGCGAAATCTGTTCACAATGAGTGGACAAAAACAGAAACCTAGAAATATTTTGAAGCTAAGAACAAAACCTAGAAATATTTTTTTGATCCAACAAGCAAAAAATGAAAAAATATTTTTTTAAAACCTTCAGCCGGAGAAAAAATGACGCGCGCCGATTTTTGTTCATTGATTTTCTCCAGATCCGTAGAAAATATTAAAAATCTAAAAGATACCCAGTTCAGATTTCGATCCTGGCTACAAAATCCAGAAATTGTTTTTCTTGGAATTGAGTGGAAGCTGGATTTCTGAAGCAAAAATAAAAAATAGCTTTAAAAAAGCTGCTTGCATCTAACAAAACTTTCATGCCAAGATTGATCTCTGATATCTGGGAAGAAGTCTGCAGCACTGGAGCTCTGATACCATGTAGGAGTTTAGGTGAACTCCTCAAACCCCCCAGAATCACCTGCAAGACAAAAACTTCCACAAGAGAGAAATGACAGAAAAATCATGCTATGATTAAGATGCAAGGATGTCAAATTGATTATGACATGGCATGATTACAAATGTACAAGATGCCTGAATATATAGGCAAGAAGGAAAACCTAATATGCATGAGATGTTGCCATGTGTCATGATCTAACAACATGTGACAACATGTGAACCCTATCTAGATGATTATTAAATATTGAGATAAGTTCTAGAAGGATAACTCATCTTCTAGAAGGAATCTTATCCCACCAAACAAGGAAGGGAATATTTTCGTATTTATTAAATGATTTATCTAATAATGCAACCTAGGACTTAATTAATTAAATGCAAGACCTAAGTTAACTTATGCTAGTGTAATAATTAATTAATTACACCAACATTTAAACCCAAAACAAATTAATTCCAACAAACCCTCAAAGAGGTGGGGTTTTCCATAGGAAAAATGATAGTAAGAATATACTCTCCATGACAAATCACATAAAAAAATGAATTATCCTTCCTCCTTTTAGGAATGCGTACAATAAGGCCTACAAAAAATTATTTCCAAATCTCATAGATTTTCACTAGTTGAAACCGAAGATATGGGTTTTAGAAGCTCATTGAAAACCCTAGGTTGGGGGCAGCGTAGTTAAGAATAATTTCTCAATAATTTGAGAAAAACACCATGAAATTGACTAAAACCAATTACATTCAAATAAGGAAATAGAACACTATTTGACCATCACCTTTTAGACCTATCCCAAGGCCGTACAAATCTGTACCACACAATTTTCTTGTTGTTTCATAGAAAAAGTTGTCATAAAATTGTAAACAGGGTATTTTACCAAATCTTGTTCCCAATACTTCTTGGAGCATATTCTTGGATTGATTCAACATCAAAAGACTTACAAAAATAGTTATCCACGAGCATATTTCCTTTTCCCACACAAAACATAAAGACTATGTCATGAAATTTTACAATTATGCCACTTTAGTGCAACTTCCAACCTGGTCAAAATCCAAAACATCAAAGAAGGGAAATTTACATGATTTCATGGTCCTCTTAAGACCTTATTAGACCCATGAAATCTAGAAACAAGAGTTGAGGACAATCCCTAACCTTGAGCAAGACAAAAACCCACCTAGGAATTCAAATTTTAATTTGGTGGGAAACCAAAAAAATTGAATTTTAGGCCTAGAAAAGTTATCTAAACCACCCAAGATGATCATAATGGATCCCTCAAGACCCCTAAAAACACAAAAAACACTCCTAACACCCTAAAAAGAATAAAATAAACCATTGAGAGTGATGCACCTACATAATATTCCCAAGGAAAAGAAAAAGAGCTAGGTTCCACCTGAGAAGAGCTTTGCTACTATCCTTCCATGCTTGAGAACATCTAACTTTGTCATCCATGTGGCATCTTCAGTTGGGAGGCCTTTCCACTTGACCAAATATTGGAAGTATTGCTATCCCCTTGTCTTCTTGATCTCTTTGGTACATTAATGATGCATTCTAACTTTGTTGGTTTGTTAGATAGGAGATCCTTGATCCAATAAACATCTAAAATCTATTGTAAACTTGCTCCTTCATCAGTAATGAAATATTTTCTATAAGCATACAAATAAGCAACATTAAAAATTGGGGATATGCCTACTCCACTAGACAGTTCAATCTCATAGGAATTGTTGGAAAACTTGTGAACAATCCTACAAGGGCCTATCTTCTTCATCTTCAACTTGGAATACTCACCTTTGGGAAACCTCTTCTTCTTAACATGTGCCAAGACAAGATCTCCAACCTTAAAATTAACTTCCCTTCTCTTCAAATCTACCCTTCTTTTGTATTTTTCAACACTATTTTGGAGTTTCTCTTTCACTTGTTGATGAAATTCTTGCATAGAAATGGAAAATTGTTCACCCTCTGCACTTTGCTTCTCCATACTACTAAGATCTCTCAATTCAAACACTCCTCTTGGTTGTATACCATAGACCACTTGAAATGGACAATTGCCAATGCTCCTATTCACTAAATCATTATAAGCAAACTCTACTTGGGGTAACACAAGATCCCACTACTTGAAATGATCCTTTGAAAGGGATATCAATAGGTTACCTAAGCTCCTATTGACCACCTCAGTTTGGCCATCAGTTTGAGGGTGGTAGGCTGAGCTAAAACTGAGATTTGTACCAAGTTTTCTCCACAATGTTCTCCAAAAATGTCCTATAAATTTACTATCCCTATCTGAAACAATGCTTAATGGAAATCCATGTAATCTAGCATCTTATTTAAAGAAAAAACATGTAACATATGAAGCATCACTTGTACTTTTTTGGGGAATGAATACTCCATCTTGGAAAACCTATCAACAACCACATAAACTGAATCAAAACTTCTTTGAGTCTTTGGAAATCCCATGAAAAAATCCATATTGATGGATTCCCAAGGCCTATTGGGAATGGGTAAAGGTTGGTATAACCATGCATTAGTGTTGCTCCCTTTTTATTTTTGGAATATGATACATCTCTCCAAAAATATCCTTACATATTATTGCATCCTTGGAAAAAATAATTCCTTCTCAACTACTCTAATGTCTAATCAAGACCAAAATGACCTGCCATACTTCTACAATTCTTTTCCTTAATAATATTTTCTCTCATAGAACATTTAGGCACACAAAGTTGTGCTCCCTTAAACAAAAAAAATATTGAACAAGGTAGTCTAGCCACTTTTCCCTATTAGTGTTAATGGGATGCTTGCAAACCTCATAAATATCTTGTAAATATTCATTATCCTCATACATCATTTTGAATGCTTCAATTCCAACACTTCTCATTCTCTTCTACTCAAAGCATCGACCACCTTTCTAATTTTCCCTTTCTTGTGTTCAATTGTGAAGGTATAACTTCCCAAGTATTCAATCCACTTAATGTGCCTTCGACTGAGTTTTTCTTGACTATTTATGAATTAAAGTGCACGGTTGTCATTATAGACTATAAAATTCTTAGGTAAAAGGTAATGTCTCCATTTCTTTAGTGACTAAACCATTGCATACATTTCTAAGTCATAGTATGAGTACTTCTTTGCATCATTGAGGTTTTCACTAAAATAGGCTATCAATTTGCTATCTTTACTTAAAAGTGCCCCTATTGCATGACTACTAGCATCACACTCTATTTGGAAAATCTTATTGAAATAAGGTAAAGCCAAGATTGGCTGATCACTCACCCCTTTTTTTTAGCTATTAGAAGTTCTTTTTAGCATTTTTAGTCTATATAAACTTCTTTTTCTTATCCCCTTTTATGGTGTCTATGATAGGTGCACATACCTGACTGAAAATTTTTATGAATTTTTTGTAAAAAATTGAAAGACCATGGAAAATTCTTACCTCTAAAACTGATTTAGGTGCAGGCCACTGTAGGATTTCCTTCACTTTGCTTGGATCCATCTTCAACATCCCCTTTGAAACCACAAAACTAAGGTACAACATTTTTGTCTTCAGGAACTCACACTTTTTTAGATTGATCATTAGTTTTTCCTCTTGTAACCTTCTTAACACTAAATTCAAATGATGCAAATGCTCTTATTTGCTAGAACTGAAAACTAGTATATCATCAAGGTAAACGACTACAAACTTACCAATGTATGGCTTGAGAACTTCATTCATAAGCCTTATGAAGGTATTAGGTGCATTTGAAAAGCTAAATGGCATAACAAGCCACTCATATAATCCCTCCATTTTTTATCATTTTTTTTTATTCATCCCTTGGTCTGATCCTTATTTGATGGTATCCACTTTTGAGGTCTATTTTTGAGAAATAACTTGCCCCACTCAAGCAATCCATTAAGTCCTCTATTATTAGTAGTGGAAACCTATATCTGATTGTTATCTTATTTATTTCCCTAGAATCAGTTACATCCTCCACTCACCCCTTTCTTAGGTGCCAAAATAGTTGGAACTGCACAAGGACTAAGGTTCTCCTTGATTAACCCTTTGTCAAGTGATTCTTGCACTTTTTTTCTGATTTATTCATTTTTTTGGGGTGTCATCTTATAGGTTGCTTTGTTTGGTAGACTAGCACCTTGTATAAAGTCTATTTGGTGACTAATATCTTTCATTAGAGGAAAAGAGTTAGGAATTTCATCTACAATTATTTCTTTATATCCCTTCAACATTTCTTGTATTTCCCAAGGCAACTCATCAATTCTTGCTTCTATCATGACAGTCTTAGGTTTGATCGCTACTGCAAAACCTATCTCTTCCTCTTCCATTGTCTTTAGAAACTTGTTTTCACCCACTATCATCACACTTGAACCAATCTTTTCGTATTTTTCTTCTTCTTTCAAAGGTGTTAAGGTGTAGGTGACTCCATCCTTCTCCAAAACATAAAAAAATTTCCTACCATCATGCATTGTTTTTTTGTCATATTGATAAGGCCTACCAAATAACACATAGCATACATCCATTGGAATTATAAAACATAACACCTTGTCCTTATACCTTCCTATTTGAAATTCTACCCAATATTTTTCATTAACTAATACTTGATGCCCCTTATTCAACCATGAAACTTTATAGGGTCTAGGATGAGGTAATCATTTCAAATTTAACTTCTATACCATCTCAACAACAACTAAATTATCAGTACTTATTGAATCTATCACAACTTGGAAACACTTACCTTGACACTTACAAAAAGTCCTGAATAATGACTTTCTTTGAGGTGGCTCTTTCTCCATTGGAACCTTGGTCAATGTCCTTCTCATTAGCAAAGATTCTCCTTTCTCTAATTCTTCTTTTATGGTGATGAGTTAAAACTTTCTTCATCTCCTCCTTGAGAAACTTGAGTCCTTCTTTCATTCCTAAAAGTAGTATTGTTCTACTCTTCTAGACACTCCCAAGATTGATGACCAAAAAACTTGTTGCATTTGGAGAATTTTCCTATGAATCCATTAAATCCCCCTCTTTTCCCAAATCTGCTCGTAAAATTAGGCCTCCTTCCTCTAAAACCCCCTCTTGAATTTGGTGCTTGTTCTTGTGAAGTGCTTGACTCTCTTGGAGTTATTGGTGACTATACTCTGCCAACATATGAACCTCTTCCTCTGACACTCCTTCCTCTACCTCTATTCTTCTTTTCTTGCTTCCTATTCAAGTTCTCTTCAACCTTTAAGGATAGCTAATAACACTCTTTAAGTGTTCTAGGGCTTTTCAGGATTAACTCATCTTGTAGGCTATACCTAAACTTTAAGTATCTTGCAATCTTATTTGTATCATCCTCCATATGTCCTGACCTGATGTTCAACTTATAAAACTCTTTAGTGTACTCTTTCATTCCCATATCCTTTTGTTTCAAGTTTTGCAACTTCCTATACAATTGATTCATGTAGTCACCTGGCATGAAATTTTCCTTCAAATTGGCAACCATCCTATCCCAAGAAGTAATCTTGGATTTACCTTTCTTTTTCCTATCTTCTTGAACATAATCCCACCATAGGGATGCATGACCTTTTAGCTTGGTCTTGGCTAACTTTACTTGTTTCTCTTTGGGTACCTCCTCCAATTCAAAGTACTTATCCAACTCCCCTATCCAATCAAGGTTTTCTTCACCATTTAAACTACCTACATACACTAGAAGTTCCACCTTCACCTTGGTTCCTTCACCCTTGACTTCCTTTAGCAACCTTTCCATCCTCAAATCATCAACATCCCTCTTCTTGAGGTTCTTCTTGAGGTGCTTCATTCACCACTTCTTCTTCTTGGTCACTCACATCTCCTGTAACAATTCCTATTCTTTGGTTAGCTTCCACTGCATTGTGTCTTGCATCCAAACTGACTCTCATCTCCCTCATTTCTCTAGCAAGGGCTTCTCCCATTTGTGTGGCTATCCTTTCTACCACCTTCTCAACATTTCTTGGAGGCATCTTTCTTTTTCTTGCTTAACCAGATCTGATACCGATACTGATGCAGAGAAAAAGATTTTGCAAACACTATGGGATCTCAAGAATAATGACAATGTGGCTTTAACAATAGTAAGCACAAGATTTTTTGATCCTTCAATGATGACAACAACCAATACCCTAGTGACATACTCTACAAACCATTTATGTATGTTCAACTCTCAAAAGGAATCAAAATTCACCTATCTTTTGCACGCTCAGGCCTTAAAATTATTAAACACATGCAAAATACTTCTTTGTAACTATTCTTGACAGTGTTTAACCCCAAAACAAAGCAATTCCAACAAATCCTCAAAGAGGCAGGGTTTTCCATAGGAAAAATGATAGCAAAAATATACTATCCACTACAAATCTCATAATATGATGAATTATCCTTCCTCCTTTTGGGAACATGTACAATAAGGCCTATAGAAAATTAGTTCCAAATCTCATAGATTTTCACCAATTGAAACAAAAGGTATGGGTTCTAAAAGCTCAATGAAAACCCTAGGTTGGGGACAATGTAGTTAAGAGTAATTTCTTAATAATTTAAGAAAAACACCATGCAATTGACTTAAAACAATTGAATTCAAACAAGGAAATAGAACACTATTTTACCATCACCTTTTAGACCTATCCCAAGGCTATACAAATCCATACCACACCATTTTCTTCCCATTTCACAAAAAAAGTTGTCATAAAATTGCAAAGTAACAGGGTTTTTTACCAAATCTTTCTCCCAATACTTCTTGGAGTGTATTCTTGGATTGATTCAGCATAAAAATACTTTCAAAAATAGTTATCCATGAGCATGTTTCCTTTCCCCACACAAAACCTAAAGATTATGTCATGAAATTTTACAATTATTCCACTTTAGTGCAACTTTCAACCTAGTCAAAAGAAAAAACATCAAAAAAGGGAAATCTACATGATTTCATGGTCCTCTTAAGACCTTATTAGACCCATGAAATGCAAAAATAAGAGTTTATGACAATCCCAACCTTGAGCAAGATAAAAACCCACCTAGGAATTCAAATTTCAATTTGACAAGAAACCAAAAAAGTTGAATTCTAGACCTAGGAAAGTTATCTAAACCACCTGAGATGATCCTAATGGATCCCTCAAGACCCCTAAAAACACAAAAAACACTCCTAAAACCCTAAAAATCATAGAAGAAACCATTGAGAGTGATGCTCTTGCATCATGATGTTGCAACAACAAAAGAGAAAGAGGTAAAATTTAATTATCTTGAATTTAGTGATGAGGAGGCTGAGCTGAATTTTCATATGGTTGAGGTGAATAAAGAATTAGTTGATAGAAAGAGAGATAATGTGATTGAAAATTGGTGTATGGATAAGTGTTTTCATATAGAATTTGTGGAGGATGTTGCTGGATTTTGGTGGAGGTGGTCGGTCTGTAGTGGGTTGGATCCCACAAATGAGAAGAAGAGAATAGAGGGTGTTGAATAGAGGAGAATGATTCATGGTGGATATGATTACATGAGAGGAAGGAAGGATGAAGCACTAGAAGAAGTGAAATAAATAGTTTTTGGGTACCTAATACAGTGATGGAGTTTGCTACAGATTGTTTACAATCTCAAAGAGTGATTATATCACTCAACTCCACCATTGTGAGCCTATGCTCACAATCTTTCTACCTAGTGTGTCTGGTCCAGAAGCACGCGAGTGGAAAAGAATTCAACACCAACCAAAAATATTATTGGTTTTGTTTTCACATTTTGGTTTGACTTCTCTTTGTCAAATCATTGCCTAAACCCCTTACATTTGATGCTTTAATGAAATTTATAGCTTTGGTGGAATTTTATCAAATGTTGTATTTGTAATTTCCTTGTAAACATATATGCAAATGTGAAAGCATAGACGAGAATGTTGAGGGGTCTTGGACTCTAAATAAATTTAGAAAATTCAATTTCAATTGTCTTTTCAGCTTCAAAAGCCAATGTGGGAACTTGGAAAACCGAACAACGAATACTATAAGGAGGATCGATTAAAAGAGGAGACATTTGTTTTAAAACAAAAGGATTTTTCAAGGGTCCCTTGTGTTTGCATATCAAAAAAATAAGAACCAATGAATTCCTTTTAAATTCTAGCTATTCAAGAGTCACGATAGAGAAGCTAAAGGGGCACGAACTAGGAAGATCACATTGACATCCTGCATCATTGGAAGACTATAAAAATGTAGTATGGAATTTGATTGGACACACTTTCAAAGATGGAGTGGTGCATCATTTGAGATTTATAATACAAATTAAGAATTAAAAGGGTAGGTTCCATGTCATAAGAAATTAAAACTGTAAGAAGAGTTATTTTAAAAAGGGTTGATTGAAATTAAGGAGGGGTTGTGTGGAAAATGAAATGATCAACACCATAGTAGAAAAAAATCCAGCGTAGGAGTGGGAGATTCGATTGGAAGATAATGTGGAAGAAGATTCATCTAGAGTGGAAGAAGGGGGTAGATATGGCAGTTAAGGGAAGGCGGTGCAAAGATTTGGGGCTGCACCAAGAACCAAGAAAATTAAAGAGTGTTGTAGGAAGATTCATAACTGCAATCTTAAATTAGTTGAATAAAGAGAAGTTCAAGGTGTTGCATATTAGAGAACGAAGGGAAAGAGAGGAAACATAGTCTAAGAAGAGGAGTCATGGGGAATAAGAAGAAAACCCATTCCTATTGTAAATTGATCATTTGTAATGAAATGAGTCTGCGTGAGGAGAGATAGCATGTCAGGGGTGAACACAAGGGAAATAGGGTTATTCCACCTTTTGGGAGATGGAACTTTGGGACCTATTTCATGATTTAGTTCATTAGGAACCTAGATTCCTCAACCAATTGACTTGATTTAGGAATGGGATAAGGGTTAATTTATGTGATAGGATGGGGGTTCACCATTGAACAATGCTTTAAAAGAAGGAATTGAATGCACTATGCAAATTCACTATTTGACCTAGGAATCTAAAGGCATAAAACAAGATGAAAAAACTAAAATAAAATAGTAAAGTACATAGAAGAATTATTGAGTCAAAGCAAGGTCATAAACTCTAAAAATATACCTCTCAAAGTGCATTGGGAATGATACCCTAGGTAGGGTGATTTAGTCCCAATCTAGGGTTTCTGGGTAGAATCTCGAATCTTTTAGTGAATAATCAAAATCCACAGAAAGATGGAAAAAGGCATATACTAGGACTCATACACCTAGTAGGGTGATTTAGTACTGTTACTAGGGTTTGAATGATATTTCCATAGCTTCTACTAATATTCTATAGTTTCCTTCTTATCCAACCTTCAAGTCTGAAATTCTAAATTCTAACCTATAGGTGATTTTCCGTGAAGATGACAACTTCTTGATAAATTTTGCAACTTTGTCTTCAAAGGATCTTCAAGCTCCAATTCACCTAGATCTACAAACACACATCAAGAGAGAAAAATGTTGTTTTGTTAGGAAATAGGGGTTCACCTTGGTGAAACCTCATTTCTTGAAATGAAATAGTGAAACATGAAGGAATGATGAATGAACAAATGCAACATTGCAACTCATCAAACCATTGAAATGAAGGTTGAAAACTTGTGTGAAATGGCTCCAATGGATGCGGATCTTGACTCTTGATTGAATACTTGAAACTTTGTCTTGAATGCTTACTTGAATCATGAAATCTACATCACAAATGTTAGCTCACAAACACACATGATGCATGAATACTTTGACATGATTCTTGAATCTTGAATGTAGCTTGATGGTTTTCTCTTGAATGCTCTCTTGATCTCATAAACTTGTCTTAGGAATGCTTTTTTAGGTTGCTTAGATGACTTGAAAACTTGCTAGGATAAATGATGTGAAATAACCTTTTATTTATACTTGTTTATGTCTAATTTCCCAAAATTACAACACTACAAGCCGACATCAGATCTAGGATAATAAAACCCCACCAAAAAATTGACTTAAAATGATTCTATGCATATGACATGTTGGGCGTATGAGTCCCAGAGGCATAAACTTGGGACACAAACTTCAAGAAATGTTAAGTTCAATGTAACATTTCAAATCAAGTCCCGAGACCTAGGTGGGATCCATATGCCCAAGGTGGTGTATGGGTGTCAAATCCCTATGATAAATTTTGGGATTATCCTTAGAAAAAAGCATTTAATTAAGCTTGTGGATGCAAAATAGAACCAATTAGGGCACAAACTAAGCCATGTTTTAATAGGGAGGGCCCAAAAAATTGTGAAAATTTAAAGGGATACATTTTCTTACACTACATTTAGCCCACACTTTAGTGAGAGGATGACCTTGCATCAAAATCACACTAAAGTAGATAAATTCACATCAAGAGGGGTCCAAGTGTACCAAAGCTAGTGAGATAGGACGACAACAATCGAGAGGGATGATCAAGCCCCCAGGATCAAGATCCTATAGCAAACTAACATAGGAACAAAATAACATGCATGTGAATGATGTATGAAGTGATGACAAGGTACAATCATACATTGTCAAAAACATAAAGAAGAAGGTAAAAGAAAGAAAGGTGGATCAAGCCTCGACCTTTTTTCCATGATGTGGATCAAATATAAGTTGTTTGTCCAAAAAATTTTACAAGAAAAACATAATTTCCACTATGCAAACCAAATGCATGCTCACAAGGGCTAGTGGAATCCGGTATCCACTAGGTGAGCCCTTAGAGAGGTGAGAAACATACACACGTGGTCGATATGCACCTACACACATGAGCGAGTGGCTATGGGAAAGTAATTCATAAGGTCGGTTCCCATGTACGTACTAACCATACCAAAGCTATACCTCCTGATAAATTTCATAAGGTTCCACACAACATGAACAATAAGATTTATGATTGAGCAAAAATTTGTATGCTAACACCCATGAACAAACATGATGGCTCCATTGACAAGAAAAGTGTGTTATGCAAGGTGGCCATATAATGGTTATTATAAATGAAAGATAGTGTAAAGGACATTCAAAAGGGGTTTTTGCTTAGTTCATGTAAGGTCTCCACTTAGGGAACATCATGCCTAATGTCTCCAATAGAGGACCAATAGAAGAATAGAAGATTCACAACTTAGCGAATGCACTCTGCTTGGAATTACCACTAAGAGGAATATAATATGCTAAGAGAGATCACGCTCTTGAAGCCCAATGTCACCACAAAGAGAAAGACACATCACATGAAGTAAGAATACCACACAATGAAACATGAATTGTAATTGAAATGAAAAATAATAATGCCAATGTATGCCCCCACTTTAAAGAAATTGCTAAACACCATGCTATGAGCAATTACTTTAAAGTAGCAATTGATAAATGATAAAGAGACATGAGATCTTATTTGAAAATCCCTATGCCACACATATGTTTCCAATAAGCCACGTCATGAAAAGGGGTTGCCCCCACAATGAAATCCCAAAATCACACATAAGGGATCCATGGATTTGGGGCCAGTCTATCTTTGCTACAATGTTGTTAGAGAGATAAAAAAATCATCATTACCCAAATACTCATGGAATAGGAAGAATGAAACTAAGAGAGTGAAAAAAAATAAAAATATTTTGGGTCAAGATGGAAGAGACCTAAATGTCTTGACACATTGTGTCATCCTTAAAAGGAAAACATGAGACAAATGAAAAGATAAAGGTTTATGATATATAGAAGAATGTAGGTACAAAGAGAGGAATGTCACAAAGAGAGAGATACATCAAACATAATGGTACAAGAGATCACATTACACACATGCAATCACACACATAACATAAAAAAATAAAACAAAGAAAAGACTAGTAGTAAGGAAAATGTGAGTCAACCTATAGTAGGTCATTCACATCCCAATCTTGTTCATTGTATATGAAAGGAAGACAAGTAGCCAAAGGGACAACATCACGTGTGGTACTAGGACAAGGCTATTGAATTCTTGCCCCTATTGTGTGCAAGACAAGAATGAGTTGAGGTAGGTGATGAGAAAGAGCTCCTTGCATTTTTGGAATGACTTGCAATGAATGTTAAAACATGCAATAGTGAGGATGTTATGATCCTACAACTGTTATATGGCAAGGAGCTGAAGGGAACCCTTTTAAGGGACCATTTATATGATATCAAACCCTTTTAATATTTGTTTCAAAGCACGAAATTCATCAGTACTATGTCCAAGAACTCTATGATATCAATAATGAGACATGTTTGTGTTCTTAGGATTTGGTTTTGGATTTTGTCTCATGGGTGGTAATGTTATAAGTCCTTGACTTAGAAGTATGAGAGGTCCTTTCAGTTTTAGACATGGGACAAGGGAATTTCAGCTTCTTTAGTTTGTAAGGATTTTTTTGCGTGCAGATTCACCAACTTGTTGAGGTAGATGTTGAGAAGGAAGATTGAGATGATTCTATCATTCTTGTGAGGCATTTTTTGTTCTTTAGGAAGTAGGATACCTATGTCAAGAGGAGGATCTTGATATCATATCCCTTTGGTATCTTCAATTGGTATTTGTTCTAAGAGTTTATGAAATTCATGTTCATTTGTTGTGTCACATCCTTGCTTAGTTAATATCTTAAAGCCTTGGCCATAAGTCTCTTCGAGGTTGATGGGAGTGTTGGTCACTTTGTTAACATAGGATTAATGCATTTGATTAGAGGAACTAGGGTCACTTATTGTAGGAAGTTTAGGTTTAGTTTGTGACTCAACTTCAGGATGTAAAAGACTAGACATCTCAAGTTGTGTTGGTTTTTTCATAGAAGGATAAAAGGATGCATTAGTCTCAAGATTGTTAAGGAAATCATTTATGAAGTTGTTCATGTTCTCATCATCTTCTCCAATGATGTCAACTTCATGAGGAGGAAAAACATTAGGAGTTGATTGGGCATGAGTGGGTTCAATTTCATTAGGATCATTTCTAAAAACATAGCTTGAAACATCAACCAAAGAGAACAATGACTTCCACACATTGCTAAAACACTTGTCCATTTTTCATATTTTTAGACTTAAATAAGGTAATTTTCTTATTACACTGTGTAAAAATATGAAATGAAATGTTGTAAATATAAATTTAAAATTAAGCAATGAAATAAATGAACCAAATTAAGCTAGATCTAATTAAATGAATCAAACAAAAACTCAACAAACTGAAACAAAGATCTAATAACAACAAACAAAAACATAGAAATAAAGTTTTTAATGC
The DNA here is from genome assembly GCA_007258455.2 of Sequoia sempervirens. Lineage (NCBI taxonomy): Eukaryota > Viridiplantae > Streptophyta > Pinopsida > Cupressales > Cupressaceae > Sequoia > Sequoia sempervirens. Next base: position 602,183,107 of record VDFB02000003.1, on the reverse strand, counting down.
TGTAAAATGTAGATTTAGACCTAATTCGGGACTAAATCATCCAAGTGGGTGAATGAGTCCCAATTAGGGTTTTTGATAGTTTCAGCTAGTGAAAAATAGATAGCATAGAATACCCAAAAATTAGGTGAAAAGACCTATATCGAGACTAAATTTCCCAAGTGGGCAAATGAGTCCTAGATTAGGATTTTTAAACCCAAATCAACAAATTTTGAGTTGATTTTTAATGTTTCTACATTGTATGTTGACTTAACTATTTGCAATTAGATATTTCTAATGAAATTGAACGATGCAAAATGCAAAAAAGAAACCTATATGCACTTGTCACAAATGTAATGTTTAAAAGCCCTAAATGTAATTCAACTAATGCAAATCTAAGAAAAGTTAATGCAAGCTAGATCTAGGACTAAAATTTTCTCCAAATAAAAAATAAAGTGTCCAAAGGTTGGGTTCACCAAAATGAACACAAAGGAAATAGGGGGTTCCACCTTTTGTGAGATGGAACTTTGGACCAATTTCACACTTTAGTTCATTAGAAACGTAGATTCCTCAACCAATTGAATTGATTGAGGAATGGGATAAGGGTTCCTTTATGTGATAGGATAGGGGTTCACCATTAAATAATGCTTTAAAAGATAGAATTGAATGCATTATGCAAATTCACTATTTGACCTAGGAATCTTAAGGCATAAAATAAGATGATTTTTTTTCAAAATCAAATAGTAAAGTGTCTGGAAGAATGATGGAGTCAAAGCAAGGTCAAAAAATCTAAAAATATACCTCTGAAGTGAATTGGGACTGATACACTAGTAGGGAGATTTATTCCTAGTCTAGGGTTTCTGGGCAGAATCCAGAATATGCTAGTGGCTAATCAAAATCTATAGAAAGATGAAAAAAGGGCTATATTGGGACTCATATTCCTAGTAGAGTGATTTAGTCTCATTACTATAGTTTGACTAATATTTTTGTAGCCTCTAGTGATCTTCTATAGCTTCTTATTTGATCTTCAAGTTCGAAAGTCTAAATTTTGTCCTATAGGTGAGTTTTCATGAAGATGAAAACTTCTTGAAACTTTTACAACTTTGTCTTTAAAGGCTCTTCAAGCTCTAATTCACCTAGATCTAAAAACACACATCAAGAGAGAAAAATGTTGTTTTGTTAGGGAATATGGGTTTGCCTTGGTCAAACCCTATTTTGGTAATTAAATCTTGAAATGAAACAATTAAACATGAAGGAATGATGAATGAACAAATGAAATGTTGCAACTCACCAAACCCTTAAAATAAACGCTACAAACTTGTGTGAAATTGCTCCAATGGATGTGGATATTGAATCTTGATTGAATGCTTGAAACTTTGTCTTGAATTCTTGTTGGAATCATGAAACTTACATCACAAATGTTAGCTCCCAAACACACATGATGTATGAAAACTTTGACATGATTCTTGAATCTTGAATGTAGCTCCAAATGATTGATGATTTTCTCTTGAATTCTCTCTTAATCTCATAAATTTTCCTTAGGAATTCTTTCTTAGGTTGCTTAGATGACTTGAAAGCTTGCTAGGAGAAATTATGTGAAATAACCTTGTATTTTTACTTGTTGATGCCTAATTTCTGGAAATTACAATACTACAAGCCAACATCAAATCTAGGATAATAAAATCTTACCAAGAAATTCATTTAAAATAGGTTTAGGTTAAAGCAGGACTCATACACCATGTTGGGAGTATGAGTCCCAAGGGCCTAAACCTAGGATACAAACTTCAAGAAGTGTTAAGTTCAATGTAATATTTAAAATCAGGTCTCGAGACCTAGATGGGACCCATATGCCCAAGGTGGCGTATGAGTCCCAAATCCTTAAATCTGGAACACATAACCAAAAACATTGAATTATATTTGTTGTTTGATAAATGTCAGGATTATCCTTAGAAAAATTCATTTAATTAAGCTTGGGGATGCAAAATAGGACCAATTAGGGCACAAATAAGCCATGTTTTAATAGGGAGGGTCTAAAAACATGTGAAAATGTAAAGGGATACATTTTCCTACACTATAAGGTGAATAAGAGAGTGTGTACCATGAGTAGATAGAAATCCCACATCGAGTAAAGGAGGTACAAAGATTTAAACGAACATAAGAAAATAAAGGAGGGCATGTAGCAGAGATTGGGACACAACAAATTCAACCAAAAAGATCTCTAAATGGTGAATAATGAGATAAAATTTGGAGTGGGTAGAATTAAAAACCTGCAGGTATCAAGGATAAGAGAAGAGAAGCCCACACTGTGATGCATGTGGTAGAAGAGGATCTTGATATATTGGGCCAAAGAGAACATTAACTCAGTAAAGGTAGTAGATAGTGATTGGTAGATGCAACACCAATAAAATAAGTTGAATTACAAGGTGGATTAGCTGAGAATAAAAAATAGAGCCAGAGGTGTGAATGATTGTTTGGGAGTGCATGAAAAGAATTGGAGAGTGATGTGAGGAATGGAGGTAGTTTTTTCAAAGTAGAGGAAGGGTAGATTTCAATGCTCAAGAAGGATGAGGTCATGAGAGACCATCTAATGTAATTTTATTATTGAATCAATGGGTAATTCCAAAAAGATGAGGGGCCAAAAAGGGGGCTTAAGTGGCCACTTTTTTTATGAAATCAGGAAATACTGACCTTGGACGTGAAATTGAGGACAGTTACACTCAAAATTTTGAGATGAAAAATAAACAAGGATCGTAGTGCTCTGAGTCTACTTTCTAAACTACAAATTTATTTTGAAAATGGTTGAGATTAAGGGGTTCAAAAGAGGGACCCACAAAAATTGGTGTTTTTTTGTTAGAAAAACATAACATAGCAACTTTTGTGGGAACGTAGCATGGTGAACTTTTTTTTAGTATTTTTAAAATCACTTCAGTGAGAAATTAGCTAACAATATGTAGTTGATGCATGATTTTTCCAATAATTTTTTAATGAATATTTGATTTTTTACTAATTTTAAAAGTGGACATTTCTTGAAAAAATAAAATTTTGGCCGTGCTACCCCTACAAATTTTGGAAAATAATTGATTTTTTAAAATAAATTTGTAGAATGGAGTCTAGTTTCTAAAAATGTAATTTATTTAAAATTTTGATGAACGGTTAATTTATAATGAAATAAACACCAAAAACTAATTACATCGTTGGATAGCTAAGAGAGATCCTAAAATTACCTAGGTGTTTGATTTGTTTGGCATTCAAACACATGCAATCCTAAAGGTGAGCACAAACTTGATTATGTGAAATATTGTAGAATTTGCAAAAACACATCTATGGTCATTGGAAAGGCCCTCCAAGCCTTTGGGTTGGTATTCCAAGGAAAATACCAAGTCTAAGACTTGGGGATTCCCAAAGCAAGATATAACACAAGCGTTTTATAACATGCTCACATTATATCTTAGTTTTGACATGGCTTTTTTCATTTGTGTGAAACATGTCTAGCAAGACATAACGTGAATGCATTATGTCTTGTTATATGTTAAATGCTACTCTATTGAATGTATGTTTATATATTTGTATGTTTGTATGTACATGTATGATTGTATGTCATGCATGCATGTATGTATGTATGCATGTATGTATGTATGTATGCATGTATGTATGTATGTATGTATCAATGCATGTGTGTATGTATGCCTATATGTATGTATTTAAGATTTTGTGTACATATGCATGTATGCTTGTATGCATGTAGGATTGTATGTACATATGTATTATTATTTTATTCATGTATTTGTGTATGTATGTATTTATGTATGTCTTTAGAGGGACGGAGAAGTTTAAGAGAGAGAGAGAGAGTTTTCTAGGTAGGGTGGGAGGGGGGAGGGAGGGAGAGACCCGATAGAGAGTCTTGAGAGAGGGAGATGGGGTGGAAGCGAGAGACTAAGAGAGAGGGAGTGGGAGAGAAGGGGTTGGAGTAAGAGGGTGTTAGATAGGTAGGGTGGGAGGGAGAGAGGGAGAGAGAGAGAAGGGAGGTAGGAGAGAGGGAATTGAGAGAGAGAGGGGGGGTGAGAGAGAGAGGGAGAGAAAGAGAGCGTTATGTAGGTAGGGTACTAGAGGGAGAAACTTGAGTGTGAGGGGAGGTGAGAGGGAGAGACTTGAGATATATGTAGTGAGATAGAGTGAGAGACAGAGGGAGTGGGAGAGAGAGGGAGTGTGAGAGTGAGATACTTGAGAGACGGAGAGGGTGTGGGAGGGAGTGACCTGAGAAAGAGGGAGAGAGAGATGGGGTGGAGTGAGAGGGACTTATCTAGGTAGGGTGGGAGGGATGGATAGAGAGAGGGGGGATAGAGAGAGAGTTACCAAGGTAGGGTGCCAGAGGGAGAGACTTGAGAGAGAGCGGGTGGGAGGGAGAGACCTAAGAGATAGGGAGAGAGAGTGAGTGGGAGTGAGAGTGAGATAGGGAGTGATGGAGAGGCAGTGGGAGGGAGATAGAGAGAGATAGAGAGAGATAGAGGGAGGGAGGGAGGGAGAGTGGTAGGAATTGATTGAACGAGAGGTACATAGAAAGAGGGAGAGGGTAGATAGAGACAATTAGAGAGGGAGGGAGAGAGAAGTGATATATATAGATAAAGAGAAAGGGATAGGGATTGAGGGTATAGGGTTGAGGGATTAGGATGGAGGACCTATAGAGTTGATGGTTTAGGGTATTATGTTGAGGGTATAGGGTTGAGGGATTAGGGTTGAGGGTAGATGGTAGAAGGTTTAAGGGTTTAGGGTTGAGGGTATATGTTTGAGGGTATATGGTTGAAGGTCCAATGTAGGGGTAGAGGGTATAGGGATTGAGGGATTAGAGTTTAAGGGTTGAGGGTTGAGGGATTAAGGGTTGAGGGTGGAGGGATAGGGTAGATAGTTTACTTGGGTTTAAGGGTTTAAGGGTTGAGGGATTAGGGTTGAGGGATTAGGGTATTGGGTTAAGGGTAGAGGGTAGAGGGTTTAAGGGTTGACTGTAACGGTTGAGGGCATAGGGTTGAGGGTCTAATGTATAGGGTAGAGGGTTTAAGGGTTTAGGGTTTAAGGGCTAAGGATTGATGGTTTAGGGTATTGGGTTGAGGATGTAAGGTTGAGGAATTAGGGTAGAGGGTAGAGGGTTTCAGGGTTGAGCATCCAATGTATATGGTAGAGGGTATAGGGGTTGAGGGATTAGGGTTTAAGGGTTGAGGGTTGAGGGTATTGGGTTGATGGATTAGGGTTAAGGGTAGATGGTATTGGGTTGAGGGTAGAGGGTTTAAGGGTTGAGGGTTGATAGTTTAAGGTTAAGGGTAGAGGGGAGAGAGATAGAGGAGTGAGTGGAGAGAGAGAGAGAGACCTGAGAGAGGGAGAGGGGGTGGGAGGAAGAGGCTTGAGAGAGAAAGATAGAGGGAGTGAGTGAGTGAGAGAGACTTGAGAGAGGGAGAGGGGGTGGGAGGGAGAGACTTTGAGAGAGAGTTAGAGGGAATGATTGAGTGAGAGAGAGACTTGAGAGAGGGAGAGGGGGTGGGAGGGAGAGACTTGAGAGAGAGATAGAGAGGATTAGCCCAATTTGGTGAAATTTGAAACCTAACTTGGCTGTTTGAAAAAATGGGTCCAAGAAATGGGATATCTTGGTGATGTAAATCACTGAGAGACCCCATTTCTTGGACCCATTTTTTCAAATAGGCCACTACATTGTCAATTTCACCAAATTGGCAAGCTAGTGGGCCCACTAGGAGTGAGTGAGTAAGAGAGAGATACTTGAGAGAGGGAGAGGGGCTATGAGGGAAAAACTTGAAGTGAGAGAGAGGGAGGGAGTGGAAGAGAGAGTGACTTGAGGGAGAGGGGGTAGGAGAGAGAGACTTGAAGTGAGAGAGAGATAGAGAGGGTAGAGGGTTAGGGGTAGAGGGTAGAGGGAATAGAGATAGAAGGAGTGAGTGAGTGAGAGAGAGATATACTTGAGAGAGGGAGAAGGGGGTAGGAGGGAGAGACTTAAGAGAGAGAGAGAGGGAGGGAGATAGAGGGTAGAGGGTTTAAGGGTTTAAGGATAGAGGGTAGGGGATAGAGAGAAAGAGAAAAGAAACATACAAAATCAACTTTCTCATAACGTGAGCACATTTTTAAGTATTAGAGATATGGTCATTATTTTAGCAAGACATAATGTGCTCACGTTATAACGTGAGTGCGTTATAACATTGTAAACAAATATTTTGGCACCTGAGATCTTTTTAGCCCTTCTAGGGTTTTTCACCTAAAAGGGGAAAGAATGGGCCAAAATGCAATGTATACATTCAAAGATTAATATAATGATAGATGAAATATGCCTAATTATGATGTCTAAATGCAATAAACTAAAAATGAAATGATTTATTGATGTTAATCCTAAGAAATGCAAAGTGCTGGAAAACACAGTGTTGTATGCAAAAACACCTAAGAATGCAAGTAAATGATAAGAGAATTAAACATAATTGGAGAGGTACACTTGGAATATGAAGTATGATGCAGAGAGGCTCTGAAATCCAACAAAATTGACTGGAAATGCTGACTGAGACACTTGTTCCAAGCTAGGCAACTTAGTCTAGTTTCAGGGAAGATTTGTTGGAACAAGAATCTACCAAATGGGTACTCAAAAATGTAAAAGTCAATTTTTAGGCCTGGCAGTGGGACTAATTCACCACAAATGGCAACTTAGTCCACCTAGGAATTTTGGGAATTTTGGGGCAGAATTCTATAACTCTAGGTCTGCACTTCTCTTCTTGACTGGTGTTCGGATCTGAATATGCAAAAAATGGGTTGAAAGAGGTCTCCAAGCTTCAATTAGGGCTTTGTTGACTTTGATGGATTGAAAACACCTTTTTGACACTTTCCTCTTCGATAAATCTGCATACAAAACCTGTAATCACACATGCAAAGAGGGGAAAAAGGGTTAAGGGTTAGAGTATAGGGGTTTTCCTTGGTCAAACCCCACTTTGGCAATCAAACCCTATGAAATGAAATGAAGTACAAAGATAATGATAAATAAACAGCATGCAATGTTATAAACTTACCAAACCATTAATGCAAAATTTTGAAGATATGCAATAAAGTGCTCCAATGCATGCTTGATTATGCCTAGGGTGCTTGATTTCTTGAATGATTAGATGATTGAATGCTTGAATGAATGGGGGTTAAAATGAGAGGAAAAACTCTTTATTTATACTTGAATTTCTAATATTTCTCGAAAATAACACATCACAGGCCAACCTTAAAGGTAAGAGAATAAAAACCCACCAGAAAATTGAAATTATTTTGATTTTGGTGCTCAGTGGAACTAAGTCACCCCAAGTGGTGACTTAGTCCCACCAGGGAAATTTCACTGGGTGACAGAAATTAAAGTGCATTTAATGTTATTTAACGAGAATATCCTCAAAAATACACTTAAGTAGGGCCAAAAAGTGCATTAAGGGGTCATTTAAACATAAGAAAGGGTTGAATTAGTGATGACAAGTCTGGAAAAGCATGAGAGTTTGTTACAAATATTTACAACACTTTGAAATAAGACTTGGTAAGTGATAAAAAGGGGGTATGTAGGTGAATTATAATAAGAGTCTAGAAAAGTGTGAAAATGTCTTACAATACTTCACAACACCTTTACAAGACATCATAAAGTCTTAATGATTCATAAATATTCAAGACCTAATGTGAATGTGTGGGCCACATTGCAACATTAAATCAAGGTGAAATCAAGCCAAATAAGCACAAGGAGGGACAAAAAAATAAAAAGTAAAAGGGTTACTTTTCCCATGTCCACAAACATGAGCACATTTTGTCTTGCTCTAAAAATGGTTAAAAACACAATATACCTGTGATCTCAAGGCCCAAATTTTGCATATTCTCTTGGTTTTGTGTGTGTTTCGACAAAAAAAAAGATTTTTGATGATTTTATGAAGTGTGCATGCAAGTTTTTTTGACTCCACCACCTTTGCATGAAATAGTAGAGTTTTCACGTTGAAAGGCATATAATACCAATTCAAGTATGAATTCCATTAGAGAGTGATATACAATTGAAGTTTAGAGGGGAACAAGCTTTTGAAAAATTCAAATTGTTGAAGAGTTTAAGGAAAGAAGAAGCAAAGGCTACATAATTGGGTAGAACTCCATTCGAAACTCTGGTTTTTTTGGTATGTGAAGTCTTTACACATTTTCTTTCATTCTATTTCAGCTTGCTTTGATTTTTTTATTTTGCATATTTCATGTTGATCATTGTGTGTTTGTCATTATAACCTTAGCTTGTCAATGCACATTTTAAATTACACAATTCTTTACACTTTCCAATTACATTTTTAAACCACGTCTCTTTGAGGCATTTTGTTAAACAATTGACTTACCTTGTGTATGCTTCCACATTTTGTATACACACATATGAAAAAAGTTATAAGTAAAATAATACATCATTTCTCAATCTTCTACTATGGATGTGCATACCACTCTCCAAAGCTTTCATTTTGGTGTAGGCATGGGGGATGTTGGAAAATGTAGTTGAATTTGGTTTTACACCTACAAATTGTATATGCTTGAAAATCTATTTTGTGAATATCCTGCAATCATTCTAGGCCACGAGGACATATCTTATTGAGGTATTTTTTCAAACAGATATACAAAGTAGTTGATTTCCTTGTCTATGCTAATAAATTTTCCATACACGTCCACCAAAGCATTTTATCAAACAACATAGACAAGGCAATTGGTTGTTTGAAGAAATGCCTCAAATAAATGGGGTCTCATGGTGATGTGCATTTTATCAAACAACTAATTTCATTTTCCATGCTACCAAATTTTCCATACATGTCTCCACAAAATTGGAATATACTCCTACATTGATAGATCTTTGAAACTATTTTGGTTTTCATCTCTATTGACAAAACACTAGCTTGTCAATGTGGTAGGGTTGACAAGGTAGGGGTAGTGTGATAAAATGCCTCATAGAAATGGGGTCTCACGGTGATTAAATTCCTCATAGAAATGGGGTCTCACAGTGATGTAATCATTGTGAGACCCCATTTCTATGAGGCATTTTCTCACGCTGCCCCTACCTTGTCAACCCTACCAAATTGGTAAGATAGTGAGCTCACTAGCTTGCCAATGCTACCACAATTTGCATACATGTCTATGAAAACATTATTTTCAAACATTTCACATGCCTTGTCCATGCTTCCATTTTGAGCATATCTTGCAATCAAGGCATGCCACATGACCACATTTCTTTAGGTATTCCATCCAAAAAATCATTTGAGCATTGGTAAGCTAGTGAGCTCACTAGCTTTCCAATTTGGTAGGGTTGACAAGGTAGGAGAAATGTGAGAAAATTTCCCATAGAACTGGGGTCTCACGGTGATGTACATCACTGTGAGACCCCATTTCTATGAGGAATTTTCTCATGCTGCCTCTACCTTGTCAACCCTACTGAATTGGCAAGGCTAGTGAGCTTGTCAAACACTAGCTTGTCAATGTGGTAGGGTTGACAAGGTAGGGGCAACTTGAAAAAATTCCTCATAGAAATGGGATCTCATGGTGATGTACATCATAGTAAGAACCCATTTCTATGAGGCATTTTCTCATGCTCCCCCTACCTTGTCAACCCTACCACATTGGAAAGCTAGTGAGCTCACTAGCTTGTCAATGCAGTAGGGTTGACAAGGTAGGGGCAGCATGAGAAAATGACTCATAGAAATGGTGTCTCACGATGATGTAAATACCTCATAGAAATGGGGTCTCATGGTGATGTACATCACTGTGAGACCCCATTTCTATGAGGCATTTTCTCACATTGCCCCTACCTTGTCAACCCTACCACGTTGACAAGCTAGTGAGCTCACTAGCTTGCCATTGCAGTAGGGTTGACAAGGTAGGGGCAACATGAGAAAATTCCTCATAGAAATGGGGTCTCATAGAAATGGTCATATATTTTTTTGGATGGAATTCCTTAAAGAAATATGGTCATGTGGCATGCCTTGATTGCAAGATAGGCTCAAAATGGAAGCATGGACAAGGCATGTGAAATGCAACAATCTTTGATAGGATACTACTTTGAAACCATGATGCTTAAAAACTCTCCATCTAAGCCAATGGGATCATGTTGAACCCCTCTACAACAACCTCTCTTAGCTTTTCTTATCTCGTAGTCATTTTCTCGTCATGTCTAGTTTTCACTTGATGGAAAAAGTGTCAAATGCAAATAGTGTAAAGTTGCAAAGTGGTGCAACTTTTGTTCTACAACTCGTGTGACCAAATAAAATGTACCAATGTGTTTGAATGGGTAGGTTTATGCTAGGAATGGTCCTCTTCCACACCCAAACACACTGAATCAATTTGAGCTACATTCAACCGACTCTATCCCTTAAAGGTCCAAAGTGCAAAATGGCTACAATCTTTGACGGGCTATTACTCGGAAACCATGATGCTTACAAACTCTTTTTCTGGACTATAGAATTTTATTGGTCCCTTCTACAATAACCTCTCTCAATTTTTTTTATCTCGGAGTCATTTTCCCATGGTGTCTAGTTTTCAATTGATGGAAAAAGTGTCAAATGCAAGCAGTGTAAAGTTGCAAAGTGGTGCAACTTTCGTTCTTCAACTTGTGTGACCAAACAAACTATTTCAACACATCTAGATAGGTACATTTACGCTAGGAATGGTCATCTTTTGTACCAAACATGTTGAATCACTTCGAGCTACGTTCAACCAGCTCGATCCCTTAAGGGTTCAAAGTGCAAAATGGCTACAATATTTGATGGGCTATTACTCGGAAACTGTGATGCTTATGAACTCTCTGTCTGATCCTATTGGATTGCATTGGGGCCCTCTACAATAACCTCTCTTATTTTTTGTTATCTCAAAGTCGTTTTCCCATGCTGTCCAATTTTCACTTGATGAAAAAAGTGTCAAATGCAAGCAGTGTAAAGTTGCAAAGTGGTGCAACTTTCATTCTGCAACTCGTGTGACTAAAAACGTTGTTCCAACACATCCAGATAGGTATTTTTACACTATGCATGGTCCTCTTTCACATCCAAACACATTGAATCAATTTGAGCTACTTTTAATCAGCTCAATCCCTTAAGGGTCCAAAGTGCAAAATGGCTACAATCTTTGACGAGCTATTACTTGGAAACCGTTATGCTTATTGTGAGACATGGGAAATGTTGGTGAGGGTTGATTACATTTGATTCATGATGAATCAAAGTATAACTTCACCAAACATACCTAAATATACAAACAAGATCATTCAAAATAAAAATCTAAACTAAGCATTTAATTGAAAATGAAATCTACAAACTACACAAAATAGTTAAATTCCTAACCTAGCCCATCTAAAACTTATCCTGTTTTGGAATTGGTGTCATGTTGATGTGAAAAGATGACCCTTTCCTAATCCCATGATTAGTGAGCCTATTTCAATCAATTCTATGGAAGAGAATCAATGAAACCATTGTGATTAATGTGTGAAACCTTGTTTATGTAAAAATGAACATGATGCAAGCTAATTTACCATGATTTTATGCTACAAATGATCTAATTATGTTATTTCTAAGCTAATCTAAGCTAATTCTAAGCTAAAAGATGAAAAATCCTAATTTATAAACAAGCTAAGATGGATGCATGAAACGCCATTAATGCATGCTCTAAGCTATTATGCAATGAAAATGAACTAAAATAAGCTAATAAGTGAGTAAATTGAGAGCATAGATGGAAGTGAATTCAATAACATAAGTTTTCAATTGAAATATGGATCCATTTGTCTCCAAATAGTGATCTATTTATAGGAGAGCAAATGAGAAATGAAGGGTTGAGATCAAAAAGCTTAATAAACAATTCAAGATGAAGAGGATGAGAGGCATAGATCATGGATTTTGATCAATGGATGAGGATGCATGATGAAAGTTTTAATCAAAGGCTCACACTTGCCTCAAACAAACACACTTTTGACTTGCTCACACAGATCAGAGGTAACTTGTTCAAAACGTTAAAAGATAACTTGCATTTGAAGCCAAGTGAGTTGATTAGAGGAGAGAGAATATTCCTTTGGGTGAGGAAAAAGGAAATTTACAAATTAAAACAAAGTTTTAATTGTGCAAATTAGAGGATAAAGAATATTCTATGGGAATATTCCCTTTTCTTATAGGAAACTTAGTTTAATTTCTAATTAAACAAAATTTAATTTATGCAATTAGAGGATTTGGAGGAATAAAGTGATATTTATCAAATTACATGATTTAATAAATGGGGGAGAGATGAAATGATATTTAATTAAATAACTTAGGGTTATTTAATTGAATAAGATGACTTAGGGAATTAAATTAAATATTTTGATTTATTTAATTTAATGAGATGAAATGTTAGTGTGAAAAGAGATAAATTGACCTAATTAAGTTAATTAGGCCAATAGATGAAAATGATGCAATTAATTAATTAGCTAGGCTAATTAAATCAATTGAGAAAAAAGATAATGGATTAAAGAGGAAATGATGTTAGTAAATCTATTTCAAATGTATGATATCGATTAGGACAATTTTCAATGTCTACATTTGGCCCCTCTTTGAAGCAAGGTACATACTGCTTCGATTCAAAGAATAGTGCTTTTTAGATCAAAATTGTTGCTTGAATCAAAAATAAATAAAAATCTAATTTTCTAGATGCTCCAATAGAAGGATAAAGCTAACTCCCTACCCCCTCGAGAAATTAGGGGAAAATTTCAAATTTTGGGTTGATTTCTTGACAAAGGTTAAAAGCTTCCTCATGAGTTTAGAAAGGCTCTAAGATGCAAGAATAATGCACAAAATGCACAAAACAATGCAAAATTAGGTTCAGATTGGAAAAATTAGTGAAAATAATGATAAACCCCATCTTCAAGCTTAAATTAGGTAAAAAAAACCCTAATTTTCTAGCTTAAATAGGCTAAGAAGGGTCATTTTCAATTCATTTGTGCATGCACACCTTAAGGAATTCTTGTGATTTGAGCTCTAACCCTCTAACGAAATGGTGCACTGAGAGCTTCCCAAGCACATGTCAAACTGAGTTTGAGAGTTCCAGTGGCTTCCAAGTGTACGACCATTAGTATGTTATTCAAAACCTGATTTGAAATTTGAATTTTTGATGTATTTATTATGCTTTAGAATTTAGATTCTAGTGGCGTCGCTATATAGCGATGCCCAAACTAAAATCGACGATGCCCAAATTGTTTATAGTGACACATATTTATATAACAATGCACTTGCTGATTTAAAATTAGGATTTCTATTTTTAAATGGTGACACAGGCTTATTTGGAAATGCACTTGTCAATTTAAAAATTAGGGTTAGGGTAGGAAAGAAGCTAAATCATGAAGCCAGCTTGTTTGGAGACGCATTTTTTTATTTGAAATTTGAAATGGATCAGGCGTCGCTATTTAAAATTTGAATATAGTGACGCTATTGTAGATAGCGACACTTTTGTAATTTATGAGTCAAAAATTTCAAATAACTTCAAATTTCAAGGATTTCCTGACACTGTGCGCTTCATGGGTGTAGGAGGTCTTCCCACCATTGATGTCGAGGGAGCACAGGCCCACTGTATTAGAGAGATTAGGTGATCTTTAAGAGTTATACTAGGAGAACCTAGGAGAGATCGGTCTGTGGTACATTGCATATGTGCCCATGATTAGGACACATCTAGCGATGATGATAGCTTTGTGTGAGAGATGGCACAACAAGACCTCATCCTTCCACCTTCTAACAGGTGAGGTGATAGTTACTCTGGAGGACATGTGGCAGATACTTTTTTTGTTGATGCATGGCGACCACATGATTTATGATACTGATGTTGGGTTCGATTCATGCCTCGAGGTGATGGAGATGGATCAGATTTCCTTGGTTACATCTTAGATTGACTTGGAGACATAAAGAGGTCATGTGTTGACCTTTAGATTGATCATCAGAGCCATCATTTCTAGTTTGGTGGCTCCAGACAAACATAGCAGAGGATTTAGCCCAGGATGGGGCTTGGCATGGCACTAGATGCTATATAGGTGGACACTTTTTGTGTGGGGCCATGTGATGCTATCCTCCTTGTACCATAATTTACATGATTTTTTTTATCACGATGGGAGAGCCATCAGTGTAAGGGTTACTCTGCTATAGATTTGGGCATGGGAGCACATTGTCGTGCTTTGGTCGATAGTTTAGATGGTAGACGTGGAGCCGAATGATCCCATCATTTGGAGATATAGAGGTGCCATCACTCTGAGGCACACTAGATAGATTGGGATCCTGTATTGGAGATGGGTTATTGATGATATGATAGTTTTCCGATGGCGCCCTTGGCTTCAGATGCCACCATGGTTTGATGACATTCAACAACTATATTTTTCCAAACAAACCTGTTATATGCAAGTCGAGAGCACATGATGATTGAGAGATATCTACCAGATAGGGTAGCATGACAGTTCGAGGATGTACAAGATAGACCTAACAATGCATATAAGGCCCTTTTTATGAGATTAGTTAGAGAGGTTTCTACATGGGGACCAACCATTCGTGCTCCAGAGGCTGTTGAGAGCTTCAGACAGTGGTGGCCTAACCTTGGACATATGATCAAGGTTAGCCAGTAGGCCAGACCGCTCTGGTTTTTCCCATCCAGGCGATTGAGAGATTTGGTAGGTGCTCCTCCTAGACTACGAGGTAGGGGAGCCATAGGAAGGGGACAGGGAGGCTAGGACAACCATGCTAGATAGGTTCCAGGGGCTCCTACGATTGGATAGCTACCTCAGGTATAGCTATAGGTTTAGCCACAGGTGCAACCAAAGGTACAGCTGTAGCTAGGACCACCTCCACCAAATGCACGAGACACACAAATTCAACAACTACAACAACAGGTGTAGACATTGACTAGTGAGTAGGACTAGGCATGCCAATAGGTTTTGGTCATTACTATTGAATGAGACTAGGCTCAACAGTAAGTAGTTGTAGAGACCATAGAGAGAGATCAGGTGTTGCTGAGATTTCATGCTGTTACAGGAGAGGGGGATCAAGAGGTGGCTAGGTGGCAACAAATTGAGGTGATGGTGGCAGTGACCCATGGGGGGATAATTTCAACATGATTATATAGAGAGGCTATTATAGAGGGTGCATACTACAGGAAGCATTATCATTGGGATGTTCCAGCAGCTCTTCGACAGCCATATTTTTCACAATGTAGTGATGCACATCCCCAAGTAGAGGATCAACCTGAGAGATAGGCTAGAGAGGGTAGCAACCATCAAGGTTAGCTTTTTTATGTATAGAACCTTTTTTATTTTTCCCCATTCTTTATCACTAATATACATTCATGGGATCCTTTTTGATAGTCTCGTGGATATTGTACTTTTGATCGATGTTCATACATTGATATAGATTTTGTACCATGACACATTTTTTGATATATATATGATACAGATACAAATGATTCATGTTATGATGTGTTCACTTTATTTCATATATGGATGATATGATACAGATGCATTTACTTTATATCTATATGATATGCAATGATTATGCTATGGATGGATGCAATGTTATGTTCTTTTTCATTATCTTTTCACAATATGATATGGATGGATGATTATTGTATGCAGATGTTATGGATGCAAATGATGTGGATGTAATTCTTTTTGTATATTTTATATGCATGTTATGATGATGATGTATGCATATGGATGTATGGATGAAATTTTTATGATATGCAATGATTTAAGATACTTAGAATAACAAATCTATATTATTCATCACAACTCAAATGATAATGCAAAATTTATGATGTGATATGCAATGAGATGGATGCTTTATGATTATGCTATGATTATGAGATGCATGTATGTTGATGGTTTGTGGATGTAAGGTGGATGCATTGATGATGTTTTTGTTGACTGTCATGATACCACGTTAGCGCAGAGAGAGGATAGAAGAATAAAGAATGAATGATTGTCGATGATGATGATTGCTTCAAAAGATCCAACAAGTCCTTGATCCATCAAGATTTTATTAGAGATGGTGACGAGACAATGCAAAATGTAGGATGGGTGCTCACTCTTTAGGACTGGGATTTTTGTCATTCCTTATTGTTTGATATAACACAGATACTATGCATCAAGGTATTGATAACTAGGACAATGTTGTATCCAATGTAATGGACTTTGACTCAACAAACAAATAGGATAGTTCTTGTTCACATCTTGACATACAGAAACACCATTGGAATGCAATTTAGAAGCTTAGAATATACTGAACCAAAGCATATGCAATAGTCAACAACATACTCCAAATGACCTTCCTACATACAACTATGCAAGTATGTGCCAAGATTATTTTACAAGAGTATCCGCAAGCACAACAAATGAAAGATAATGATTGATGCCCCATTCCTTTCTCTCTAAATCATTTTGTTAGACATCATCGATAGGTCCTCAGAATGAGTCATTAAGATAAATCATAAGAAAAGATCAAAGACAAATAGTCAGTGTTATCTATAGCTCTTGCCTAGTTTAAGTTTAGCTAAAGTGATGTCTGATATTGATGTCCATTGTATGAAGGATACATCGTAGGACATGTAGAGGGTTGTTTGATGTTAGGATGATGATGCTAAGATGAGTTGTTGCTATAAACTTCATTGACGCATTTACCTATGATTTAGAATTTTGATTTTGACTTTTAGGTTCTCATTTTACAACTTGCTATTCTTGCTTTCTACTTGTTTTGCCAAAGGTTGAAGGTGACGATCAGTTTATTATGGGTGAAAGTGAGATGGGATGGATGGGTTTTAGATTTTCTAGAATATTTTGAGGCTATTTTTGGTCTTTTTGAAAGTTTATGTGGATGTTTAGGATTTTCAAATTTTCTGAGGCTATTTAGGGTTTTCTAAATATTTTGAAACTTTTTAAGGTCTTTTGAGTGTTTTCTTTTGTTTTTGGATTTTCAATTTTCAAATGTTTTTTTGTTTTCAAGAATATTTAGATGTTTATGGATTTTCTAAATATTTGGATGTTTAGGGTTTTCTGAGTTTCAACCAAGAACCTAACCTAAAGACCTATCCTAGGGGCCTTGGGGTCTAATCATAGATTAGCCTTTCCTATGTTATACATGCAAAGACCATGCATTTCGGCTTACTCAACCCATTTACAAGATGAAGATATGAATAGATGATAAAAAGTTAGTTTATTATGACAGACTACTAAAGGACTGACATAGGGTATCTCGAGGGCTAATCATAGATTAGCCTTGCCTACATTCAAGCTTAGAGACAATGTAGTTCGACAAGGGAGATCACTCTATTTTTTGGATTTTTTGATGTTTGACCTTTTTAGGGTTTTCGATGTTTTCTAGATGTTTTGGATTTTAGCCTTTACAATTTTTTGAATGTTGTTGGATTTTAGCTATATACGATTTTGCAAATGTTTTTGGATTTTATGGATAATATTTTATGAATGTTTTTGGGATTTTTGATGATATTTTAAGGAAAATGATACCTAGATCATGATGTCAATGTCACATTTGTGAGATATAAGATATAAATCAAGAGTTATTTGAAAACAAGAGTGTAATAACCTGCCCCTAGTGCTTAGCAATTCTTCATAATGCAATGGAAAACCAAGATAGGTAATGTATATGCAAAGAGTTTGACAGGGTTTTATCATGCTAGATATGGACTATGGGACTTCATGAGATAAAATGGTAAAGAGCCTGTCAAAAGTTTTCCATGAGAAGAGTTGAAGTATATGCCGAATCTTTGTCAAGCTCAAGATAAAGTAGGATATTTGGATAAATTTTGGATTGGATGGATGGATGGAACATTTGATTTATCATGACAAGGATGAGATTCTTTTGTCTAAGAAGGATCATATAGATTCTCAATTCTACTCATGACGCCTGTTTGCCAGGTTTTCATCATAGTACTTTCCCAAAGCACCACCGTAGTGGTTTTCACTGGAGGACAATTTTTATCTTTACTGTTTTTAATCCTTTTCTTTCTTTTTTGTATTTTTATTATTATTTTTTGAGATTTTTTGGAAATGTTAGCCTCATGTTGAGCCGCCTGGTGGTATTGATGTGGAGGCCACTGTCATAACATTCCAAGGATACCCTACTTAAAGAAGCTTCTTTGCTAAGATATGAGCACTTGAATGCAACCTTGAAGAACTATGATCTGCCTTGTGGATACTAGAATTAACCTTGTCTGTGTGCACACATCATGATAAAGTGCCATTGGAATCCTTATGATGAAGAGTAGCTTCCAACACACGGTCAATGTGAGAATTGGATATTGTGAATGGCGTGTACGGTGTCATGTATGAAAGAATATTAGATGGATTGGTTGATGGTTTGGAACCTTTGACTCTCCAAACTTGGGAGGATGAGCGATGATGGGTGGGGATGGAGGTTTTTATGGAATTAGGACCAACCATTGGATATACTTTGTTCCTTGCTTGAGAAGCTTAATTTTTTATTTGAGGACTCTTTTGATGGATACATTTCCCTTTTTTATTTTTCCCCATAGTTTCTTTGACTAATGGAGTTTTAGAGGGATGACTTTATTTATTTTTCTTTGGTATCCATTTATATTTTCTTTGTCCTTTTTTCTTGCGGATTCATTTGTTTTGATGATCTTCACCTTGATTTGATAGGAATTCTTCTTTTTATGTTGGTCCCAATTTGTGTATGAGATGATGGGTGAATGCCAACTCATGATACAACTAGTTGTAGCATTGAAAATATTTTCATCATAAGGATTCTTCATGCCCCATATGTTGATGTTTGTTGTAGACAAGATTGCCCCCAACGTTGTGAAGGTATTATCAATACCTAATCCTTGTCCCTGATAATGTATCCTTTGTCCATAGCCACTAAATATGACTTGTCATGAACACAAGATATTATTATGGGTTCTTGTTGTTCAGGAATATGAACTATTTGCTCTGATTCCATGACATCATTATATGTTGATACTGCTTCAAAAGATGTTGATGCTAACTCAAAAGATGTCGATGATGCACAATCACTGTAAGAATCAATAATCTTGACTACTACTTGCTCTTGTGTAGGAATATCAAGAGTGGGAGACTCATGTTTTGGATGAAGAATGTTTATATGTCCATTTGAAAGAAATATTTCAGGAGTGATATCGGGGACATCTTTGGAGTTTAAAATGGTTTGGAAGATGTCCTTTAGTTCTTTGTGAAACTTTGGGGACAGGGTTTCTCGATCTTGACTCGATTCGAAATAACTTTTGTCATCCTCAAGAGCCTCCTCTTTAACATGATCCTTGGGTGGATGATATATCATCGGTAAAAGAATCTTCACAACATTTTGTGGGTATGGGTGCAATAAAGGATATTTTTGGATCATTTGGAACTTCTTCAACATCCCAATCATTGAGTCATATGTGGTAGAGATATCACAATCCAATATCCATTTGATGTCATTAAGGTATAAAATAGTTCCAAACATTGTTGATGGGTTTGGACTTTGTTTTAAAATAATATCTTGATACATGTCTGATTCCTCATAAACAACGTAAACATGTCCCAATGTGGTATCCTGGGTATTGTTTGAAGTTGATTCCTTTGTTGAGTCTTTTGTTTTTCCATGATCAAGCATAGGGTTCGTGTAAATTTTTCAGATTTTCATTCCCATATTTTTTATCGACCTCAATGTCTCTTTGTTCAATAAGATCCTCTATTAGATGTTTGAGCCTAAAACAATTTTGTGTTCTATGACCTTTGTACTAGTGAAATTCACAAAAGTGATCTTCTCTATAGCTTTGAGGTTTGATTTGTGGCTCTTGATAATTTGAAAAATCTGGGAGTGTGATAAGATTAGATTATATCAACCTCTTTAACATGTCTTCCATAGGTTCCCCTAAGGGAATGAATTGTCACTTAGGAGCATTGTTTGTTCTTTTTTGTCCATGTTGAGTGTTTGCAGTGTTTATCATTGGTTGATTGTTTGGTGGTTACACGTATAGTTGTTGTGTGTTCATGGGTTGGGTGTTTTCTTGTCTAAGAGTAGTTAAGACCACCTTTGCATCAACAACACCATCACTAGTAACATTTTTTTTCTTGGCCCAATAGCGAGGATTTTCGTTAAAACTAGTGGATGGGTGGTTGTCTTTATACACTTGTGTGTTTCCTTGTGAGATTAGGGCTCTCTCGATGTTAAGGGATCTAGGGACAAGCTCATCATAATATGTGATGCATTGCATTTTCAAGTGGAAGGATAGATATGGATCTAGATTTTCTATGATAATGCCCACTTGTTGTTCATCGGGAAGTGGCCACTTGATTTTACTATCTCTTTGTCTCCAACATTGTAAGTAATTAGTGAAAGATTCCCCTTTGTTTTGTCTAAGAGTACAACTATTCTAGTCTTACGTCCATGTCAAAATTGAAGGAGAAGTGATCTAAGAATTTTTCAACAATTTCTTGGAAAGTTTTGATGCCAGGGGGCAGTTGAGAAAACCAATCCATGACAGGGCCTATTAAACTTTGTGGGAAAAGACACATCAAATAGGACTCATTATAGGTGACCTCCATACACATGCCATTAAACTCTTTGATGTGGTCTACAAGATTTCCCATCCCTTTGTATTTATCAAATTTTAGGATTTCAAAGTCGGGAGGGAATGGTACCATTGCAATGTTTCGATCAAATGAATAAGGACACAAGTTTTGTGTATGAGGTTTCTTTGTCTTGCCCATGCAAAGGTACTGCATTTCTTGTGAGAGTTCTTTCAATTGTGATGCTAGATCATCTTATGGGTTGGGTGGAGGAACATATGTTGGGATGACGGATGGGTTGTATGTAGAATTCTAATATGATAAGGTGTTGTATGGGGTGTATGGTGGTGTGAGATTCTGTGAAGGTGATTGGGGTATTGATGTATATGTTCCTAACGCATTTGTATTGATGATGTTTGATTGAGGGTTATAGTAGAAAC
Source organism: Sequoia sempervirens (assembly GCA_007258455.2). NCBI lineage: Eukaryota > Viridiplantae > Streptophyta > Pinopsida > Cupressales > Cupressaceae > Sequoia > Sequoia sempervirens. Next base: position 602,162,152 of record VDFB02000003.1, on the reverse strand, counting down.
CTTGTTGTTGTTGGGAATACTGTTGGGCTTATTGGGCCACTAGGGCTGCTTCTTGTTGTTGTTGTTGTTGTGCTACTAGGGAAGCTTGTTGAGCTTGTTGTTGTTGTTGTGCTACTAAGGTGGCTTGTTGTTGTTGCTACTATTGGATGGCTTGTTGATAAACCTATTGTTGTTGTGTTGCTAAGGCTGCTTGATGAGCCTTTTGTTGTTGTTGTTGTTGATGTTGTTGTGCTAAGGCTGCTTGTTGGGCTTGATGTTATCATTTCACTGCTAAGGCTACTTCTTGTTGTTGTTGTTGGAATGCTTACTGGTAAGCCTATTGTGCTTGCTATAAAGCTAAGGCATGTGCTTGTAATGTAGGATCAATCATTGGTTGGGACATCTGCGATAGGTTTTGGGTGTTGATGTGTTGTGCAGGTTGTGGATGATTGATGAGAGGTTGGGGGTTCCCTTGGTTCAACATTCCTTGAAAGATGGTGGATTGAGATGGAAGAATGTAAGTTTGAGGTCTCATTTGATTCTGCATGGTGATAGGGACCATGGGGAAAGATGATGATGCCATTAGATATTGCTACGATAATGGCACATTCTAACCTTGTAACTGATTAAAATGGTTTCCTTGACTGATGGGTAGGGAGTTCCCTTGTTGTATTTTAGGTGTGATCAAGATATTACCTTGGTTGATGGTATTTGTAACCAAGGTGTTGTTTTGATTTGGGTCGATGATAGATGGGTTTGACGTGGATGGTGGATTGACTCAAGTAACTTGGATAACCACTTGTTTTGATGTGTCGGTGTGGTTGTTGGAATCACTTATCAAGGTTTGAATTTGTGTGAGAGTGTTAACTTTCCCTTGTTGTCCCATTAAAGGAACTTGGTTCACATTACCTTGTGTATCATTAGGCATACTTGGGGTATTTGTGATGATGGATGAAGATGGTTGCACTCGAAATGTTGAGATTGTTGTGGCATCATGGAATGTAAGTGGTTTCCCAAAGGTTGGTATCCAACTTGTGTCTTGGGGAAGGTTGGTGGTTAATGGAATGGTTGTTTTGTGAATACACAAAGTTGTGGTTGTTCCTAGACATGAAATGAGACCAAGGTTGGTTCCTAGTCAAGTTGCAAGACTAGATGTTAAGGGTTGACTTGGCACAATTGATGGAGTTGGTTGAATCATACATGAAGTCAAGCCTTGTGTCAATGATTGTGCAACAAAATATGGGGAAATTGGAGTGACATTTTCTAAGGTTTGATGTTTCATGATTTCTTCTCTAGTAAGTTCAAATGGATTATTCATGATGTCTTTGATCTCATATGGCCCTAATGGAGATGATGGTTATTGTGAGGGGGTAGAATAACTCCTTGGATCAAATTCTTGTGACTTTGGATCACTTGTGGTGGATGGGACTTTGGTTTTCTCCATGATTCTCTTGTGTTGTGATCTTGTTGTAACCATAGATTGTGGGTCAATAGTGGGAGAGGTGCATTGAGTTTTGTAATGTTTGAACTCTCTAGTTGACTCAAATCTAGGTAAAATAGATACTCTAAGTCTTTAGAGCAATGATGATAATGGGAGATGAAAATGTGGATGATACAAAAAATGATCTTTGCAAGCATTTTGGGACAACACTTTTGACTTAAGATTTTGACGTTTGATGTTTGATGTTGGGATAAAGGATGCTAATGAACTTAGAAATCTTTAGGGTAGACTTGTGATCTTCAAGATAAACTAGTTCAAAGATGATAACTATCTTAACTAAGTGCATGGAAAAGGATTCATTTCACATACAAAGTAGCTAAGATATTAGTTGGTTTCATGTTTAAGTCCCAAAGTGTTGGTGTATTTGAATTTTTGCAAAGTTTGGTGAAGTGAAGTATGAAATTTGATGGAGGGGTGGATGAAGTGTTTGACCCAATGTTGACCTAGAGTGAACCTTTGTTTTCCAAGACCAAGGTAGTGAGAAAAATGCTATACCTCTAAAGTGATAGAACCCTAAGAACTTAATGATTTTGGTAAAATAGGACTCAAATGATTTTGGAAATAGGACCCAATGATTTTGACAATAAAACTCAATGACTTTGGATAATGGAACTCAATGATTTTGGACTCAATGTTTACAATGTTTTCCTTGTCTCAATTTGCTTGTTTACGGGGAGTCAAAGTTTGAACATACATCAATGTGGAGTGTTCATTTGATTTAATCTTGGAATAATAAGTTATTTTTACCACAAACACTTGTCTTGGTTATGTTTTCAAACTAAATGTTTATGTCAAAAACATCATAACTTTCATAATGTCCATTTTGTGATGATCATGAGGTTGAAGCCATAATTGCCTATGTTGTCTTTGAAAAATATGGATTTTTATATAAGTCAAGATACTTAGAAATCTCTAAGGATAGAATCCTTAGGACAAGCAGTAATATCAAGGCTTTTTTTTCAAGAGGTATCCATTTTTAGGCCAAAGTTTTTAAATTTTTGAAGAAGATGGTGGATGTTTGTTTTTGTATCATTTTGAAACCAAGCAAAGTGTTAAATTAGCTCACAATCATTTACAATCCTAGGATAGAAATGGCCATATTTGTTGAGTCCCCACTAGGATTTCTCTAAACACTAGACAATGTGAATAGTTAGAGATTTGGCGACACTCGCACCCCTCCACGACACACACTTCTCGGGACCACCAAATCTCAAAATCCTTAAAATTTGGAGATTAAAAGGAATTTTTATATTTCTACAATTGAATAGTTCAAATGTGGGGCAGCTTCAAAATGATTGTTTTTGCACCAACAAATATTTTAGGATTTTGGTTTGCTAAACAAATGGGTTGTAGTAAGGGTAATCAGGGACATGGTACCTTGCGAGCGTCCAACAAGCCACTAAAGGATTTAATCAATCCTACTAGGGGCTCTTATACTTTTTATAGTAGTACCCCATTCTAAAAGACACTATAAGACTAAGGCTTACATACCATGAGGACTTGATAGTTTATTCATATCCATTTATATACTGGCCCAAGTGAAAAACCAGTTGGAGTCACCTTCGAATTGGCCTTAGGTAGGTCCATCTAAAGATAACAAAAGTGAGGGATTACACTTGTAGTTCAACCGCCCAGTTCACATAAAGTGCAAGGAGGGAGCACACATAATGTCTCTTTCTCACACTAGCATGGTTTGTTCAATTTTAAACCCAATTGAAAGATGTGGGTGATTTTGCAAAGTGTTAGAGAATGTTCTTGTTTCTTAAGGTCGCCAAATGGCATGAGAGAATTGCATATGCATTCACCAACAATGTTGAAAATCATAAAACATAGCAAACAGTTGTCAAATTTAACCTTTCAAAGCAATTATGAGTTCATTTAGGCACCAATTGAAAGATGAAGTTTTCCTTGTTCAATTTTAAGCCCAAAGTAAAATGATGATGTGAGGGTTCAATTTTATCCAACTTTGAAAATGAATTTTAAGCCCAATTGAAAGCTAGTTGGTCCTAAGATTGTAAGTTTTAAAACCCAATGGAAATTTAGTGGTCCTAAAACATAAACCAAAACAACATATGGTGGGTTATAATTTCCCCACAAGTATCAAAACACTGTTACAATAACTACAACTAAGAAAAACTAAAATTTAAAATTTTCAAAAAATTTCAATGTTATAAATCACTTTTTCAGAGGCCTTCAGAGCTGAATTTTGGGTTGAAACTTGCGTTGATCCCTAAAAATAACTGCTAAAGGCACTTGATTTTTAGAGACTGAATTAGTCCTCTTGGAGAGCTTTCAAACGGTGCAAACATATTCAAATTTTGACAACTAATTAGAAAGTTATGACCCCAACAAGTTGGGGTAAAATTTTTCCTAGTTTTTCTCCAAATTTGCAAAACTAGTTAGTCTAGAAAGAAAAAACAAGAATTCAGTGACATGTTAGCATTCAGATAAAGTCAAAAAATTAAAGCAAATGCTGAAAAAAAATCATTAAACTTTTTACCAAAGTTGGGCATCGCTGCACACGATTGCATCATGATTTGAACTGTGGGCGTCGCTCTGGTGAAAATTAGCATCACTCTACAACAAAAATAGAGAGCACAATAGCATCGATATTTGGTTGGGCACCACTGCACATGGTAGCATTGTGATTTGAAATCTGGGGGCATTGCTCTGGTGAAGTTGGGCATCACCGTTTAAACTTTTTGATACCTCCAGATTAAATATGTGTCACCATCTTTAAATCGGTGTCAAAGCATTAATTTAGCGTTGATGTTTCAAATTGCTAGGCCATCGCTATATGACGATGCTATTGAAATTACATTATTGTTTATAATTTGGGCATTGTTGCAACCTGCAAAATAACATAAAATGAAATTCGAGCTAAAAAATGGTTAGATTATCAGTTTTCCCTCCTGGCGCCAAAATATGAGATGTGGGAAATGTCGATTAGGGTTGATTATGCTTGACCCATGATGAATCAAAGCATAACTTCACCAAACATACCTACATCTACAAATGAGATCATTCAAAATGGAAATATAAACTAAGCACTTAATTGAAAATGAAATCTACAAACTACACAAAACAGTTAAATTCCTAACCTAGCCCATCTGAAACTTATCCTGTTTTGGAATTGGTGTCGTGTTGATGTGAAACAATGACCCTTTCTCAATCCCATGATTAGTGATTCTATTTTAGTTGATTCAATAGAAGAGAATCAATGAAACCATTGTGATTGATGTGTGAAAACCTAGTTTATGTAAAAATGAACATGATGCAAGCTAAGTTACCATGATTTCATGCTACAAATGATCTAATTATTCTATTGCTAAGCTAATCTAAGCTAATTCTAAGCTAAAAGATGAAAAAACCTAATTTATAAACAAGCTAAGATGGATGCATGGAAGCTATTAATGGATTCTCTAACTATTATGCAGTGAAAATGAACTAAAATAAGCTAATAAGTGAGTAAATTGAGAGTATGGATGCAAGTGAATTCAATAGCATAAGTTTGCAATTGAAAGATGGATCCATTTATCTCCAAATAGTGATCTATTTATAAGAGAGCAAATGAGAAATGAAGGGTTGAGATCAAAAAGCTTAATCAACAATTTCGAGATGAAGAGGATGAGAGGCATGGATCATGGATTCTCATCAACAGATGAGAATGCATGCTAAAAGTTTTAATCAAAGGCTCACACTTGCCTCAAACAAACACACTTTTGACCTTCTCACATAGGTCAAAGGTAACTTGTTCAAAAGGGTAAAAGATAACTTGCATTTGAAGCCAAGTGAGTTGATTAGAAGAGAGAGAATATTCCTTTGGGTGAGGAAAAAGGAAATTTACAAATTAAAACAAAGTTTTAATTGTGCAAAAAAGAGGATAAATAATATTCCATGGGAATATTCCCTTTGCTTAGAGGAAAATTAGTTTAATTGCTAATTAAACAAGATTTAATTTATGCAATTAGAGGATTTGGAGGAATAAAGTGATATTTATCAAATTAGATGATTTAATAAATGGGGAAGAGATGAAATGATATTTAATTAAATAAGATGACTTAGGGAATTAAATTAAATAATTTAATGAGATGAAATGTTAGTGCGAAAAGAGATAAATTAACTTGATTATATTAGTTAGGCCAATAGATGAAAATGATGCACTTAATTAATTAGCTAGGCTAATTAAACCAATTAAGCAAAAAGAGGATGGATTAAAGAGGAAATGATGTTAGTAAATTGTTTCAAATGTATGATATTGATCATGACATTTTTTAGTGTCTACACTTATGAATTCTTCATTTGAGCCTACAAGGTTGTGTTGGGCTCCTCTACAATAACCTTTCTTGGTTTTTGTTATCTTGGAGTCATTTTCTTGTTATTTTCAATTTTCACTTGATGGAAAAAGTGTCAAATGCAAGCAGTGTAAGCTTGCAAAGTGGTATAACTTTCATTATGAAACTCGCGTGACCAAATAAACTATTCCAATGCATCTTGATAGGTGCGTTTATACTAGACATGTTGCCCTCTTTCCCACCCAAACATGTCGAATCACTTTGAGCTATGTTCAACTAGCTCGATCCATTATGATGGCATGCAAAATAATTGAAAAATAGAAGCATTCACATGACAGTTGAGAGGTCCAAGTTTTCCACACAAAAAGAATATGATCATCCTCAATTCTAGCAAGTGCAAGACATTTTTCAATTATCTTCCTTTCCCTTACAATAATATACAACCAATTGTAAATGCGTACAATGGTGGAACTTGGAAACATTTTATTTTTCCTCAATTAACAACTTAGGTTGTGAAGCATTTTGTCATTTTCATTTGAAATGATTTGTTATGCTTGAAAATTGGATTCTAAGAGAAAAAATTAATGCTCTCACGTAAATTTATTATTTGGTGTGATAAATAAAGTTTTCACACAAGTCCATTTCTTATTTGTATTATAAAATATAAAGCTTTCTCCCAAGTCCATTTCCTATACAAGAAATAATATTGTAAAAAGTTGACATATACATCTTTCGACGTGTTTATATGGTGATGGATCAAGAACATAACAATTCATTCTATACTGTGAGTATTATGTTGTGAAAATGTTTAAAGACTATTCAAGATAAATGTTTGTATGATAATGTGTCAAGAATTTAACTACTCATCATCTACTATGAATATTATGTTTTGCAAGTGTTGTGAAGATTATGTATCCTTTACTTAATTGAGTTGTTCCAATCAAAAGATTAAATATACTGGAATCTTTTTATGAAACATCTCATGGAATACCAATTGAAAAATTGTTTTTTGGTTTTAGATAAAGCATTTGATGGAACTCTTTGAATTAAACTAAATTGAGATATGTAAGAACCAAGGAGCATTAGGAAATACATTTCTCAAGGATCTTAAATAAGCCTTCTTACCAAATTTGAAAAATCGTGATAAGCCCATGGTTGAAAATTTTGTAGTCATCAAAGTGGGTACTAATTCTATATTATGTAGATCATAATTCTTCTTTATCTTTAATATCTTCTAAGTTTGGCAATGGTTTCACCAAGCCATGAAGGGTGAACTGTTCTTTATTTAGTTATGCCTATGTGGGTTCATTTTCCTTATGATTTTCCTATTTTCTAGTTGGCAGTTGCCATTCTAGAAGGCTCATCTCTTGATATATATATTATACTCATTCTTAATCAATTATCAAGTTATAATTAGTGCATTTATTTACAGTTAATCTTTTCTTTTCAATTTGTGCAATTTTGTAATTTGTAACTCTACTAGTATTCCTAGAAATATTGAAGTTGTTTAGCATCAAATAATAAAGTTGTTTAGACAAACCATGAAGGACAACAATGATTAATGCTAGGGATAACCAATTAATAAGTATACACGTGAATAATTCAAGCATACATGTGAATAAGGGAAGCACAAATACTCAAATACATGTAAGCCTTGAAGAATGCACATGAATACATAGTACATGCAAATCAATACAAAGTATATTCATGAATACAAGGTATAGCATGAAAACACGTAAGTCACAAAGTACACACGTAACTTGTGAAGTATACACTTGAATACTCATAACTCATATATATTGAACCGTGGATTTATAATGCAAATATGGAGACCATTGATAAAAAAAGATTTGTATTAACCAAATAGCCATGTAGGCATACGTCAATATATGTCGATATAAGTATAAAATATATACAAAATAGCCATATAGGCTTACGAGAATGCCATATAGGTATACAATGTCAAATATATCCAATACAAAATATGTACAAAAATACCATATAGGAATACAATAAAGGGCTTTAAAATCAAAATTCATTGCTCTCCATGCTTTGGAAACAAATTCTTGCCCTTTTCTTGTTGGCCAAATGGAAAAAAATTTGTCACTCATTTGTTCTGAGGTCGAGGAGTGCTCCTAGTGCTCCTCCTAGGGTTTAGTTCCTGGTCAAGTTGTATCTATTACAATAAAAAGTAAAGAAATTAATATATAGAAAATACATTATAAAAAATGATATATTTAACAAAATAATCACTTACCACCACTAGATGATCACTCTCCTTGAGGGAAAGGTTTGTGTGCCCATGTTGAGGCATGCTGAAGCCCCGTAGAAACCATCCAAAGAGAAATTAAACTATGAATCAATAATGGTTTGATTTTTCACTAACTAATAGCTATAACAATGAATGTAAATTGAAATTTAGTAATTTGCCTCATACCTCTATGAGAGGCATCGAGGAGTCTATTGCGGACTGTTGTGCAATTTTCACACACACGCCCCACCGGAGGCAGGGACCCCCTTTTTTCCTTTTGCATCTCTACATCTTGGCTTGGTCAAATTTTGGTTTTTCTCTTCTTGGGAGGTTATTTTGGGATTAAGTCTAGACCAGGTTTGATGAGGACAATATTTTGAGGCTTGAAATTCAAATGTCAAAGTGAATTTTCAATGTTATATGTAAATCTTTTTTGCACCTGTGGATAGAGGATGAAAAATTAGGCTAGGTTGCTTTTTGAACTTTTTGAAAAATCCTTCTAGAAAAAAAGTTATGGAGTTTAGGGGATTTTGACCCTATAGGGAATTAGGGGATTTCTATCCCTAAAGGAAATCCCCAAAATTTCCATGACCCCCTCAAAATCCCGAAATTTCCATTTTTGGAAATTTCCAAGACCCCCTCAAAATCCCAAAATTTTCCAAAATGGATTTTTTCCAAAATGATTTTTTTTCTCAAAATGCAATTTTTCCAAAATGGAAATTTTTTTCTGAAATTTTAAAATGTTCCCAAAAATGAAATTCTTGAGATGGGGAAAAAATTAGAAAATAAAAAATTCCAAAAATGAAAAATTTCTGAAAATGGAAAGTTTCCATTAAAAATGTAAATTTTTTTTAAAGGCCCAAAATTCTATTTAAGTTTAATTTGGATTGGATTTTCAACATGTGAGCTACTAATGATGATATCTATTTTTTAGGATTAAATAAATATTAAAAGGGGGACTTTCATATGGATTCGTGCCAAAAGGGAAATCTAGAAGAGTTTAATTCAAATATTAAAAGTGGGGCCTGCATAAGAATCCATGCCCAAACTGTCTACAGCTGGAAGGAGTTTTTGGAAGACATGTGAAGTTGATTTCATCATCCAATCAAAATTTTCATTAATGACAAGTTGGCATAATATTGTTTTCTCATTGTTCCATGATGTAACTATTTTTATGTAATTGGATGATGATGTACCATGAGCTCCCAAATTAAATGTAACAACTTAATGCTTCTAGAAGTGCAATTGCAACCATTGGATGAAAAAAAATTTGGCCATTGACTCAAAATCTAATAGTCTATAAAATTCCAGTGCCTTCTCATTTGTAAGGGGGTTAGATTTAGGGGTTAGAATAGTTGATTAGAGGCTATAAAAGCCAAAATTGGCTAAGTTAGAGAAGTCAGTAGCTGTAGGAGATGAGAGACTTGAAATTGTTATGTAATGCTGGAGAAGTAATGCAATTGGATTGTTGATTTGGCAAGCTTTGTGTTACACTTTGACAATTTATGGTTTCTTGTTCTTGATTCTCACATGTTAGATGTTTGATTTTAGTTCTTTTGCAATAATGGTAAAATGTTAGTGATGTTGATTGATCTCCAGTCCATACTTTTAGTGATTTGTTGATTGTAAGTTGTTGTGTAAAGTTAGTCTAGGCCTTATTTTGTGCTAAGTTCAACTGTGGATGCTTGTTTACATTGCACCAATTATTGGGTATGTGAATGAATGTTCAAAGTGTGAAAATCTTCAGTTTCCTTAGAAGATTGCACCATTTCTATGGAGTTGTAGGCTTGTCCTTGATCAAACAGAGATTGGTTTCATTGGGGATCCGTCCATCTGTAGCATTCATCATTGTTGTGATTGATCTTAGGTTTTAGTCTTAGAAATCTCTCTGAAACCCTTATCTATTTTGTTGTTTATTTTGAATCTAGGTTATTTTTAGGATTGAAAGCATCACCATATTGTTGCATCTGATGAAAGTATGCTTCTAGCATTGTTCATTTGTAAGGCCCCTTATGATTACCAACATTTTCACATATTATCTGAATTGTTTATGCATTGTCAAGACCTGACATTAGAGACCTTGGGGTTATCTCTTAAGGCTTTTTGATAGAGATTTTCCTTTCAAGAGAGATAGGATACTTGTATCTTGTCTGAGTTGTTGTTGTGCATAAAACACTATCAACATGGATGAAACACCAAGCTCCATTTCCCTATGAACATTTGCAAGTGTATCCACTTCCAACATTTGAAAATAAAACAACAAATTATTCAATCACGAAAACTACAATAGTGATGCAAACCATGGTTTATAATGTATGAGATAATGAATAAAATTTTGAATACTTATTAAACTATATATTCTAACTATCATGCTTACTATTTTCCCTATCCATAACTTGTTCAAAAGCACCTGTTTTTAGGCTTTTATCCATAGCAGCAAGGTGGTGAACCATTTTATAAAATGCTTTGGTAGACATGTATAATAATTGTGGTAGCATAGAGAAGGTAGTGAATTTTTTGAAAAAATGCCTCAAAGAAATGGGGTCTCATGGTGATGGAATGCAATTACAAAAAAATGTGTCACATGGCATTCCATCACCATGAGACCACATTTCTTCAAGTCATTTTTTCAAACTACTCGCTACCTTGACTATGATATTGCTTACTATTATGCTTTGATAAATTTTTTCCAAGCATCCATAATTTGTTGGAAAGCACCTATTTTAGGATTTTAGCCATAGCAGTAAGGAGGTGAGTAGTTTGATAAAATTCTTTGGTAGACATGTATGCAAAATGTGGTAGCATAGAAAAGGCAGTGAGCTATTTGAAAAAATGCCTCAAAGAAATCAGGTCTCGTGGTGATGGAATGGCATTCCATCACCATGAGACAACATTTCTTCGAGGAATTTTTTCAAAATACTCATTGTCTTTTCTATGCTATTGTTTACTATTACACTTTGATAGATTTTTTCCAAGCATCCATAGTTTGTCAGAAAGCACCTTTTCTAGGATTTTAGCCATAGTAGCAAGGAAGTTCAAGTAGTTTGATAAAATGCTTTGTTAGACATGTATGGAAAATGTTGTAGCATAGAAAAGGTGGTGAGATGTTTGAAAAAATACCTCAAAGAAATGTGGTCTCATGGTGATGGAATGCCATTCCATCACCATGAGACCACATTTCTTCGAGGAATTTTTTCAAACTACTCGTTGCCTTATCTATATTATTGCTTACTATTATTCTTTGATAGATTTTTTCCAAGCATCCGTAGTTTGTTGGAAAGCACCTAATTTAGGCTATTAGCCATAGCAACAAGGAAGTGAGTAGATTGATTAAATGGTTTCATAGACGTGTATGGAAAATGTGGTAGCATAGAAAAGGTGATGAGTTGTTTAAAAAAATGCCTCAAGAAAATGTGGTCTCATGGTGATGGAATGAAATTCCATCACCATGAGATCACATTTCTTTGAGGCATTTTTTCAAACTACTCACTGCCTTGTCTATGCTATTGCTTACTATTATGCTTTGATAGATTTTTTCCAAGCATCCATAGTTTGTTGGAAAGCACCTTTTTTAGGATTTTAGCCATAGCAGCAAGGAAGTTCAAGTAGTTTGATAAAATGATTTGGTAGACATGTATGGAAAATGTGGTAGCATAGAAAAGGAAATGAGTTGTTTAAAAAAATGCCTCTAGAAATGTGGTCTCATGGCGATGTAATGGAATCCCATCACCATGAGACCACATTTCTTTGAGGAATTTTTCCAAACTACTCACTACCTTGTCTATGCTATTGCTTACTATTATTCTTTGATAGACTTTTTTCCAAGAACCCATAGTTTTTTGGAAAGAACTTTTTTATTAGGATTTTAGCCATAGCAACAAGTGAACTATTTGATAAAATGCTTTGGTAAACATGTATGGAAAATGTGGTAGCATAGAAAAGGTGGTGATTTGTTTGAAAAAATACCTCAAAGAAATTGGGTCTCATGGTGATGTCCATCACCATGAGACCACATTTCTTTGAGACATTTTTTCAAACAACTCATTGCCTTGTCTATGCTATTGCTTACTATTATTCTTTCATATATTTCTTCCAAGCATCCATAACATAGACAAGCTAGTGAATTGTTTGAAAAGATGCCTCAATAAAAGTGGTCTCATAGAATTCCATGACAAGCAAATGAAATTGGAAGCTACTCCTAGTTATTACTTATGCTATGTGAAGTAATTGCATCATTGCTTATGTTGACTTTCTAAACAACTATATTATAGTTGAAATTTTTTCATCTATGAACATCTAATTGTTAGTTATGGAATGTGAAGTAATGCTTTGAGTTTGAAAGATGTGAAATGAAATGTAATCAATGATATTAATATAAGATACACAAATCTATTAATTTAAATTCATTAGTTAAACTCTTTATTCTATTACCTACGTGAAGGTTTATCTAACTCCACTTTCACTGGGAGGTGTTCCCATGAAACCTCCAATATTAGCCTATTCAACATCCAAAATTAGATATTAGAATACCATTCATATAACAATGCTATTAACATGTAATAAATTTATAATTGTTTACTAGTTACATACCTCAATGGTAGATGCAGTGGAGTAATAAGCATGTGTAGGGCTGGTGTATCTACTATCAACACCGTGATCCTGAAATTTTATTACAATTATAAAAATAAATTAGTTAATCTTTCATTTCAAAAATGAAATTTAATAAATTAAATTCAATGAACATGCTAATATTTACCTAAGTATTGATGTCATAAGCCTCATTCAAAATTTCAATTGCCCTTGTCATCTCCATAGTTGTAGACGTATCCTATGTAGCAACCTGCTAAGTGTCGGTGGGGTCATATGTTCAAGTCACCCCACAAACCTAACATGAATGGGGTGGAAGCCTACCACTCAAAGACTCCCCTAGATGGTGTTGTACTATAGGACTAGCATACTGGATGACACTCTAGGTCAAAGAGCTAATAGCCTACAAAGTTTCTACCTCAACACTCTCCTTCACGATGGAAAGGATAATGATGTGCTCATGAGCCAGCCTAGCGAGAGGTTGTCTTGCTTGCCACCAAGGATCCTATCGTGCACTGGGTATATCTTGATCCAACCCCCCACCTCTCCCTTGGAAGTCCCTCATATAATTCAATATTTTATTCAAGATGAAATCACAGTAGAATTTTCTTAGGAAATATTGTGGGACTTTGCAATTGTTACATGGTGGGTAATAAAAAACCATGTACCACCTATCCCCAAAAAAGTTCCTAATCCCTTGGTGGTGGCACCAATGGATAGGAAACCTCTTCGCATTGAGGCCAAGATTTTGATTTATGTGTGGATCGTTGAATACTGAGCAAAAATCATATTTTGTAATTTTTTCATCTTTTACTTCTTTATATGATAATTTATCTACATAAAAATTCCTAGTCATCTGCCTCATATCTTTCCAATCACTTAATTGTTTGTTGATTGCATATACATGTTTTAACATTTCTTTCAGTGAATTTGCAAATGTTCTTATTTTCATGGTTGAGCCTAAAGGATCATTTAACCTCATGATTAACTCCTAAATATGTTTTTTATTGTTTTCAATAACCCCCATTAAATTCTACTGAGTTCTAGGAGGATGTTGAGGGATTGGTGGAGGAGATTGTTGAGGATTTTGTTCATGTTGTTGTTGCTCTGATTGTTGAGTATTTTTAGGAGGGTTTTGAAGAGGGTTTTCAGGATCATTATCATTTCCTACTGTGATGCAACATTATTTACTAAACTTAAAAGGTGCAAAACAGGAAGAAATGCAAAGGAGAAATAACACAACACCACCTCAAGATTAGCCTAAGTTGACTTGAACAAAATAAATATAAACAACAAATTATACCTTGTCCAAGTAATCCTTTCAGTTGGCCCTTTGATGTAGCTTGAATGTGTGATCCTTGATGGAAAATCACCTAAAAATGGATGCAAAATGATCTAGATGTGATGAGGATTCAAATGGTGCAAGTGGGTATGTGATGAGATGAACAAAATGAGTGCAAGATGAACTTGGAGATTCAACAATGGTGGATGCAATGTAGTAGTTGAGTGCTTGATCTTGAGAGTTGGAGAGCTTGAATGGATGAGTGCCTAATGAGAAAATGAAGCCAAAAATCCTCTATTTTAGGGGAAAGGCCTCTGGGGATTTGAATGGCTATGATTTAGCCAACATGGGCAAGATGGAGGGTTGTGGTGAGTTGAGGACTCACAAGCCCTCACATCTCACCATGTGGAAGAGGAGGTGTCACAAGGAAAGGTGATGTGGAAAGAGGACATGTGAGGTGGAGGTACTTGCAAGTACCTTGGGATTAGGGGAATATTTCCTCAAAAAGGAAGTTCTTGTCCCCATGTGGGAATGATGGTGACAAGTGATTTTTTTTAGAATTCCTTACTTATCACCATGGGGAAGAGAGAAGTTGTTGGGGGAATAAATGTGAATTTTAAATTCACATGATTGGGGAGTACCTTAGGGATAAGAAAATGTCCTCATAAAGGAGGTCCTTGTCCCATGTGACTGATGTGACAAGTGAGAGAATTTAGAATTTCCCAACAACCTTCATGGGGAAGAGAAATGCATCGAATGAATAAATGTGAATTTTTAATTCACATGGGGAAGAGGTCAAGGCTTAAAAGGAAAAACACTTATGAAAGGTTGACTTGGAGGACATATCAAAGATGGCATGTGATTAGATTAAGGTTGTGCAAATAGGTGATTAGGAAGATTAATGAAGGATTAGAGACAAGTGGCCAAATATGAACGATGTGACATTAATCCTGATTAAGGGTGTGCACATCCTAATCATGGATTAATTAGAATAATCCAGATTAGAAGAAGATTATGGAGGATGTGACAAGGAGAGAGAAAAGAGGAATTTAAAATTGATTTAAATTCAAAAAAGGTTAAATGACTAAATTAAATAAATTGATATATTTATTTAATTTAGAGAAGAAGGATAAAAGGTAAAGTATTTAATTATTAAATTAAATAATTTAGAAACCTTGGGGAAAGGGGAAATATTAATTAAATAAATCATTTAATTAATATTGATGGAATAAACAAGTGAAGGAGATAGGTTTTACCATATGGGATTGGTCAAATTTGGATGTCTACATTTTTCCCTTCTTTGAGATGGTGTTACGAAGTAGCATCATTTCAAAGAAGATTAAAAGATAGCACTAGGAAGAAGATGATTAGATTGGAAAAGATGCCCTAGTCATCAAAGGAGTGACTAGGAAGAAGGATGATGGGAGTGAAGATGAAGATTAGGGATTGAGGATGCCCCCTCGAGAGGACATCCAGGTTCAAGAGAACATGGGTGTGCTCTTGAAATGGTTGGGACGATGAAAGGGTATATGAGGAAGATGATGTAAAGTGATGGATAAGAGAGGATGATAAGCGATAGGAGATTGGAAAGCATAAATGGATTTAAGGAAAAAGGTGATGTTGCCCCAGTCAAGCAACAAGCCAAAATGGGTTGATGATGGATGAATTTTTGTCGATGAGGGAATGATACTTCCTAATGATGATGATGAAAGTGTTGTTGATGAGGGAAGGATATATCCCAAAACAACACCAAAGGATAGGGAAGGATACATCCTAATGATGATGATGATGATGATTGGATCAAAGCTTGTAGCAAGGTTGGGAAGAAGATCAAGGATGTGATTAGATGATTTGTGCTAGATTGAATGGATGAGGATTGGATTGCAATGTAAGAAGGAAAAGATGCTTAGAATAACCAATCTATATTATCCTAAGATAGAAGAGAGGATGAAAGGTGAATTTTTTCACAACCAAAATCATAGGTCATAGGTCAGGTATGAATGCAATGCAATCCTAGTGCAATTTTCTATTTTTTGGAGCACTAATTTTTTCTATAGCATAAAACACCAGGTGCCAGGGTATGTAAAAAAAGGCGAATTAGTGTCTAATGTATAAAACAAACACAACAGACAAGAAGGATATCCCAACACCCCAAAGTCATGAAGACCTTGGTCGGGCTAGACATTGGGATAACCACAAGCACAAAAGGATGCCCCAGCGTAACACAGGACCTTGGGGATATTGGTGGGTACTACATGGGACAACCAAGAAGACAACAATAAAGGAAAAAGATCAAGATATGCCCCTATTGTTTACCAGTCAAAATGCACCATGATATGATAGATCATGGAAACCTTGACAAGTTGTGATAGGGAGCTCAAATGATAAATAAAAGCCAAAAGTATCAAAAAATCACAATCAATTTCAAACATCCTTTGACATAGGATTAAGAGGATGGATGGAAGTGATGTGGTATGATGAGGAAGGATGCATCCTATTGAGACCAAAGATGGAGACTAAACTAGGTGATCGACATGACACATGACACTCAAAACTGATTGAACCTTATGATACCAATGGATCTTGCTTGTTAAGAACCAGCTAGGTAGGGACATACTTTGACAACATGACACAAGACATGAGAGACAAGACACAAGACTGACACACCCTAAAGACGTAGGGGCTCAGGGGCTGATTAAAGATTAATCTTGCCTATGTGAAAGCGCAGAGCCCTTGGAGTTCGATAAAATACCATGGATAAAAGCGGAAAGAGGGTAGTGGAGACCTCGATGGATGAAAAATATTGGATGGAAAAATTCCCTAGGGAAAGATCAAATGATCGACCTTTCCTACGTGAAAGCGCAGGGGCAATGTAGTTTGACAAAAAGCTAACGACTGACCATGGATAAAGGATTATGAGATGACCAGGATAAGTGGATAAAATGATGGAACCGAGATGATGAGACAAGATGGACTTGGTGGATTGGATGGTGGTGATTGCATGAAGCTCAGGGATGAGATAATTATCCAAATCATTAGAAGATGAATTGGGAGGATGATATGATGGATAGATGAGTGATGAGAAGTGATAGGAGATTGGAAAGATGTGTGAAAGAAGTGGGAGCAATGACGATGAGATAGATGGAATTGGGTTACATGGAGGGAAGCCTATAACTAGATACCAATGACAAGGGATTATGAGATGGGATGAGGATACATATTAAGGGATGGAGACATAAATATAAGGAGATGGAAAGATGCTAGGATGGATGGATAAAGGGATACAGATTTGGATGGGGAAAAGGTTACTGGATGGATAGATGGAAAGGTAAGGATTTGAATGATGGGAGGGATTGTGATGATGGATGGATAGAGGGATAAGGATGAGATGGAAGGGATTGTTTGGATGGATAGGAAGATAAGGATGGGGAGATGGAAGTGATTGTTTGGATGGATAAGAAGTTAAGGATGGGGAGATGGAGGGGATGCTATGATGGATGAAGGAAGATAAGGATGGGGAGATGGAGGTGATTGTTTGGATGGATAAGAAGATAAGGATGGGGAGATGTGAAAGATTGTTTGGATGGATGGATAGAGGGATAAGGATTGGGAGATGACAAACATTTTTGGATGGGTAAGAAGATAAGGATGGAGAGATGAAAGGTATGCTATGATGGATGGATGGAGGGATAAGGATGAGGGATGGAAGGGATGCTATGATAGATGAAGGGTGTCTCCAAGGACTTTGTCACAAAGGAAGTAGATTCCCTCACTCTAGATATGTCATGCATGATGAGGTAGGAGGGATGGAAGGCAGGTGGATGGGAAGATAAAGGAGATAAATGGAGGAGGATATGATGGGTGGATGCGGAAGGGAGATGGATGTGGAAAAGGAATACATTATTGTATGGATGAAGGGGGTGTAGGCCAAGAGGTGTCCAAAGAATGTATAGATGTTTTCCCATATCTATATTAAGATCAAAAGGACGATGGAGGGATTAGAGATAAATGGGATATGATAGGTAGAATGTGGATGATAGGTGGGATGAAGGATATGAATGAAGGGGATGGATGAAGGGGAAGAATAGCAGGAAGCTTCCCCCAAGTGTGGAAAGATTAAGATGGGGATTTATACATGACGCCTGTTTGCCAGGTTTTCATCATGGTACTTATACAAGGCACTTGTTTGCCAATTTTTCACCATTTGATGAATTATTTCTCTTTAATTTATTTTTTTTGGATAGTATGCAGATGGAGATGGATAAGGATAGGGATGTGGATAAGTGGATTTAGAAGACACGTGATAAGGAGATGGATGAAGGAATCAAGCATCAAGTTCCATACAAGGTATTAAGAGCCCATGTGTGAAGTGACTATTGGATGTTGGTACAACCTTATTAGGATAAATGGATTATGAAGAGAATGGATTAAAGGGGTTTGATGTGGGAGATATGTGGGATAATGGATGGGATACTGGAAAGTGTATGGGTGGAATGATGGGGTGGATGTGTGAGGGGGTGATGAGTTCAAGATCAACATTGTCACATATGGTGGTGGATGTGAAATGATAGGAGTATTAGTGGATGAATGATGTGGGGATAATGGAGGAGATGGGATAGTGAATTTTGGTACATAAAGACCCAAAACAAATTTAGGAGATGGAAGGGGTGTACGGTTAGCTTTTGGATTAAAAAATTTGAATGTTGTTATATATTTTTCATTTGAAGGCATTAAATATTTTTTCTTTGGGATCCACATGGTTGTTATTTTTTCTTTGGTGGGCCTTTGTGGCCTATGGGTTTGATTTAGATTTTGGATTTGATTTTTCTTTTCTTCAACATGTCTTTTTAAAGAGGCATGAGGGGATTTAGATTCATATGGATATTTAGATTTATGCATTTTTCTTTTAGTATCCAAAGTGCTTTTAATATCAATGGGATGGGTGCAAGGAGATAGATGATATGAAGGAAACATGAATGGAGTGATGGAGGTAGGATTTTGGGGATGATATGTGGATGGATAATGTGTAGGTTTGTGCCTTTGTTGCTCCTGATTAGGGAATATGAGAGTGGGATTCTTATGATGGGTGATATGGATAGGTGATGGATGGATAGAAGGATAAATAGGACAAGATGGAGGAAGGCCCAAAATGGACTTAGTAGCTAGAGGATGTGTGATGGTGGATGGAGGGACATAAGGACCCAAAATGGATGAAGTAGATGAGGGATGGGAGATGGTGAATGGAGGGATATAAGGACCCAAAATGGATTTGGAAGATGAGGGAGGAATATGGGTGGTTGTTTTGAAGCTATACAATTGAGGGGGGATGGCGGCAAATGGTTTGGTGGAGTGACAGGAAGAGCCTATTATGCTTTTGGAGGAGGCTTGTTGAGGATGTATAGAGGTTGTACCAACATTCTTGGATTGTGATTCTTGAGAGATGTATCCAAGACCTTGTGTATCTTTGACATGGATGGGCTCTAAAATACCTTGCTCATGAAGGCCTAAACCTTTTCCTTGATAGTTCATGCTCTTGATCATTTGATCTATGGTAGGATGCTTGTTATTTTGGAAACATGATGCAATTCCATTATTAGGTGGATGGGTGGTGTATATGCTTGGTTCCTCGTCCATAAGGAAACCACCACGGATGAATGTAAGAGTACTAAGGGAATATAAACATGGTGTTGGGATAGTAGGGTTATGCAGTGATGGAGGATCATGAGATGGAGATGATGGGGTGGCAGCATCTTGATCAGGAGTGAGTGGTAAGGGATCATGAGAGGGATTAGGTGATATGATAGGATCTAGAGTTCTGGTCATGGGTGATAAGGGCTCATGTTATGGAGTAATTGGATCTTGAGTGACAAGTGGATCATAGGGTGGAATGGATGGGCGATTGTGATCTTGAGATGGACTAGATGGAATGACGGGATCTTGATGTGGAGAAGGGGATATGTTGGTATGCTTTGGATTAAACTCTTGGAATGACTCATCTTGTGTGGGTGCCATGATGATGGGGTGTTGAAGGGACTCGTCAAGTGGAGGAGATGGAAGGATGGAGGATTCATGAAGTTCATGGGAATGGATTTCAGTGATACTAGGAGTGGAAAGAGTGGATTGGATTTGAGTGTTGTGGATGGATTGGGTGGATCTAGGAGTAGGAGGAGGGGATTGGATTTGGTTATCTTTGATGGGATCAATAGATCTTAGAGTAGGAGATGGGGATTCAATGGATTTAGTGGGTTTGATGGTTTCAATGGTTTGGGTGGTGTTAGAGGTGGTAACAGTAATGATAGGTGTGGTATGGAAAAGGGCCTCATCACTAGTGACCATGGATGATAGATTGGGATGGCATGGTTCCACGACTTCAAGGTGTGGAGTTGGGGGATGTCTTCTTTGTCATAAGTCCTTGGAGAACTTCTGGAGTGAGAATTGTGCATATTCTAGGCTTAGATGGCATGATAGGAGTGGATGAAGGATTATGGATGGGTGGAGGACTAGGATTATGGATTGGTGGATGAGGATTAGATGGGGGAATGTGATTGGATGTAGGATTGGGAGTAGATGGAGGATTAGGACATGGTGGAGTGGAAGATGGAGTGACATAGGAGGATATGGATGGTGGATTAGAACAAGAGGGTGTGGTTGATGGATTGTAGTAAGGGTATTGGGAAAGTGGATTTGGTTTGGAAGATCAAGATGGCAGATTGGAACAAGAGGATGCAAGTGGTGGATTAGGATAAGAACATGCAGGTGGTGGATTGTAGTAGAGGTATGATAGAAAGATTGGGATGTCTGATTAGGATAGGTTGACGTAGATGGCGTATTAGGATAGGAAGATGTGGATGTTGGATTAGGATAGGTTGATGGGGATGTAGGATTAAGATATAAAGGTGTGAATGTAGGATTAGGATGGGTAGACTGGAAAGGAGGATTAGGATAGGGGGACATGGGTCAACGATTGTAATAGGAGTATTGGGATGGTAGATTGGGATGAGAGGATGTGGGTGTTGGATAAGAGAAAGATGCAGATGAAGGATATAATGGAGATGCAATAGGGGAAGAGAATGGATATCCCTTGTCAAAGGTAGCATAAAGATTGCTAGTAGGTGTGGGTGAAGATGTGATGGGATAGCTTGGATGAGTGATTGGATTCTAGGTGGTGCTCAGGGAAAGCTTACTAGAAATGATAGCATCAAGGCTATCTATGTTATATACTTGTTGATCAACAAGACTCTTGTTATCGTCCTCAACATAATTAGGATTCCCCTTAAATACTATTTTTGGTTGCATTGGTGAAGGATAAGGATTCATGATGTTGGATGGGATGGATATGGATTGAATGTATGGGAATGGACAATTAGAAGGGAAGAAAAGGTGATGAAAGGATAAATAGGATGGATTCGAAGAAGATGGAGGAATGAATCTTAAGATTTGTTTCGATATCAGAAGATCTTGGGTATAGTTGGACTAAAGCCCATATTTGGATTTAAGTTAAGCTCAAATTGGGATTAGATTAAAGCTCAAATTAGGATTGGGTGAAAGCTCAGATTTGGATTGGGTTGAAGCTCATATTAGTATTGGGTTGAAGCTGAGATTAGGATGATTGGATGATGCGATGGGATTGATTCTAAACCAAGTTCAAAGGTTCAACGAGGTTGGATTACCATAGGATGATTATGACCTCAAATCTACCTCAAGATGGGAGTAGATTGATTGGGTGATTAGATAGGGATGTGCTTGGATTAGATTGGGCAAGATCAATTGATGAAATGATTGATAAGATCAAATGTTGGATTGGATAGGATGATGAAAGGGATTCTAAACCAAGTTCAGAGATTACCCTAGGTGACTTAGGGTGTTGATTGATCAGATTAAGTATGGATAGATGATTGTGGCACCAAATCCACCTTGAGATTGAAAGTGGATTGATTGGGTCGGCGATAATGTCTAACTTAGGATGAATGATGATCCTAAGTGGATGTGGATGATGACGATCAGATTCAGATACCTAGGTCAATTTGGATAATAACTTTTGAAACAAAGTTCAGGGGATTTGGATTGAGAGAACGATGAGGGATATGTAACCTAGAGATGCTTTATTATGTACCTATATGATTTGGATGATCAACGCATGACCTTGGGAGAATGAAAATAGATTGAAATGCAAAATATGAGTGAAAAAAAGATGCAAAATGGTTAGATAAAGATTAGACTCGCCTAACCAAGGTGTAAGGTCTATCTCTAGGGAAAGGTTTCCTATCTATGGGTCAAGGTTGCCTATCTATGGGGAAAGGTCACCCATCTTTGGGTCAAGGTCGCCTATCTATGGGTTAAGGTCACCTATCTCTAGGGAAAGGTCACCTATCTATGGGTCAAGGTTGCCTATCTTTGGGTCAAGGTCGCCTATCTATGGGGCAAGGTCACCTATCTATGGATCAAGGTCACCTATCTATTAGGAAAGGTCACCTATCTATGAGTCAATGTCACCTATCTGCTGGGAAAGGTCACCTATTTGCTGGGAAAGGTTACCTATCTAGAGGGAAAGGTTGCCTATCTGTTGGGCAAGGTCACCTATCTATGGGTCAAGATCGCCTATCTCCTAGGAAAGGTCACCTATCTATGGGTCAAGTTCACACATCTGTTGGGAAAGGTCACCTATTTTTTGGGCAAGGTTGCCTATCTATGGGTCAAGTTCACTTATCTACTGGGCAAGGTCACCTATCTACTAGGAAAGGTCGCCTATCTAGAGGGAAAGGTCACCTATCTAGAGGGAAAGGCCACCTATCTAGCTTTTAGACCCTTGGAATAGGAAAAAAGACTCTCAAAATGGGGAGACGGACTCTTAGAATGGGTAGATGGACTCTTGAAATGAGAAAATCGATGCTCAGAATGAGAAAACGGATGCTCAAAATGAGGAAATGGATGCTCGAAAAGAGGAAATGGATGCTCGAAATGAGGAAATGGATGCTTGAAACGAGGAAATGGATGCTCAGAACGAGGAAATGGATGCTTCAAACGAGGACATGGATGCTTGGAACGAGAAATGAATTCTCAAAACAAGGAAATGGATGCTAGAACGAGGAAATGGAAGCTCAGAATGGATGAAAAGATGCTCAAAATGAGAAAATGGATGCTCAAAATGAGAAAATGGATGCACTGAACGAGAAAATGGATGCACCGAATGGATGAATGGATGCTCAAAATAAGGAAATGGAAGCTCAAAATGGATGAATGGATGTTCAAAACAAGTAAATAGAAGCTCAAAATGGATGAACAGACTAACAAGACAAATGACCAGGGGAAAGGCCACCCAATTGGGGGGTAAGATTGCCCAACTAGGGGCAGGGTCACCCCTGTTAATTTCAAGGTCACCCAAATGAGGGCAAGGTCACTCCTATTGGTGAAATAGTCAAGTGTGATGGGTTGACTTGGTCAAGAAGTAGAATTTCCCCTCTAGAGGTCAGGGTCGCTTGTCTTAGGGCAAGGTCACCTGTCTTAGGGTAGGGTCACCTGTCTTGAGGGAAGGGTCACCTATTCAATGAAGGATGGGTGATTCTGACATAAAAAAACTATTAAATGACTAAAACAGAAGGAAAGATCACCCCTGTTAAGGGCAAGGTCACCCTTGTTAAGGGAAATGTTGTCCCTATTCAGGGCAAGGTCACCTTTGTCAACAAACCTAGACTTGACTTGGCAAAAATGGTTATGGAAAAGGACAAAAAAAAAACAAACAAGAAGAAAAAGGTAAGGCTGACTTGAATGAATATAAATTCACTGGTTTTTCATAGAAAAGACAGTTCAAACATCATAGTCTTAAGATTAGTATGAAGGGTATGGCTAACATGGTCCTCTAACTAGGCTGAACAAGGCGATCTAGGGAGTCCTCGATATATGCATGGTACGTGAGGGACAACTGTGAACACCAGTCTGTCTACAAGTGTGAGTCGAGAGCCCTAGCGAGTTATTGGAAGCTCAGACCAACTCTTCACATCTTATCTAGGTATCACTCTAGCTTTGATGCTCTACAAGACATGACATGACTGGATTGGGGTATAGCTTTGGCTCTCCCCCCTTTATATACCCCACTGGTACACATGGTTGTGATCATCCCTTGGGATGATGAAATCCCCAAGCAAGTCCCGCTAAAAAGAGAATACTAAATTTTTTTGGCTACTCCCCAAGCTCACACGAAGTGCAAGGGGAAAGCTTGAACAATGTAGTGCCCCTTACGAAACAAAAGGACAAAGTGAGCTATGATTTCTCTTCACCCAAGATTTCTAAATGGTGCAAGGGGATTGGATACATCAATAGCCCACTTGACAAGCACAACAAACAATAAATTGACTCCCCCTACTTAAATCTATTTTCCTACCAAGTATGAAAATGAAAGACAAACAAACTAATTACTAAAATTGGCCCATTCATCCTACAAAAAATACGTTAGAAGTTTTGATCTCTAGTCTTCAAAAAATGTGAAATAACTAGACAAATGTTAGTAAAAATAGGCACATTCAAAGACAAGACAAGTTAGGGTGTTAGTACTAAGGAAAAAAAAAAAAGACTTTGGAAATGAACTTTAAAGCACTCTTTTTTACCTTAGTCACCCCTCTTAAGGTAGGGTCATCCCTGTTAGGGAAGGGTCACCCTTGTTCAGGGCAGGGTTTCCCCTATTCGGGGCAGGGTCACACCTATCAATGACCAGGTCACCCCTGTTCAGGAAATAGGGAGCAAATTTTCTCTTATTTCACAGATGGGAAATTCTGCAAGGGAAAAATCACCTATGTTTAGGTCAAGGTTGCCTGTCTTGGGGCAGGATCGCCTATCCTAGGGTAGGGTTGCCCCTGTCTATTGCAAAGTCACCTTTGTGTAACCTGAACCTGTAAAATATCAAACAACAAAGAACGTGAAAGCAAAAGACCCATTTGTGGGTCCCACCGGGCATGCCAAAAATGTGATGCAACATTATTTACTAAACCTAAAAGGTGCAAAATAGAAAGAAATGCAAAGGAGAAAGAACAAAACACCACCTCAAGATTAGCCTTAGTTGACTTGAACAAAATAAAGATAAACAATAGATTATACCTTTTCCAAGTGATCCTTTTGGTTGGCCCTTTGATGTAGCTTGAATGTGTGATCCTTGATGGAAAATCACCTAAAAATGGATGCAAAATGATCTATATGTGATGAGGATTCAAATGGTGCAAGTGGGTATGTGATAAGATGAAAAAAATGAGTGCAAGATGAGCTTGAGGATTCAACAATGGTGGATGCAAAGTAGTAGTTGAGTGCTTGAGCTTGAGAGTTGGAGAGCTTGAATGGATGAGTTCCCAATGAGAAAATGAAGCCAAAAATCCTCTATTTTAGGGGAAAGGCCTCTATGGATTTGAATAGCTACGATTTAGCCAACATGGGAAAGATGGAGGGCTATGGTGAGTTGATGACTCACAAGCCCTCACATCTCATCATGTGGAAGAGGAGGTGTCACAAGGAAAAGTGATGTGGAAAAAGGACATGTGAAGTGGGGGTACTTGCAAGTACCTTGGGATTAGGGGAAGATTTTCTCAAAAAGGAAGTTCTTGTCCCCATGTTGGAATGATGGTGATAAGTGAGGAATTTTAGAATTCTTTACTTATCACCATGGGGAAGAGAGAAGTTGTTGGGGAATAAATGTGAATTTTAAATTCACATGATTGGGGAGTACCTTCGGGATAAGACCAGGTCCTCATAAAGGAGGTCCTTGTCCCATGTGACTAATGTGACAAGTGAGAGAATTTAGAATTTCCCAACAACCTTCATGGGGAAGAGAAATGCATTGAATGAATAAATGTGAATTTTTAATTCACATGGGGAAGAGTTCAAGGCTTAAAAGGGAAAGCACTCATGAAAGGTTGACTTGGATTACATACCAAAGATGGCATGTGATTAGATTAAGGTTGTGTAAACAGGTGATTAGGAAGATTAATGAAGGATTAGAGACAAGTGGCCAAATATGGACAATGTGACATTAATCCTGATTAAGGGTGTGCACATCCTAATCATGGATTAATTAGACTAATCTAGATTAGAAGAAGATTATGGAGGATGTAACAAGGAGAGAGAAAAGAGGAAATTTAAAATTGATTTAAATTCAAAAAAGGTTGAATGACTAAATTAAATAAATTGATATATTTATTTAATTTAGAGAAGAAGGATAAAAGGTAAAGTATTTAATTATTAAATTAAATACTTTAGAAACCTTAGGGAAAGGGGCAATATTAATTAAATAAATCATTTAATTAATATTGATGGAATAGACGAGTGTAGACAGGTTTGATCATATGGGAGTGGTCAAATTTGGATGTCTACACCTACAATTTAAACAAATGAATATCAAAAACAACTTAAAACTAACAAATTCACAACAAAAACGATCCCTCCTTATTTGAATTTTCCGTCGACATGGTGGCATCTTGGCAAAAAAATTGCAATAAATCTATGATGAAAATGCTACAAAACCTCCTTCCAAAATGCAAGCAAAACACAAGGTTTTTGGTCACAGGAAACTAAAAAACAAGCAATACAAATAATGTGCTTGTGTTATAATGTGAGCACCTAATAGGCTTGATGTGGCTGAGCCTTAGGCTCAGTCACATAAATCCATAACACGAGCACGTTATAACATGCTTGTGTTATAGCCTATCAATTTAAAAAAAAAAAATTGGCCACAATTTGGCCCCCCATCTTTTTGCACCTGTCCCAATGAAAATATTGTTTGCTTGTAATTTAGTTTTAAAGTTGATTCATTGAACTATTGTTGCAAGTTCCATTTTGTGATTTGTGTCTGAGTTGTTTGAGCAGAGGTGAGTACACCATCTTGCATCAATAAACTATTCACTTGTGGGTAAAACATAGGAAAATTTACTATTTAGAACAATGGGCATGCTACATTAACCCCCTCCTCAAGTTCCCTAACCCTATGCACTTGGGTTGGGGTTCCAAAAATAATTTCATAGCCCATATTTTATCTTTTACACTTCCTAAAAATGGCTTACAAAGATACCTATAGGTTTCACTTTTTACATCGCAATCAAAACACCTAAGAACACCTCAACAACTTCATTAAACAAAATGATTTTAAACACCAATATTATTTGAATCAAACACAACATAGTGTTTACCTCAATGTTCATGAAACACAACAAACATCACCTTACTCCACATCATGAAGTGGATATAATAAGGGTCCTAAATGTTCTCTTGTTTCCCATTGGCACCTAAAAATACCTATATAATTAACTTCATTATCAATACATCACAATATGATAGCCTAAGAGTATTAATAACATTTTATAAATAATTTTGAAATGATTAATTTCACATACCTCTATTATAGATTAGTGTGCCCCACTCACACGGTCTTGACTCAATCCTTGGAATTTAGAGTGTTCCATGTATGAATCTTATCATTGTCTCTTTTTATTTTTGTGTCAACTAAACAATATTTAATTTGTATATGATCATATTGATGATACCTATCATTGGAGAAGCATAACCTAAATTCCAAGTCAAGTTAGCCCTCCCTAGCACATTCTAAATTAAATAATAACATTTGAGAAATTTCATTGCCTAGAAATTTCTAACACTATGAACATCTTTATCATAAATAAATGAAGGGTTATGTCAATGTAACAACTTATTATAGTTCTAAGGTTGGGTATTTCTTTGTTAAAGGTGGGAGTAGCAATCTTTCAAACAATTCAACCCACATTGCATAACAAAGCACTACATTAGTTCTCTTTTTAATTTTATTTACAAAGATGAGTAATCATATGGAATAAACTAACTATCCAATATTTTTACCAAGCCATATACAATGTCCAATTGATGGTGCTAATTTATATAATATGTTAAACATAATATGCATCAAATTTCCAAAATGAGGGTACAAAGATGATTAACTACTAAGGGTTTTAATTTTATTTTAGAAAAATAAAGTACTCACATAATATAATCCATTAGGTACTAAATTTTATTGAGTGAAATTCCTTGCAATTAAGTCCATATATAAAAATATTGGGGTCAAACCACAATAGTGGTTTACAATTTTTATGAGGAAGGAAATTTCATTTTTCTTCCTTTCCCCAAACTCAACAGGTTCGGTCAAACTCAATGGTTCGGCCGAACCACCTTTTATGTTCGACTGAACCCCCAAAACATAAACAAAAAAATTAATATTTTAATGGGTTTGGTCGAACATGGGTTTGACCGAACCCCCTCAAATAAGACATAAAAAAAAATGAACTTGTCACTACCATTTTTCACTTTTTTTTGCTTTCCCTGTGCTCTGTGCGTGCGGCGAACGACGAACGTGATCTGCAAACGGCGAACAAACTTGACTTCATCTCTCTGGCAAATGAAAAACTCGACTTCATCTCTCCAAAGTTCATCAACCCAACTTGCATATCGAGCACCAAGTTTGTCAAATTCGAATTTCATAGACTTCAAAATGCGTTTGTTTGTTAAATTTCTAAACCCTAAATGCGAAAATTTTCAAATTTGTTGAATTGAAACTGCATTTGTTTGAAAGTTTCTAAAGCCTTTTCAACATACACTATTTCTATGATACATTTCTACTCTATCAAAAAATTAACATGCCCTATCTATGCTTCCACATTTTGCATACATTTCTACCAGGGCACCTCCAATTTATTTGAGGCATTATATCAAAAAGTTCATTAACAAATTTATTTGAGGTATTATATACAAAGTTCATGGTATTTTTTTATGGAGAATGATAGAAATAGTGTTTCCATTGTATGCACCCTATATCAAACAATTCATTAACAAATTTATTTGAGGCATTATATCAAACAGTT
The DNA here is from genome assembly GCA_007258455.2 of Sequoia sempervirens. Lineage (NCBI taxonomy): Eukaryota > Viridiplantae > Streptophyta > Pinopsida > Cupressales > Cupressaceae > Sequoia > Sequoia sempervirens. The sequence goes on along the minus strand of VDFB02000003.1, from coordinate 602,133,396 downwards.
CATGGTAATTTTTGATGGAGTAAGATAGAAATAGTGTTTCCATTGTATGCACTCTATATCAAACAGTTCATTAACAAATTTATTTGAGGCATTATTGTTGATGGTCAAAACTATACAACAACATTAAACAGAATATTACTATTCTATTTCTCCTGAAAGAGAAAGATAACACATGGAGATCTAACTCCCAAGGTCCTGGTAATTGGTTCTCAATTATGTTGATTTCACTCAGTGGTTGATATAACTGTAATGTTCAAGGGGCCTTTGCTGGTAACAAAGAACAAGAATTCATAGCATCAAGTAGTCTACATTTGGGGGGGTTTTAAATAAAAGAAAAAGATGAAACATAGCTTTAAATCAAAGAAACGTGAGTAAAATCCTTACGTATCCAGACATGCATATCAATAATGAGTGTTTATTTCACCTAGCCATAACTACAGCAAGATGCAATCCATAGAATAAACTATGCTACTGCATACATCCATAATGCTAATTCAGATACCATTAATGTTCACTAAACTTACTTCAAACAAATCACTCACTCATTATCCAAAACAAAGATCAAATGAATACAATAACAATTTAATTCACAGATAATCCAATGATATGATCTTAAATCCAGTTCCTTCTAGTAACTTTCATCAAATAAGAAACAATTAAGCATAGCAAAATCATTGGCATATGGATTGATCATGTACCATTAACCTTATCAAAATAGATTCAAACTTTGAAATCATGACATGAAAACGTATGAAAACTGTAAAATAATCAGGCCTTTTTACCAAACTTTTTAGAGTATCTTTCTAAAACATTGAAATCCTAGATCTAGTTTCTATCTTCTATCCTCAGGTGGCTGATCTTTCTTTAATTAGCTGACCTTTACAAAGTAGATTCTAATAGTACATATAGGGCGCTACGTGCATGAATTTCTCAATTACCAATCAAGATCCACAATTCATGGATTCGAAACTAAACACAAAAGTAAATTAAGGAATCCATGTTTCAAGGCTGATCACTCCATTGTACAAAAAAGGAAATATGATACTCCAAGAAGAAAATGAAACCCACGGATCAAACTCAAAGTTGAACTTATGTCCAAACCCACAAAAAGAGGAGAAGATAAGATAGAGCATGATGAAAAGAGTCAATCACGTTTGCACTGAATGCTCAAGAATGTACTTGTCAAAACTGGAGAACATCTATTGAAGAGTACCCAAATCTGGCCCATCCAACCAATCACCTTCAAATTTGATTCTTTCAAATTCTTTGGAAACCAACCTTTGCATCTCCTTTAACTTGATTAGCTCCTTTCTAGCAACTCTTACCTCTTCTCGGATATCCATGAACTGATCTAACAATAAATTCTCCCCATCATCTCCCTTTTGCATGATTTCCTCAAACCTACCCCTCCATCTCTCCCTTAGTTTATCCAACGACATGCCTTCTTTATTGGAGGAATCTAAGTTGATTAAAATGGCCACAACTGCCTCTAATTCAACCATCTATTGATTCAAGTCTTTACTCATTTCTCAGACTTCTTCTTGATGTCCATGCATAGCCCTAGACTTATATCTTATGATGCTCACAGTTTTTTCACATTACCATGCTCAAGAATTGAATATTCCAGCAAGATGGACTTGGGCACTTTGCTAATATCCTCAAGCCTTTTAACATGTTCCTTGTATTCATCATCCTACTTATCTAGATCCTTAGCCTGCTAGTCTAGATCTTCTGCCAACTCAAGAGAAGCCTTATGAATCTTAGAACCCTCAACAAGAACATTATCAACCTCCTGGTAGAGCTTATCCAACCATTTATCCATCATTCTTACCTTGCTCTTCATTTGAATCAAATCATTCGCTTCCCTCTTTGTTAATAAAATCGGGGATTCAGGAAGAGCAGCTTGTTGAGAAATGGGACTTGAAACATTTTTCAAAAAACCATGGAGCTGATCCAATTGAGCCTTAAGCTCATCCTTCCTTTGCTTATCCTTGATCATCCAGGTTTTAGTTGAAGAAGCCACAATATCAATCAAACTCATCTTTTGGTTTCTCATAGGCTTTCCCAAATTTACTGCCCCCAACTGATAATCAGTGATTTGCATATCATCATGGCTCTTCTCCATTACGGGAATGGCACATTCAACAACAATTTCTCCAGCATCAGTGAGCCTAGTAGAATGAAGAACTCGGGCCTTCTTTTTAGGTTTCTCTTCCCAATTCAACGACTATGGTTGGACAACTTGTTTCCTTTCCAAGTCCAGTTTTAGCCAAGTAGGAGCAATAGGAGTAGTGGCTGCCTAGGCCGAAGAAGAAGCAACAATAGTGGAAGAAAAAGGTTGTAACAATGTAGGCCCCAGTTGAGAATCAACCTCCTGCACATTTTGCTGATCACTTTGCTCCTTTTCCTGTGCTAACCTTTCTGTTTCCTCTTTATCCTTTTGCTCTTGCAGCCTTTTAGCCTCCAGCTCCTGCTTTAAGCTTTCCTCTTCTATTTTCTTCTTTTCTAACATTTGATCCCGCTGCTTCTTGAATTCTTCAACATAGTCCCATGCGTCCTTGGACTTCTTTTCATGTTCAAAAATCTCAGCAGCCTCTCTTTCCCTTTTCAAACACTCTTGCTCTTCCTTTTTCCTATAAGCCTCTTCTTGTGCAAGTTGAGCTTAGCTTCAATAGCTTTTTTTTCTCTTCTTTGCTGGGCCTTTTCTTCTTCAAGGTTATGAATTTTCTGCTGCATTATCAACTTATCCCTCTCCTCTTGAATCTTGAGCTCCTACTCCTTTTGTTGTTGTTGTTGAGCCAATTCATCATCCTTGACCTTATCTTCCAACTCCTTCTGCTTAAGTGCCAACTCAGATTATGCCTTGGCCTCCTCCTCTTGTTGCTTATTTGATGCCCCAGCTTGTTCCTTAGCATCAACTTCTCTTTTTGCATCTTCAAAGAGTTCCCATTGATCTTCCTCAGTCAATATATGTTCAGTGCCTACATCATCTGTCACATCCAAAGATGTTGATACATGATGCTCTTTATCAGAGGGAGTCTTTTCTGAATCTGTTTCTATATTATGTACCTCAATTTCATCCTCCATTCACTTTAAGACCTCTGATTCATCATGGAGGGCTCCCTTTGGTGATTCTTGGCCTAATTCTTGTGCATTAAAAGGCTGAGTAGATTCCTCCCCTACAACAAATGCAGAAGCACCCACCTCCGCAGTTGTTTCATCTTCCTGCACCTCTGGAAGATCTTGAGGAACCACTTCCTCTTCTTGTGCACTAGAAGGCATAAAATCTGAAGGTTCCTTAGGTGCCATCCTTCTCTTTTCCCTTTTATATCCTTGGGTGGTACCTATAGCCTTCCTCTTCTTAGATGATGTAGCCTCGACTTGATTAGTCCTCAAACTCACCTATTGAATACTCTTGTCCAGCACCGGTCTTGCAATCTGCTTTATGTCGATTGTCTCCTCAGCATTCCAATCTATTGGATCAAGATCTTTAGTACCAATCTTTCCTACATCATACCCAGGATCCAAAACTATCCCATCATTAGACAATGTTTCTGGAATGTCTTCTTTTATCCTAAACTCAACCATAAGTGGGATAGGTATCCTTTCATAATTCTTCTTCCTAAGATCATACTCATCTTGCAAATCCTCCCAAAAATCCTCCAACAGATTAAAGTGTTTCTCAAAGACACTAGTAAGCAAAGCCCTCATCTTGTGCTTGGGGTCATAGTATTTCCTTGCAGTGTACAAGCCCAACTTCAAATAAACTAATTCATCACAAACAGCCTTAGCTGCCTGAATGTGTTGACAGCAAAAGGCCCCCAGCTTCATTGGAAACTTATGGCACCCAGTCTTGTGTTTGTTGCTAAACTGGAAATTCACAGCCAAGGCTTGATAAATAAACTCCATTAAAATGATCCTATCACCACAACATCTAGGTAGAAAATGGGGGTAAGCATCAAATCCTGCTAACCTTAAATAGGTGAATGTGGGGTACTGGATAAAGCAATTCCCCCATTCATTCACAAAAGCCATTGCCTCCCTGCTAAGCCTATACCCAACATCACCATTAAGCTTGTTAATAATGACATAAAGAAAGGCATCATTAACCCTTCTATAATGTTGCTCTGATGCCTGCAAGGTGATTTGATGATAATACTCCCACACTCTCTTCTTTCCTTGGGCTTCCCCCACTATACCTACTGTTTGAAGTCCAAGAAAAATCCCTACACGGGCAGTTGCTTAAACTACATAGGAGGTCATAAAGAAACACTTAGTTTCTCTCACTTTTATCATCTAATTGTGAATGTTGTCTGATACTATCATTGACCAGTCATATTGTTGCCTCCCATCCAAAATAGTTTGAATGAAAGGAAACATCCATTCTTTAAATAGTGAAGCATCCCTTTTACCAAACACCTTAGAAAGGAACATGATTATATCTGTAATTTCTTTACTAAATTCTACCCTCTTAGGCTGGTCTGGAAGCTTGGTTAGAGACTTCTTCTCCACCCTCATCCAAGTCTTATTCATGTGAAACCTATTCCTCTCCTTATTATCACTGTAAAGCTTCAAAGCCTCCGCCTCATTCAATTGCTTAGGATTCTTGGGATTAGGTATATGAAATAGGAATTCGATCATTGGAGGTGTGAAGTCAATAATGACATTACCTTTTACATCCACACATTGCCTAGTAGCAGGGTTATATGCTCTAGCTGCTACAAGAATCAACTCTGGACATTGAACAGATAAGGGGAAAAGTGCAACATGTGCCAGTCCTAATTGAACAATCCTTTCTGTCCTTCCTGTGACCTGCTCCTCAGTGAATATCTCCTCATGCAATTCCTCATAGTTAAAAGGACCCAAATTGGTGTGAGTAATATCAGTCTAGTCGGAATCAATTTTGCTAGTTGTGAGGACAACCTCCCTATGCTTACATCTCAAGGTATACAGGAGTTGTTCCACTTTGATCTTCTTCGGCCTCACTCCTTGCCATGAAGTTTCACCTAGTTGGCTCCTCTGAGAGGCCTCATCTGATGCTCCTGATATTTCTTAATACCTACAACAATTGCTTGTATGAGTTGAACAAAGCATCTAACTTAGTCAATCATATAATCCCTCCTCCATCCTCCTAACATAATATTTACTTGGTCAAACTATGCCTTTATCGGAGGGGGAACCGAAGAAGTATTAGGCATAAACAATCTCTCTTATCATGCAGCGGGGCCAGAACAAGAACCAGAAAAAGAACAAAATAGGGTCATAGGTGGGACCAGAATGGGAACTAGACCATAAATGAAATGGGGTCGGAGGCGAGACCAGAACCGAACGAGAAACTAAATAGGGTCGGAGGCGGGACCAGAATGAGAATCAGACCAAAAACAAATGTTAGCTACCAAGTTCAACTTCCCCTCTGGATCCGGTTCTGACCAAGAGTAAAGATATAGTAACATCATAATAATGAAGGGAAGCAGAATAATTCCAGCAAATGGAGAGTATTTCAAACAAGGTATGGTCATACAGACCCATAAACCCTAGGTCACATGGGCCCCAAAGGAAACTAGAAATAGCATAATTTTATCCCTCCTATAGCTCCTCCATACAAAATTCATTAAAACCATGAAAAAGGTTATATTGAAAAACCCTAATTCGCTCGATAGATCATTTCCAAAAACTAGGGCACAACGAGAAACCCGTACGAACAACCCAAAACCAACGTGAGAAAACCATAACAAGGTCTCAAAATAGAATTCATCACCCAAGCAAGGAAACCCCTTCAAAATCGAAAACCCTATTCAAAACCAGAGCACAAAAAAATGGACCTGTCATGAAAGTGACAACAGAACAAACAACAAAACAAAAACGACAAATGGAAAGACAAACCCAACAAAATGGAACGGAATGGAAAAGAAAGAACCAAGCAAACAAAACAAGAAAGAAAAGAACAAAAACCAACAAAGGAAACAAAAACATAAGAAAAAAAAAACAAAAACCCCTCCTGTGAATGCGCCAAAACAACACACTCGAAAGAAAAGCAGGAGAAAGAAAGACAACAAAACCTACCTCAAAATTCTCCTTAGGATTGACTAGAAATTTTTCAAGATTCACTCCACAATTTGCCCCTGTGATCAAATCAATTCTCTCGAGAATTTCCTGGCTGTGGTTTACTTAAAAAATTTGCATAATAATAACAATGAGGCAGTTTAAGCATAATTAAACCTTTAATCAATAATTCATGCATGCAAACAGGCCGCATTTAATGCCATAAATATGGCAGTTCGAGGACAAAGCCAACAATGCGAACAACCAGTTAAGTAAAGTCTATGGAACATCAAAAGGTAAGGCAGACGTGGATTCAGGTCGAAAACAAGATAAAGAAACTACACAAAGTTACCTACTTCATTTCCAACCCCGAATCCGACCCTGACAAAAGGACCGACCAAAAACAACAAACGAAGACAGGAGTGGAGACAAAACCGAAATGGAACTTTACAAAGTTTGAAGTTCGATTCCAGGTCTGGATCCGGTCTCGACCAAAAAGAAAAGAACAAAACACGCAAGCACAAGGGAAGTGGGACTAGAGCGAACACCGGACCCGACCCAAACAACAAAGAAAGCGAGGAAGAAAAAGAGCGGAGACGGAGTTGGGACAGAAACACAAAATGAAAACTTGCAACTTCCCATGTGAGTTCCAATCCCGGTTCTGATCCTGTGCAAGCAAATAAACAAAACACAAGGAAATGAACAACAAACAGGTGGACGGACCAACCCAAGTGTTAGTCGAAAACAACCAACAAAACAAAGGATAAACAAAAGAGAAGGCAGAGTCGGAGTCGAAACTATATCCGAACTAGAAACCTTGAAAGAGTTCCATGTTTAGATTTGGTTTCGGACTCACCTCCGACAGAACAAAAGACAGACTTAGGAACAAAAAAAAGAACTCCTAAGACCCAACCAAACAACCAAAGGCGAACAAAACAAAATAGAAAAGGGGGACCCATTTTATTCCAACACAAAATGGAGTGGTTATGCAAGGCATAACAATTATATCAAAAACACTATTTCTATCATACTCCATCAAAAACACTATTGGAAATTTATTTGAGGCAATTTATTTGAGAAATTATATCAAACAGTTCATGATATAAAGTTTAGGGTGCATACAATGGAAACTTGGATAAAATTCTTCATATTTTTCCTTTGAGTCTTATGACATTACTCCAAAAATGGTTGGTGAACTAAAAGTATGAATCAAACAATAAATTTAAAGGAAAGAAACTAGATTGTTTGAATGAAATGTATAATAAAATAGCTCTATGAGGATTAGAAGGAATGAAGGTATTATTAAATTTTCTAGTATTAGGAAAATATAAAAATATGTCCACTTTACTATATATATATATTTAAAACTATTCTTCATATATCCATGTTAAAACTATTAAAAATTAAATTACATAAATCAATTTTAAATTTGTACAAAGAAATAAATGACTTTGACTAAGAGTGAATATTTAAAATATAGCTATCCTCTTTGCAAAATCCAATTTGATTTGAGATATTTATGGACAAAAATATGGATGAGCATGAGGTAAGTAAGAAAGAATAACCTTAATTTATATCTTCCCTCATCAAATAATTTCACGTTTAAAGAGTTTCTTAAGGCATATCCAATTATGAAAAACTATTATATACTTGTTATAACTATATTAAAGTATATCATGAATAAATTGAAAGGATAAAGAGTAAATCACTAAAAACACATACATAAATCATAGAAGTAAATTGATTAATATAAGGAGATTCAAGTGGTTGGATAATTTTTTCCAAGGAGTGGAAGAGGTTAAGAAAGAACCATCAAATAAATATAATATTTTAAATACTTTAAAAGAAAAATACATTTCTCCATGCTCTAAATTCAAATGGTATTCCTTCTAAGATGATAATAATTGAAAAAGAAGAAAATAATCATTATGAAGATCAAGTACCATTGATAAGTTTTAAGAGATCAAATAAAATATTCAACAACAAAAGAAAAAAGAGAAAATAGTTAATGCTAAAGAAACAACTACAACCAAGCTACTAGGTTAATAAATTCTCCTCTTATGTAGTCTTCATTTCCCTATAAATTGTGGCCTCCTTGTACAAATTAGCTATTGATCGCCATAGTGAAACAAATTTAACATTTTGAAATGGTTAAACATTATTATTATTTTTATTTGTATAAGTATAATTATTATGGGTTCATTTCTCCTCTCCTTCTCTTCCTAATAAGGTTCTATTTTATAAGCCTCATATAAATGTTAGGGTTCTAACTTCTAAAAATTGAATAGTGTCAACTTAATCTCATTAGACAATTCTCCCCTAGTATTAATGGGGCCAACTTTTTATCTATCGAACTCGGCTATGTTTACATTGAATAAGAATTTGATACCTTTATCCTGATACTTGAACTAAGATATATTGGCTCTAATTTTAGTCCTTTTATCTAAACATTATTGGTGACATATCCATTCGTGTTTAGTTTTAATCATTTATTATTGCAATTAATTATTACAAGGAGATTCTTGAAGCTTGTATTCCATCCCCACCATTTTTATTCTAAATATTTGACATTTTCTTTCAACTTAAAGTCTAAATTTGATCCTTAATGCTATACATATTTTTCTAGGATAACACATATTCATTATATTTCACTAAATGTGTTCAGGCATAGAAGAAAAACCTTCAATATATCTTTAAGATAACTTTGATACCATCAAGATAATTCCACCTTTCATTGCATTAATATCAAGGTTAACTAACCCTTCCTCTTTACATGCTTTTCAATTAGAGTATCCTCTAGTAAAAATAGAAACATTAATAGTGTGGTTATCAAAGAGTGTCTAGGGATGCACACATCACTATTATTAATAAATTATAAGATTGTAAGAAATGTTTATGGAAGAAATAACTATCTAATAGAGAATATAATGTATTAGTACATATCTAACTATTACATATTTTAAATAAATCCCCTTTAAAATCTATCTTATTGCCATTTAATGAGTCAACTAGGTTCAAAATTATTTTCATCTTATTCCCCCAAAATTTATCACCTTTACAACAAAACTTGATTTCATCTAATTTATCTAATTTATTCTCGAATCATATTAAAATCACCACCTTAAACTCTAAGAAATATTTGGTAAATTATTTATTTTATCTTCATTTAGAAACGGGTGTGAAGGGGATTTAGAACCTTTTAAAGTTTCTTTCAAAATAACTAGGAAGATTTTATTCATTGCCTTTCTTGTTGCTTTTAGGATTAGTGTTATGAATTTTGTGCCTTCATTCTTAAAAATTCTTATATCAACTCATTTAGCATTTCCATGATCTTTTTATATGGTAAAGGTCAACATACAATGAGGTAGACACTTTCCATTTTTTTTATTCCTTAATTAGGTCTTTCTAGGGAAACTTTTAGTCTTTTTGAACACCTTACAAAAATATTATAAATGTGTGATTATTTTTCTTTCCACTCTATAAATTTTTGATGTGCTTGGATATATAATTGAGATGATTCACTCATAATGTAATGATAAAAATTTAGTATATATGAAAGAAATATTTTTGAGACATCAAACTACCATTCTACATAACTCTCACATGGAAATAAGAATATTATTTTAAATAAGAAATTGTGTGTACTCTATCTTGAAAATTACTAATTAATTTTGAATTATATACTTATAATTTAAAATAAGAGCATCCTTTGTAACATGGAATAGATAGGTTAATTTTAATGAAATAAAATATATTTTTATATTAAGAAAAATTTACAAATATATGGAACTCATACATTGAGAAATTGACTAAGATGTAACTTGTATAAGAATTAAATGCTCGAATAATTTATATACCTTCTTTGAATAATTAACAGTAGAAATTAATACTTGGCCTCATATTGTATACCCACCTCCCAATGGTCTTGGAATGGATGCATTTAGATGGAGAAGGATTTCAAAAGGCTCATGGTACTTGTCGACCCCTCAAAGGCATGATATATAACACATGAACTTTATTTATGAAATTTGGTCTTAGTTGTTGGCTTCTAGTATGAATGTTATCTATAAGGTGGAATTCTTAGTTGAGACTCTCAATCTTCCATTGTTGGTTTCTAGTGTGATTATACAATATGCTCGCCAAACTATATTAATTTCTAATGTTAATTATTCAAAGAAGGTTTTGTTTCATAAGAAGAGACCTATGTTCACATATTCCAAGGCATGTTATTATCCACAATGCATGACACTTCTTCACATCTCTACCAAGTTCTAAACAAATATAGATTTGCCATTTCCATGGAGGAGATTGATGATTTAATATCATGCCAGAGAAGTCATGTTTGCATTCATGATTTGCAACTTCCATTTCTTTCTTGAGAAGTCATGTTTGCATTCATGATTTGCAACTTCCATCTTCATCCAAAAAGAAATTTTGTTATCATTATGTGCTTGATATTAACAAATCAAAACCTTCATTTGAGCATGATCGCCAACACAAAGGTAAACGAGTGGAAAAAAAAGAAAGCTCGGTTGATGGCTTTCAACATGTTGGTGGAAAATCTGCATCTTTTTGAAAGTGGCTTCCTAGCTTATCAGTCTTATGTTTAGTAAGGTTTTGTAATCTCCATTGTGTTATGTATTCGGGTCATGGGTATATCTAGAATGATGTCTTCTTTTGGGTATTTTGGGTGCATAAGAGAATGTGCATATGTACTGATGTATTCAACCAATGTGCTTTTGTAACATTGTAATCAAACAAGTGGTCATTTGTACTAGGACCTCACTGGTCTTTTTGATATTTTGTAAAATTTGTTACTCGAACTGCAATTGGGGGTTTTCTTGCTGGTTCTTTCCCGCCTACCTGGACTAGCTATATGTAAAATATTATATATAAATAAATTATAAGTGGTCTCCCACTTTTTCTTTAAAAAAAAAGTTCTTGTAAATGTCCACATCCTTTTCCTTGACATAGTTGCTATTTCTTAAAAGATTTCTTATGATTTTTCATAATTTTGGTCAATACTTTACTGTAAATATTCTATAGTGATGAGCTCTTAAATTTCATAAGAATATGTCATAAGAGGGTTTCATATTATAAAGCTATAATAATATTATATGCATTTAGAACATCTTAGACACCTCCCTTGAAGCATTCAACAAATGACAAATAACTACCAACACAAAAATTTAGGTCTCATTTCTAAATATAGGGACAAAATGATAAATCCAAAATATTAGGATGCAAGGTTGACCCACCTTTCCCAATACTGGGAACATCATCTATTGAGGTGGATCCAACAACAATTGTGCTTAGTGCTTACTGCTAATCCGAGGGTACATTCATTTTTCTTTATTGGCATGCCTAATGACTCATAATCTCAAGTTGGAGAGTATAGAATTGGATTTGTATACAGCACTCCCTATGACTAAATGGCTACAAGGAGGTGAATATGATATGGTGGAAAAAATGAAGATACATGTTGGTTTAGTTCTCATAAACTCTCCTAAAAATAATTGAATTCCTACATCCTAACTAGAAATACCATGAGGGGTTTAGATCCCATTTTAGACAAAAAATATTCTTATACTAATCACTAGTTCACTTGGACCAACTAAAGAGATGGTGAAATAAGGGAAACTTAGTTGTATTGATAGATTAAAACTTATTTATTTCTCTTTCCATTGTCCCCTCTCCACAAAACACCGTTATTTAAGTAGATTCTATTAAACCTATCTTACATATCGCCTCCCAATTCTTTAAACTTTTCAAACTTCTTATTCCTCATACCTAATAATCTATCCTTCAAGCTCAACACTTCCCACCTCAATCAAATTGATCACCTTGCTTCCCTAATATCCCTTTGGTTGATGTTCCTAGACCTCATCAAAATGGTAAGTGGATACAATTGTGGAATGATGCGATTAAATCTATTGCACTACCTTACTATGATCTTATGCAATAAGAATAAGGCTAGAAAGAGATCTAGAATGGAAAAAAAAAATATGGATCCAAATAGAAAAAAAAAACTTGTTTTGGCTTTAGCACTTACTAATAACTTTTCTGCAATGAGTGGTTGCTTCCATTGAAATAAAACTTAGAAGATTTGAACTTAATTGTGGTAGAGGATCTCAATTAAGAGATAGGCTATATTGGATGAAAGGATATAAGGGATACAAATTATTTTTTAGTTATCTTGAACATATTTACATTCTCGAGAGTGGATAATATCTATCATTGATCAAGAGAGGTAGTTCCATGAAAAATCTAATGATATTAAATCCATTTTCCTCCAACATTACAAATAATTTTTAGTCCAGATCTGGTTTGAAGGATCGTATCCAAGGGTATACAGTGAAAGGTATGGGCATAACAATTATATATTTTTACGCGCATATAAAATGTATGGTTGGATTAGTGAGATATTTATAACAGTATGCAATGTGTCAAACATTATATTTGATTCTTAATAAATTAGTTTTAACGATTCAATTTATAGCTTTATGCTATCTATAAGTTTAAATAGTTTGATGGTATCTAAACTTTATACATATAAAAATATGATAAATGTCTGGTTATTTTTCTTTCCAATCCTGATTATTTACAATGTTCGCCCGGCTACATATAGTTAGAGATTGATTCACTCATATTGTAATGATAAAATTCATCCTCATATGGAGGATTTTATATTGTCTTCCATTAAATTCATCCTCTTTATGAGATTCTTACATGGAATATTGATATTCTAGTTTGAATTCTTAATTTTAGACATATTTTAACTAGATAAATTTAGGTTCAATGAGGGCAATAGAACTTTTTTTTCCTTACACTTAATCTATTTTGAAGTTCGTTTATGTTAACAACTATTAGATTAAATGTATTATCCTCAATTATTTTTAAATAATTTTATACTAATCTTTGTATTCCTTTATTCTTTCTTTCATGTTTCATTTAAAATTTAGACATTTAAAGGATGCTATGTTATAGATTATAGTTGTCTTCCAATTCTTTTTAAATTGATTGAGTGGTATAAAAATATTGTTATTAATGAGTAGATGAATTATTACAACTATTTTAGATTTGTATTCCCTTTATCTAGATATATTATTTACCAAAGTCTCATTGCTCTTTTAGGTGTACTATATATATATATATAACATGAAAAATACAGATCATGTTCCACCTGCGCCATATTTTTTGTTTGCAAATACTAGTAATGAGACTAAAAAATTGAGAGATTCATTAGCACAAGGTGCAAACCCAGGGATATATAGTGAACCATGCATGTTAATATTGCATAGTCTAGAAAAACTAAAAGATGAACTTGAGAGGACTAGTGCATATTCCCTAGATCTCTGGTTGCTATTATTTCCCACATGTGGGAAGAAGTACATGGTGATGTTCCCCTTAAAAAAATATAGGATAGTGTCAACAAAGAAATGATAAAAGCCACTTGTTTTCCATTTTATCAAAATTTACGTAAGGTTAGGGGATACCAGGTCACTAGATGTGTCAATCATGCTATGGCCTCATTGATCTACCCACAATTTCTCGTAGCACATGGTCTATACCCAAAAAATGACCAAATTCCATTGTATTTTGTTCAGTAGTTGTATGTTGAGGTCCATTTGGGCCTCAAAGTTAACACAGACGTTCCACTTATATGTTAATTCGAGTGGTAAAGATTCTGATAAGAGGCCCTATACGTCAAGCGGTGAATACCCCGATGTTAGGAGTATTGGTTGGTGAGAGAGTCTCCTACTCTGCACCCCAACTCTAACCCCATAGAGATGAGGTTGTCATTTAAGCCCCAAAAGGGAAGCGGTGAAGCCGCTATGAAAGTGACATTGCGGTGCCACCACTAGGATATCTGATGATCATGTAGGTGGTGCTTTGATGTCTAGGGAATTCACGATCCGCACGCCATTTTAGCCTGATGGACCACCATGGATCCGCACACTACGATTGAGTGGCATCCTATCCTACACAACTTGATGCATTTCACGGGAGATATGGCACACATGACTACGTATTGTTTGGTTGAGAGTTGTTGGAGGCATATGCCAACATTGCATCAGACAACAGGATCAGTATAGAGCATGTTAGAGATCATTTGAGATGCAGAGGTTGTTCAGTTCCAGGATCCCATCACTCTCAGCTGAGCACTAGTGCGCATTATGATCCACCTACAGTTCATTCAGTAGTTGCACAGACTATGGGTTTTACATATATGTTGATTAGTTTTGGTTCATCATCACCGATGCCATCTCACCTTCATAGTCCTCTACATTCATCGTTTCTGCCACGCCATGGGATAAATTGGATGGATGCAAATGTTGATTCGTCGCTTGACTGTTTGGTGGATATGGTGGAGGCAACCGTTTCAGAGGACTTAGGTCATTGGATATCAAATGATGTGCATGTATGTGTGCATGTGCATGTTTCAATTCTTTTTTCATTCTTTTTATTTTTTTTTAAACTAGATATTCATGTAAGTTGATATATATATGTATATATATTGTTACAGGTGGACATACCTCATATCACTCCTAGCCTTGGTCCAGATCATGTGCATGATCGATGTGACTCTATGGATGAATTTGATGCTAGTGGACATGTGAGTTTTACATTTTCACTTAATCACACGTGTATATGTACATGCAATATTTATGTATGCATAGATCTAGATTGATATTTAAAAATACAAGTTCATTTAAAAATAACTTTCATAAAATTTATTTAATATAAATTATATGTATTTAACACATCCTGTACACAATTTTATTTGCAGGGCTCAGCACATCCATCAGAGCAGGACCGTTCTCATTCAGATGGCTATTCGACTAGGAGTGGACATTCATATTAGGCCATGCACACTAGATTTATGATATTTACCACATGTATTTTATTATACATGATGATCTTTAGTATTTGAGATTTGATGATCTCTAACTTACATTTGGTTATATGATATACATACATTTGCTTATTTGTTGATCTTTAGTATTCAACATTTGATGATCTTTAATTTACATTTTTCTTATATGATATATACATACATTTTCCTCTTTGCTTATAATATTTGTTATGTTTATATGTATTGAATCCCTTTACATGTATGTACATGTGTTTGCTTATGGTTTAAACATGTTTACACATAATATATGTATGCATTTGCTTTAAATATTCAATATACATACATGTTTTCTTATTTTATGATCTCTTACAACTTACATTTCCTTATATTCAATACACATTTGATCTCTAGTAGAATTTTAGGGAAATCAATGCCATTTTATAATTAAGTTCATTCATGTTGATCACAATAAATATTTTTTTAAAAATGACTTAAGCAACATGAACCATTGAGTTGAGAACAAGATATAATATTTTTGATAAGTAACTTGAAATTCAATTCAAATTATAATTAAGAAAATTCAATTCAAATTATGCACCTCTATAATCTTTTTTTACAAGTAACTTGAAATTCAATTCAAATATAATTAAAAAAATTCAATTCAAATTATACCTCTAGTATACATTTTTGACAAGTAACTTGAAATTCAATTCAAATATAATTAAGAAAATTCAATTCAAATTATACCTCTAATATAGATTTTTGACACTTTAACAAAATTCTAAAATTACTAGATATGTTGTGCATACCTATGA
>VDFB02000003.1:602097340-602108133 GCA_007258455.2 Sequoia sempervirens | reverse complement strand
ATAGATTGAGCTGGAGATATACAGGGTCATAGCACCTCCCTACCACTGGGAAGTTGCAACCATCATTTCGGGTCTCATTGCCCTAGACCGAAGAGGGAAATACTTTAGTCTCAGCTGGGGTTATTGCTGGGAGCGGATGGTCCGAGACAGGCCGGTTCGCTTCACAAGGGGGCCTGTCCTTCTGGCTTCACTTTACAGGAACCTACACGAGTACATTCACATGGATGACAGAGTGCTAGGGGCTGGAGTGACTTTACCTCACGTTTGGGCTTGGGAGCACATTTATGTGCTACGTCCATGTGTCGTTTCAGTTTCGATGGGGGCAAAAGATGACCTCGTGGCACGATACAGAGGCAGTGTGTCCTTTACACACACTGGTGAGCACAAGATCCCCTACTGGAGGCGGGTCTTAGATGAGATGCTTGTTTTCACTTGGAGACCGTACCTTGGTCAGCCTGGATGGGCTGATGATGTCAATCAACTCTTTTATTGCCACTAGGACCGATATATGCAGGGGCGGGAGCATAAGATGATCAAGAGGTACCTACTCGGGTGTGTACAACGTCAGTTCGAAGAGCCGCAGGATCAGCCTGATGACGACTATGTAGCTGTCTTTGCTTGCAGCATGACATAGGTGTCATGGTGACATGGTATTCCTACCTCAGAGGAAATTGATAGTTTCAGGAACTTGGTAGCCTGACCGTGGGCTTATGATCAGGGCTTGGCAGATCCAAGCACCACTCAGGCCTACAGGGACTGGTTCCGACCTCCACTTCGGTTGACCATTCTAGGCGAGGATCCAGATGTGTGTAGGGTCAGAGGCAGAGGGAGAGGACAAGGGCGAGGACTGAGGGTTGAGATTCGACAGGATCCACCAGGGGTGTCCCCAGTCTTGCTAGGTCACAAAGACATACACATGTAGGATTAGCAGTGGGAGCCACCACGAGGCAAGGATCAGCCTCGGGTGCAGCCACAGGGACAGGCAGACAGTCGAGATGCGCTGATTGCACAGCTGCAGGACCAGGTTCAAGCAGTGACAGCTGAGAGAGAGATCAGGTGAGGGTTGAGAGAGAGCAGCTCAGAGCAGAGAGAGATCAGGCTATGTAGCAGAAACAAGCTATAGAGCTACAGGCAGCCACTGAGCTACGCCGCAGGCAGCAAATAGAGAGTATGACAGCCTCCTCCTCCCAGGGTATAGTGCCAGTGCGATCTTACAAGGATGCCATCTGAGAGATAGAGTACTACTGATGGGCTTATCATGATACCGTGCCCAGAGCAGAGTGGGTCCCAGAGTACTCATAGCGGGCCAACCAGAGACCACCAGAGGGTCACGGTGACAGGGGTGAGGGAAGCATTCACAGGGATCGAGCTTGACCGAGATGATACACTTTTTATACCTTATGGGCTCGTTTTTGATAGCTCGGTGGAAATTTTGTACCGATTGACATATATGTATAGTGATCCGATTTATTCTTTGTACTATGATAGTGACATGATTGATGATATATCTGAGCCGATTTTGATGTCATGTACTGTGTTTTCCTTTATGCATGGATGGTTTATTTCTATATGCTTTGCAGTAATGTCTTATGGATGCATTTATTTCTAATGATGTATGCGTTATGATTATGACTCATAGATCTATATTATGCTAACCTATGATATAATGTGCAATGATGTTATCTATATGATGATTTATTTTATGCCAATGTGATATGTGATATGGATTTTAATATGTAAAATGATATGATCTATGTTATATGCAATAATGTGTGGGATATGCTTATATATGAGATGATTTATAGATGGATGTAATATGAATGTGATGGTCGTGAGATGATGCAAATGAAATGGTGTTAATGCATAATGAAATGGTTTTATGAGATACAATGTATGTTAATGCGTAAAGTGGTGAGATGATGTCATGATGTTATGCAAGCATGTATGCCTAATGAATTAAATGCTTATAAAATGCTTCTGTAGATGTTATGCGATGATTTATATGGTAGATGGTAATATGAAATGGTTATGAAATGCAAATGCAATGTTTATGCAATGATTGATATAATGTCTTTGAGATGCAATGTAATGGGTGAAATGCAATGACATGGATGCACATATTTATGAAGAATGTTTATGATAACCTGTTTATATGATGATAAAAATGTAATGTGTGTGTTTCCTATATGATATGCTTATGCAATGCACTAATGATTTGTGGATGCAGGATCGATGACGATGATGGTGATGATGATCAACTCTCATAGTACCTTGTTAGTGCGGTTAGTAAGAAAAGAAGAAGTCATTTCAATAAGACCCATGATGATGCAAATGAAAATGATGATGATGATGATTACTTGCTGAGGAATTGGGATTTTGAAAGGGCCAAATTTTCTTATGTTTGATAGCACACGTGGTACGATTCATCAAGGTATAGAGGACCAAGATGGTGTGGTACTTAGTGTGATGGACTTTGACTCAAAAAATAGGAGTATTCTTCTTCATACCTGACATACGGAAACCTTGCTAGGATGCACTTTAGAAGTTTCAGGCACCTCAGACCAAAACACGGAAAGGTAAACCTATCCATGCAATAGTCAACAAGTTGCCCTAGACCTCTTCCATACATACCTAACAAAGCAAGTATTCGCCGAGGTTATATTACAAGAGCGTCTAGCAGACAAAAGATAATGATCGTTGCCCCATTCCTATTTCTCTAAATCCTCTATTTTAAGGATATCATCGAGACGTCCTTGGAATGAGTGCAAATAAGATAAGTCAAAAGAAAAGATCAAGTACACAAACAAGACAATGTTCTTCATACCTTCAGCCAAAGGGATGTGTTTTGATAGGATAAGAATCGAAGGTGATATCCAAAATGATGCCTATTGTTGGAACAATATATCCTAGGACATGCATTGTATAGGATGATGATGGGTTGATAAGTTGATTGATAGGCTATTGATATAAGGTTGACTAACATGTCTGAAAATGATCAAGAGTTTGATTTTGTTTTAAAGGTTTGTTGTTTTGATTTTTCATTTTACATTTGAAGCTTGCTTTTGCTGATTGTTGTGATTGTTTCTGTTTGTTTTGCCAAAGGATGAAGGTGATGATCAATTTATTATGGATGATGTTATAGTAGGTGCAAGCGAGATGAGACAAATGGATTTTTTCAAATATTTGGATGTTTTTGACATTTTTTGGAATGTTTTGAGGCTGTTTTTGGTATTTTCAAGATTTTACAAATGTTTTGATATTTTGGTTTTTTTGAATGTTTTGGGGTTTTCTAAGATTTTATGAATGTTTTTGGATTTTGATGTTTTTCAAATGTTTTTGGATTTGATGTTTTGGATGTTTTGGATTTTGATGTTTTGGATTTTTTTGGATTTTTTCTGGATGTTTTCAATGTTTTGATTTTTGTGTTTCTTTTTTGAATGTTTTTTGGATTTTTGATGTCTTAATGACAAGATTTAGCCTTGCCTACATTTAAGCTCGAGATGACGAAGTTCGATTCCAATGTTTTGATGTTTTCTTATTTTATAGATGTTTTTATTTTTGATATTTTGATGTTTTTGATTTTCATGTTTTGATGTTTTTGGTTTTTCGCATGATTTTACATTTTGATATGGACATGTGATATATTAGTGCTCTGCTTTAGATTTTTGCTTTAAAAACCAAGCCAAGGTTGACCGATCTAATTGATGGATTGATGATGATGATAACATTATTGAGGATACACAACAATGCAAGGATTGGATTGATCGAGATTGATGACGATAACATTGTTGAGGATGCACAACAATGCAAGGATAGTGTTAAGAAAAACAATGATCAGGAAGGATATCCCAAGATTATGGATTCATTGGATTCTATTGATCAGGATTGTTAAAGCTTGGTTTGGAACAAAAGTTGTTCGAATGATTTGATGTGATGTTTGAAGGGTGCGTTAGATGCAACTGATATTGATTGTTTGGATCAGTGTTCGATTGAAGATAACACTTGATAAGGAAAATGCTCTTGCCAAAATATGCCATGGGCTAGTGATTTGGATAGATGCTTGAACAATTTGATTTCATATTTTCCAATGTTCGGATCACCACATAAGTTGGAGGATATAGATCAAGATTTATTCCCGAAGAAAGATGTAAATATCTGCCCCCAGTGTCTAGCAATGTATGGAATGCCATGGATGGATGCTTGGATAGGTGTATGGATGGATGGATATGGCAAGCATGCAAAGGATTCCAAGGATTATCTTGTGATAAGATAAGGTGTTCGGATAAAGAATGCTCATTTGGATAATGCTTCATGGCTTAGATAATGCTGCATAGGATAGGATTAATGAAAACAACCAATGTCAAGATGTTTTACCATAAGCAAGCGTAAAGTGTACCCCAGACTTTCATCAAGATCAAGATAACTTAAATGATGGATGCAGATGGATGAAAATGGATTGGATCAATGGTTTATGGATGAATGGATTTATTATGGATAAGACTGATGGAATGTTGGATTTATTATGGATGGGATGAGATGCTTTCAACTGAACTGGTGCACGTAGATGCTCAATTCTACACACGATGCCTGTTTTCCAGGTTTTCATCACGGTACCTGCCCAAAGCGCCGCCCATACGGTTTTCACTATAGGACGATTTTTCTCTTTACTATTTTCTATCCTTTTTCTGATTTTTTTGGATTTTCATAGTTTTTGATTTATTTTTGTTTTTTCTAAAAGATTTTAAAGCTCATGCTGAATCACAAGGTGTTTCTGATGTAGATGCCCTTTTCATAATGTTCCATCGATATCCTGCTTGAAGAAGTTTCTTTGCTAAGATACATGCACTTGAATGCAACTTTTGAGATTTCTGATCTGCTTCATTGATACCGGGGTTAACCTTGTCTTTGTGCGCACATCGTGATAGAGTGCCTTCAGAATCCTTATGATGAAGGGTCATTGCCAATACATGGTCAATGTAAGAACTGGATATCATGCGTGGAGGCGTGGATGGAGTGTGTTTAGGGATAAAAGATGGATTGGTTGACAACTTGGAATCTTTGACTCTCCAAACATGGGAAGATGAGCAATGATGGGTGGATACGGAAGTGTGCATGGAATTAGGACCAACTGCTTGATACACTTTGTACGTCGCTTGAAAAGCCTGCTTTTGATTTTGTGGACATATTTGATGGATACTTTTCCCTTTTTTATTTTTCCCCATAGTTTCTTTGACTGATCGAGTTTGATAAGGATGATCTTTCTTTGTATTCTTTGGTATCCATTTGTATTTAATTTTTCCATTATGCTTCTCAGCGTCTTTTTCTTTGATGAGTTTCTTCGTACTTTGATTCAAATCTTTCTTTCAACGTTGGTCCCAATTCATGGATGGGGTGATGGGTGGATGAAGATTCATGATGTGGCTAGTTGTAGTATTTGCATCAATTTCATCATAAGGATTGTTCGTGCTCCCTATGTTGACGTTTGCTTGAGATGAAGTTTCCCCCAGTATGGTGGTAGTAGCATCTTTGTTACTTGATTCTGCTTGTTTTGAGATGTCTTATTCAGTAAGCATGCTCTGATAAATGACCACCATAGGTGACGTTATTTCCATTTGCTACTTTGCTAACTTTGGAATATCCTATTCTATTTGGACTTGTTTCCTTGAGGATAATGTTGATATCCTATACCGATGTCCTGAAATTTGATACATTCGATCCTCGATGTTGATAACTTAACCGTAGGAGTTAATAATCTACCCTTTGTGTAACAAAATTTTGTTCTAGATGAAGATCATCTATGTTTCATCCATAGAAAGTATTCATGGGTAGATGGAGGAGTATGTGCTACATGGATATGATCATCTTGTACAGATAAGAGAGTGTCCATTAGACATTGTAGTATCTGAATATTACAAATTCTTGATCTTGAATGATTTCGAGTTGCTTTCTACTACGTTTGGATCAAGTTCTCACATGGGTTAGTTTCAAAGGATGGATTGCTTACAAAGGGTTCTTGGATGTCATCCTAGGACATGGTAAGGGTTCAATGTCCTCGCGTCGAAGTTCGTGGTTCTTCAATATCGGCAATCATGAGTACCTTAAGGATGTCAATATGTCTTGAAAGGACCATTACAGACTTTGGTGAAATATGTTGATCATGCTTTGGAATAAATTTTGAGATATGTCCTCTAACTCATAAGGCGATGTAGAGACATTTTCAATATGATCATTGGTCAATGGATCATGAATTATGTCAATAGGATCAAATAATTCTAACACTCCTTGAAATAGATCACTAAAAAGTGGGTCTTGATGTACGATGAGTTGATCATCGAATGAGGTGGAAGTGTCTTCAGTTTGCTCATTAATTGAGAGATCTTGAGCATTGTTTTCAACAATTGTGGTGGAGAGATTGTGAATGTCTTCAACCATAGAGTCAAATGATGTTGACATTTCTTGAATTGGATCATTGTCGATTGTTGTTGGTGGATTTTGATCATGATTGAAAAGTGACTTTTGAGATATGTTGATTTGATCATTGGATGAAGTAGACATAGCTTCAAGGTGCTCAGTGATGGATTGATCTTGATCCTTGTTCTCAAAAGTTGTCATTTTTTGTGTTTGTGCTTGTGTTTGTTGGGTAGCTTGAGAGGCTTGGGTAGCTTGAGAGGTGTGGGTAGCTTGAGCGGCTTGTGGAGCCACCTAATATTGTTGAAGTGCTTGTTGGTAGGCTTGATGTTCTTATAGTGCGATGTTACAATATTGACTTATTTCACTTGGTTTTGGTGGTAGTGGTGGTGGATTTGGAATTGTGTTGGATGTAGTGACAAGTGGTTGAGATACGCTTGGAGTGATCATGGTAGTGAGGGGTTGAGATATGATGGGTGTGATAGGGGTGGTTGGAGTGATCGAGGTGATAGGAATGGTCAAAATGACCAAGGTGATAGGTCCTTGGGAGATCACATTTTGATTTGTGGGGATTGATGTTGTCATTTGATTAGATACCATCTATTGGTGCGATGTCGATGGTATATTCAAAGGATTTGATGTGATGGCTTGATTGGTGTTAGGTGGATTGATTTGGATGGAGTGATTGGTGCTAGGTAAAGGGGGAATCCCTAAACCAAGGAATGGTGTTGATATGGGTAATGGGGGTGGAGATGTCTCTTGGCGCAATGACTCAACTATTTTGGTAAGTGTAGCAATTTGATCTCTCCAAATTTGATCTTGACTCCTTTGATATAGTTGATTTGGCTTTTTTTCAAATAGATTTGGGATGCATACTTGTGGTTTTTGAATGGGATCATGGAAAAATTGATTTTGGACAATATTTTGATTTGGGATGATGTTCAGATTTGGCATGATAGGTTGAAATTGAACATTGTTGGTGTTGGGAATTACATTGCCTTGATTTAGGTAACTTTGATTTTGCATGGTGTTACCTTGACTTGGATTAATACATGAAGTTGTTAACATCTTGTTTGGACTTTGAACAAAATTTGTATGATTTGGCAAAACATATCTATCCCAAAAGTTTGTCGATTCATGTTTGGAAAACTTGTACTTGGTACATTCTCATTTAGCATGTAGGGATTTGGTGGGATGACGCTGTTCATTTGAAGGCTCATGCATTGATTGTTCGGTTGACATACTTGTAGGTTTGGATTTAGATCTACCATCAGGAAATGTGTTTCAATCTTTGATTTTGGCATACTCACACTTGTTGTGCCATTGACATTTGTAGAAGGTAATGATCCTATGTATGGATTGTATAAGTGTGAGTTTTGATAATCAATCAGCATTGTAAGGCTTTGAAAGTTTAATTGATTTGGATTACTCATGAGGTATGGATCAAGTTTGTATTCCATGTTCTCCTTGTGTTTTGACCTTGCTGCAAAAGTGACCTCTAAGGTTCTTAGGACTAATGATGAAATGAAGGATGAAAGGTGTAAATGATATGAATGTTGAACGTTTTAGGGACTTTGGATCAATGCTAGACTTAGGGTTTGATTTTGGTTGGTTTGATTGGATTTGGATAATGAACTTGTAAACCCTAAAATGTTAGATGTTATCTTAGGATGAACTTGTTTAAAGGTTTTCTAATTTAATTAAATGTATGAGAAGGATGCATTCCCATACACCTAACTAAACAAGTTGATTTTGATTTTGATGATTTACCCAAGTCTAGAATGATGTTTTCAAAGCTCTAAAGTTATTTGGTGGGATGGGGAGGATAAATGTTTGGATGGATGAAGTGTTTGATTTTGATCCTAAATGAATCTAGGAAGGACTTGTTTTTGAGACCAAGATAGTGAAGAACATGCCTTTCTCTAAAAGTAATTCAAAATCCAAAGATCAAATGTTTGCATGAAAACCATATGACCAAAAGATGCCAAGCACATGTGTGAGGTCCAATTGATTCAATCTTTGCTTAATGGATTCTTTTTATCACAAACACACTTATTGATTAGGTTTTCAACTAAATGTCCAATGTCCTAATTTTCTTTCATCCCACAAAATGCATTATGTGGAAATTGAGGAAATCAAGGCAAAGGTTTCCTAATGTTGACCTTAGTAGGAGCAAATTGAGATGAAATCCAAATGCTTAGAAGCCTCTAAGGACGTGAATCCCAAGGGCAAGCAATAACATATGGATTGAGTCAATTGTATTTGTCCTCAAAAGGGTTTGAAATTTGGATGAGGTTCAAGTGTTTGTTTCCATGATGTTTTTGATCAAGCAATGCATTTTGTAACCCAAGAATAAGTACAATCCTATGGATGTAAGACACATTTGTTGGATTCCCACTTGACAAGTCCAGTTATGCTTATCTTAGCGAATATTAGATGCTTGACCCCCACTGCTCCCTCCATGACACTCACTTTTACACAAGGCAGCCAAGCATCAACACCCATGAAACTCCCATGGCATGCTTTCCATTTCTACTAGAAGACCGTAGTGCGTGGGGTGGCTTGAGTCGCTCTGCACCAACAAATAGATGCTAAAAAGGATTTTGAGTACTCCAGCACATGGTTTTAGTAAGGACTTCTTCCATTTGTGGGAGATTGACCCATACGGCAGTCCTCCATCTTGTCAATCAACCACATGATATTGAGTTTCTTTCCAATATCCACATTTATATCCCGCTTGGCAATACTCTTGGCTTTCAGAGTGTTACCGCATTGAGTCGCTCTGTTCTTCCAGCAGACTCTAGGATAAACAAAAATCTAAGAACACTCATTCGTAACTCGACAATCCTTGCTGGCCACAAGGAGAGAGAATATAATAACAATGCCTCCACTCACACCACACAAGATGTTCAATTTTAAACCCAAATTGAAGTGCAGGTGGATTGCTTTGTCTCACCCTAAAGTCATAAAAGGCCTTTTGATTCTCAAGATCACTATAAAGCACGAGAGAAGCGCATACATCCCTTTTCAATGGCTTTAGTCTAAGTAAGACCTCACGAAAAACAAAGCTACACTTGTTCTTTTTAGATCCCCAAAGCAAAATGTGAGCTCATTTAAGAACACCAAATCACAAGTGAAAGACATTTGTCTAATTGTTAATCCAAGAAACAAAATCTAATAAGTTGTGATCCTAAAGTTCATTTTAGCCCTTTGCAAGAAATAAAATAAAAGATTCTTTTTAAAACCCAAAGGAAGATTAGTGTCCTAAGAAAGAAGTGCTAATAATTCCTTGAAGAAGTGTTAAACAAACACTAAAGTGTTTAAAAACTCTTTGATTGGACAAAATATCATCATCATGCTCCTTCTTCCTTTGTTTTCGATTTCCAACCTACATGTAAGAAAAAAATAGTTAGATTTTGGAAAATATAGAAATTAAAAACCAGAAAATAGAACATAAATTAATCATAAATCAAAGGCACGTGCTAAAATCAAATTTTCCCTTTTTAATGTCTCCCCAAATACACAACCGCATCGGCGTCAGCAGCTATTTCTGGGTGCCCTCACAAAGGCCGCTACCGCTAGTGGCACTCGTATCGAAGAGATTCTCAACTGCATCGCAATTTTCACCCAGCATTGTAGTTTCCCTCCAACGTCACGATTTTAAAAAAATTTAAAATTCCTGCAAGTCAATGAGTCCAATGGCAGAGTTTAAAATTCAAATATTTTTGCGGGATGAGTCCAGCGTCACAGTTTGTGTTTTAAGCGGTGCCATATAGCGACGCTGAGAAGTCAATGGTGCCAAAATAGTGACGCTGAGCTCCCAGTGTTGGAATTTCCTGTGTGTGAATGAAAATGTGGAATTTTTAAGAAAAGATGAGAAAGAATCACAAATTCTAGTTTCAAACGTGTGCAAACCCCAACCTTGGTACCTGCAAAACAAAGAGAATAAACACCTCAAGTTATATATTGCAAGCCAAAACAAGGATTCCCCATGAAATCCATTTACAAATTCAAAATAGGAAAGAAAATCATGAAGACAATATAAATGACAAACTAGATTGAATCCTAATTTAAATATGCAAACTCATGATCCCATGGGGGAATTGGTGCCAATTTGATGTGAAAATTGGCCCTTTCCCAATTCCTAAGATGCAAGCTTTGAATGTTGAAGAGATTGATCCACTTTGTTGATGAAAGATGAGAACTCCAAGCCAAATCTGCAAAAAACCTTGCTATGACTCAATGATAATACATAAAATTCAAGAGATATTTGAGCATGGTAACTTTGCTTGGATTGTGGATGATGAAATGAGGATATGAGCTCTTTATTTATAGAATTCCAAGATGGATGAATGTCCAAATTTGAGCAATGTGGACCAACATTC
>VDFB02000003.1:602074940-602097240 GCA_007258455.2 Sequoia sempervirens | reverse complement strand
CTTAGGGTTTGATTTTGGTTGGTTTGATTGGATTTGGATAATGAACTTGTAAACCCTAAAATGTTAGATGTTATCTTAGGATGAACTTGTTTAAAGGTTTGCTAATTTAATTAAATGTATGAGAAGGATGCATTCCCATACACCTAACTAAACAAGTTGATTTTGATTTTGATGATTTACCCAAGTCTAGAATGACGTTTTCAAAGCTCTAAAGTTGTTTGGTGGGATGGGGAGGATAAATGTTTGGATGGATGAAGTGTTTGATTTTGATCCTAAATGAATCTAGGAAGGACTTGTTTTTTAGACCAAGATAGTGAAGAACATGCCTTTCTCTAAAAGTAATTCAAAATCCAAAGATCAAATGTTTGCATGAAAACCATATGACCAAAAGATGCCAAGCACATGTGTGGGGTCCAATTGATTCAATCTTTGCTTAATGGATTCTTTTTATCACACACTTATTGATTAGGTTTTCAACTGAATGTCCAATGTCCTAATTTTCTTTCATCCCACAAAATGCATTATGTGGAAATTGAGGAAATCAAGGCAAAGGTTTCCTAATGTTGACCTTAGTAGGAGAAAATTGAGATGAAATCCAAATGTTTAGAAGCCTCTAAGGACACGAATTCCAAGGGAAAGCAATAACATGTGAATTGAGGAGTCAATTGTATTTGTCCTCCAAAGGGTTTGAAATTTGGATGATGTTAAGTGTTTTTTTTTTAGATGTTTTCAATCAAGCAATGCATTTTGTAACCCAAGAACAATTACAATCCTATGGATGTGGAAGACAATATTTGTTGGATTCCCACTTGGACAAGTCCAGCTAAACTTATCTTCAGCGAATGGCTAGATGCTTGGCCCAAACCCTGCATGACACTCACTTATCACAGAGGCAGCCAAGCATCAACACCCATGAGAAACTCCCATGGCATGCTTTTAGGTACCTACTACAGAAAGGCTGTAAAAAGTGTGATTGTGAGAATGACCGTTCTTGCACCAACAAATAGATAAAAGGATTTTGGAAAATTCTAGCACATGGGTTTTAGTAAGGACTTTCCATTTGTGGAGATTGACCCATACGGCAAGAGTCCCCTCTCGGATCCATCTTGTCAGAATCAACCACATGATATTGGAGTTTCTTCCAATATCCACATTTATATCCCAGTTGGCAATACTCTTGGCTTTAGAGTGTTACCGGTTGAGTCGTTCCCTTGGGTGAGTACTTTTTTCTAAAGGCAGACCCTCTAGGATAAACAAAAACGAATGAAGAACACTATTTGTAACTTGATCAATCCTTGTTGGCCACAAGGAGAGAGAATATACACAACAATGCCTCCACTCACACTCACACAAGATGTTCAATTTTAAACCCAAATTGAAGTGTGGAGGTGATTGCTTTGTCTCACCCTAAAGTCATAAAAAAGGCCTTTTGATTCTCAAGATCGCTATAAAGCGCGAGAGAACCGCATACGTCCTTTTTCAATGGCTTTAGTTTAAGTAAGCTCTCACGAAAAACAAAGCTACACTTGTTCTTTATAGATCCACAAAGCAAAAATGTGAGTTCGTTTTAGAACACCAAATCACAAGTGAAAGATATTTTGTTCAATTGTTAATCCAAGAAACAAAATCTAGTAAGTTGTGATCCTAAAATTCGTTTTAATGGTCCTTTTGTAAGAAATAAACAAAAATAATTCTTTTTAAACCCAAAGGAAGATTAGTGTCCTAAGAAAGAAGTGCTAATAATTCCTTGAAGAATTGTTAAACAAACACTAAAGTGTTTGAAAACACTTTGATTGGACAAAATATCATCATCATGCTCTTTCTTCCTTTGTTTTCGATTTCCAACCTACAAGTGAGAAAAAAATAGTTAGATTTTGGAAAATATAGAAATTAAAAACCAGAAAATAGAACATAAATTAATCATAAATCAAAAGCACGTGCTAAAATCAAATTTTCCCTTTTTAATGTCTCCCAGCGTCACAACTCGCAATGGCGTCGCAGTTTGGTTTCTGGGTGGTGCCCTCACAGTGCCGCTTACCAGTTAGTGGCACTCTGTGTCGGGAAGAGAGCTCAACTGCATCGCAATTTTTGCCCAGCATCGCAGTTTACATCCAACGTCGGAGTTTAATATTTTTTGAAAGTTTCTACAGGTCGGCAAGTCTAGTGGTGGAGTTTAAAATTCAAATATTTTGGTGGGACGAGTCCAGCGTCGGTGTTTGTGTTTTAAGCGGTGCCCTATAGCGACGCTGAAGAGCCTATGGTGCCAAAACAGTGACACTGAGCTCCCGGCATTGGAATTTTCTGTGTGTGAATGAAAATGTGGAAATTTCAAGAAAAGATTAGAAATAATGATATCCAGCCCTCCTTCTAGCGCCAAATGTGCAAACCCCAACCTTGGTACCTGCAAAACAAAGAGAATAAACACCTCAAGTTATATATTGCAAGCCAAAACAAGGATTCCCCATGAAATCCATTTACAAATTCAAAATAGGAAAGAAAATCATGAAGACAATATAAATGACAAACTAGATTGAATCCTAATTTAAATATGCAAACTCATGATCCCATGGGGGAATTGGTGCCAATTTGATGTGAAAATTGGCCCTTTCCCAATTCCTAAGATGCAAGCTTTGAATGTTGAAGAGATTGATCCACTTTGTTGATGAAAGATGAGAACTCCAAGCCAAATCTGCAAAAAACCTTGCTATGACTCAATGATAATACATAAAATTCAAGAGATATTTGAGCATGGTAACTTTGCTTGGATTGTGGATGATGAAATGAGGATATGAGCTCTTTATTTATAGAATTCCAAGATGGATGAATGTCCAAATTTGAGCAATGTGGGACTAACATTCATCCAATGATATGATGCCACTTGTCAAGCCATGAATGGATGATGGATGTGCAAGATTTGGGGTTTGTGCCAATAAATGCATAATTTTGAATTTCAAATTTGTTGAAATGACATACAAGAGGGAAGGGAAAATGCAATAAATGCCACTTGGCTCAAGGAAAAGGACATGTAAGATGAATTTATTGCCTTGTTGGATGTACATGTTGACTTGGAATTTTTGAATTCAAATTGAGAGAATATTCCAAAAGATGCCTTGTGAGGAAAATAGAGATTTAATAAATGAATTAAATCTATTTTCATGTGCAACTTGCATTATCTAGAGGATAGGACATGAGATGAGATTAAATTAATCAAGGGTTAATTAATTTAATGAGAGAGGTTAGATGATGTGACCTATTTGACTCAAATTTATGGATTTATTTAAATCAAATAGGAGAGGAATATGACAAGAGGCTAATTAAATAAGGATTTGATTTATTTAATTAAAAAGGATTAAATAAAATAAGATTTTTGAATTTATTTAATTTAATGGATAGACTTTAGAGATTTAATCAAATAAATTGATTATTTAATTAAATAGGGATAATTAGATCATATGGATTGATTTAATTAACATAGGGGATTGACTTAATTAGATAAAATGATTTATTCAATTAAGAGAGGAATGTTGATGAATTTAATCTGATAAGGAGACTTGATTAAATGGTTAGACCGAGGGATGATTTTGGATGAAGCGATGTTAGTAAGTCAGGATCCAGTTCTGCGATGTCAATCAATATATTTTCACGTGTCTGGTAGGAGGAGGAGACTTTCAAGAGAGAGAGAGTGGGAGAGAGATAGAGGGTACTAGGGAGTAAAATGGTTTAGGGTTTAAAGGTTAAGGGTAGAGGGGAGGGGGAGAGGGGGTAGGAGGGAGAGACTTGAGAGAGAGAGGGGGGGATTTAGAGAGAGATAAAGGGTAGGGGGTGTACAAGGGTTTAGGGTTTAAGGGTTAAGGGTAGATGGGAGATAGGGAGAGACTTTCAAGAGAGAGAGGGGGGAGTGGGAGAAAGATAAAGGGTAGTGGGTACAAGGGTTTAGGGTTATAGGGTTAAGGGTTTAAGGGTTAGGGTTTATTTTTTTATTTGCATTGATTTATGTTTTATATATGTGTACAATAATTTTATAATTAGATAATACTTAATTTTAAAATTTATATAATTTCGCATGGAACAATTCCATGGAACAAATTATATAAGTTGTATATAAGTGTATATAAGATTCTTGAACTTAAGAATTCCATGAAACAAATATATAAGTTTTATATAATAATTGTAATTTAGAGCAAAGGAAATGATTTTAAAAGAAACTTCACTACATTTCAAACTAGGAATTTGTATATATGTGGGATTACATGCAACCAAAAAAAGTGAGAGATGATGCTATCAAAGATTCTTGAACTTAAGAATTTTCCATGGAACAAATATGTATATATAATTTTAATTTAGGAAAAATGATTTTAAAACTTCACTACATTTCAAATAAGGATTGAAAGCATATATGTAGGTTTACATGCAACCAAAAAAAGTGAGAGATGATGAAATCAAAGATTCTTGAACTTAAGAATTTTCCATGGAAAAAATATGTACATATAATTGTAATTTACACAAATGATTTACAACTATGTACAAGTTACTATAAGTTCTCATTTGAACATGTATAGGGTTACAAGTGAACTTGAAAACCATGGATATAATCTAGGAGTCAAAAGGTGCGGTTCAGCTGGCTCCTTCAATAACATGTAGAATTTTTATGATCATGCTATCCTAGTCTCCATTTTCTTGACCAGTGCATGTGGAACTGCATGAAGATGTAAGAGTGGTAGCAATTATTAAGTGACTATATTGATATACCTTGTTATTAGGTTGATAGTCAACAAAATGAATCCCATGCTGAACAAATTTGGCTTGTTTTAGATATGTCCCTTGCACTACAACATAACCTGCATGGTAAACATGAACCTAAGGTAAGACATATGAACGTGTGCAACATTTTGGTGCTCAAGGTTTGTACAATATATATTTAATGTTTGCAATGCTTAATGTGCACATGTAGATACAATGTATATAAAATTTTTAAATTCAAACTCACCATGGAAATGACATTCCATCACTTGTTTGGGTTTTGTTAGCTTATTCACTCTCTCTTACGTCTTGTACTTAATAAGTAGCTAACACCTTGATGTTTCCAGGCTCTGCTATGACTGTAAAAACATCTCCTGTACACCAAATTTACACAAAAAAATTCTAAAAAAATTAGAAATGTCTCTAAAGATCATTAACTAGATATATATAATATTTAAATTATTGAAAACTTACACATGTACCTTTTCTAACCAATCCTGAAATATGGTCATAATCAATTGAAATCAAAGGAATTTCTTCAAATCTTTCTTCCTCATTTTCATCATATGTTTCTGAAACAACTAGTGGCATCGTATCCCATTTACCAACATATCCAAGTTCTTGATTGTTGCATGCATAATCAGAGTTTCCCTCAATGCACTCAGTGCAAAAACAAGAGTAATCCCTTGTGTCTAATATCCATCCATGGTGACTATCTAAACTCCTAACACAATGCAAAGATCTTGTTTTTTCTACCCGCTTTCATCCATGCATCAATCTTCTATCAACACCTAGATACATATGTACAACAAAAAACGTATGTGAAAAAATATGTATATATATATATATAATTTAAAATAAATTCAAATTTTTTGATTTAATGTAATTTATACATACGGATATCTCCCAAAACACTCTATGTGGAATGTGTGTGGGTTTGTTCTTGAAGATTTATAGAGCCACATTAGATTAAAAGGTTTCTTGCACCATTCAACAACATCATGTGCATTTTATAGACAATCTTGGATAACTCATTTTGATGCTTTCTTAAAGCTCATTTGATGCAATCTCTGCTCCATCATGCTCACACCCTGTACCCACTCTAAAAAAAACTCCAAACATGTGGTATTTTGTAGATTTTATGATATCTACAAAGTGCATAGAATGGTCGTGAAGATTTGAATTGTGTTGCACATCCATCTGACCATACAAAATGATTTTCAAATTTTACACCCTTGCTTCTCAACTTCTCAAAAAATATTCTAAAGCAATGTTGGACAAAAAGTGTTTCATGCTCTTTATCATCACTAATATAAAAGTGATATTATTTCTTAATGGCTCGTTCTTCATCTGTACTCTCAACACCATCCAATTCTGATTGTGCACGTTGATAACACACATGAACCATAATAGTGATCTTCTTTGAAAAGTAATACTCTGATTGAATCTCCTTTTGATGTACAAAGGAGTAATTTTATGCAAAGTCAACTACTGATAGAATTGTTCCACGTGGAAAAATATCTCTCAATGTTTGGAATTGTTGTGCTTGCCACTTAGCAAAAAAGGAATGTTGTATGTATGGTCGTATCAATTTTTGAAAATCTTCCATAAATTTTCCAATGGGAATCTCCTCTTCTACATAGTTCAACCTTGTGGATTCTTTCCAAAAATTTGTTTGCAACTTTACATACTTGTACCTGTGTCAGTAAAATATGTGAATAACTAATAAGCCACACAATCAATGAAACATTACATCAAAGAGAATCCAAATAAAAATCTATGAGAAATTGAAACAAATAAACTCTCTAAAAATAGTACTTACCTCTTGCAATTTACTGTCTTTGTTAGGTCAGTATCCTCAATTCTTGAGGGAAATTTAGCCAAATTTCCACATGTCTCACAAATTCCTTTTATGCAATTTATTTGAGGTCCATTTTCATGATCACATAATATAGAATTTATGAACAAACTTGCATGTTTAGGAGGTGCATTTTGAAACCCACATCTTTCTTCTCTCATCTTTCGAAACACCTGATAGTAGAGATCAAATTCAATATGATAATGACAACAAAAAGTTTCAAAAAACTTGTTTATCTTCACATAATATGGATTTAATGTTTGAAACATTGTTTGCCCAATCTTTTTATAAGGATATGCATTACAAAAGTTAATATACATCTCAAATTGTGTTATTTCTAGCCAATGTTTGATATGATTTTTATAAATATTAGGTCCAATCCTATGTCTCATAACATCTCTAGTATTTGATGATGGATGAGTCTGATCATGCCAAAAACCCGAGACCAAGTTCCTAACAACATCTTCAATCTTGTCAGAATGGGGAGCTCTACACATAGTTTCCCAATTTCCTTCTAAACTCTCATCCAAAAACTTTCTCTTTTTCTCATATTTTATCAATGTGTTTCTACTATAACCAATTTCAGTTGAAAGTGCAGACATTTTTCTTTTTCTTGCTATATCTTGATGTACAATAGATGTCAACATCACCCTTCTTGTAGTGGCCTTATCCACTGATCGAGATCCTCTCCCAATGGAATCTAAACCCTTTTTAACATTTTGAACAATATCCTTTTGTAATCCCATGTTTTTCTTCTTATTTGATGCCGAATGTACACCCAACAATTGTAATGACTCTTTGAGCTCATCACGAAGAAGTAAACGTGATAACAATTGGGTTTTTTCAAGTGTATCAAGATGATTGAAATGATGATTGATCATTCCATTTATAGATTTATTCATTGACCTCTTTCTCTTATTATAAGGTTGGTTGGCATAATATTTTAGTTTCTCCATATCCATTTCAAGTAAATGATCTAAATTTCTATGAGAAATTTGTTTCCTCACCTTCTCAGCTAGTTTTATATGCTCATCCATACCAGTAGGAGGAAGTGATCCTGACCGCTCTCCAACATGCATTGTTTGAAATTGTGCCTCCTCCCTATCTTCAAGGACCATACGTTCTTGAGCGGATTCATTTGATCCAATGTCTAGTTTGGCTCGACTTGAGCATGAAAAATTTTTGCTTGTTGAGCCCTTCCTACATGTCACAAAATATTTTTCAAAAAAAATTGAGAGATGATGTTATATAAGTGAAGTTTATGTATGCAAGCAAACAAATTGATAAGACATGATACTATAAGTGAGAGAAGTTTAGGCTAGTTTTATATGCTCATCCATACCAGTAGAAGCAAGTGATCTTGACCCCTCTCCAACAAGAATTGTTTTAACCTGGGTCTCCTCCCTAACTTCAAGGTTCATGTGTTCTTCAACATATTTGTTTGATCCAATATATAGATTTGGCTTGACCCCAGCTTGAGGAATCCCTAGAGCATAAAACATAAAAATAATGAGAACATTGAAGTGATGAAAAGAAAAGACCAAAGACACAAAACAACTACATGCACATGTATGAAAACAAATCCATAAATTTATAGCCAAGGATAGGATACACATAGGTCAAATTCCATGCCAAGTATCAAAGTTTGAGGATTATGCATACAAGTGACTTAGAAATTTTAGGCTAGTGATATAGCAAAGGAAACCCTTAGAGTATAACAAGGTGATCCAAAGAACCCCAACAAAATTGGGCTATAAGATGTTTCAAGGTTTCAAATAAATTTCCAATATCATGCTAAGATGAAAAAAGTTAAAAATTTATGGGACATAAAACACAACCCAAATAATCAACTAAAACCAAACACAAATATTGAAATGAAAAGAATTGGCTTAAGGAATTGGAGTCAAGGATCAGATAAACATTGAAACTTGCATGATCAAGATGACTTGATGACATTTAATAGTATTTATAGTCATTCAAGTGCAATGATGGTTAGAAACCTTCAAAAAAAATGTGTGTTAAGACATAATTTAAAGAATAATCTATCATATATAACTATTATTCCTTGGCACCATATAGCTTGAGTTAGAATTGGGCATTTATTAAAATATTTAAAAAATATTTTTAAGGAACTATTGATCATTAGATTAAATTCAATGGGAGTTAAGAAAAATCTTAAGCTAATTAGATGTTGCAATGTAGATTGGATAGGGGATATTGATCACCAAATAACAACATTAGAATGCTACTTCATTGTACATGAAGGTGTAGTTTCATGAATAAGTAAGAAAAAATAATGGTTTCTTTCAAAGTGCAAAGTTAGAATATATATCAATTTGCAAAGCCATAATAAAATAATTAATGTGGTTGAAAAATTATGAAAATCAAAGTGGCATAGTGAGGGACACAAAATTTAAGGTTTCTTTGGAGAACTAAGCACGTATTGAAGTACACTATCATTTTCTTCATGAACAAAGTAAAGAGAAAATTGTGTAGATGCAATACTCAACAATGATAATGTGATGACAAAAACATTAAACAAAGGTATTGGTAAAAGATAAGTGTAAGGTTTGTAGGGAAGGATTTAATGTACAATATTTTAATTTAAGAGTACATTTTAAGTTGGGGTATTGTAAGTTGAAAAATGGTCATACATTAAACATTTCTAATTTTAACAAGAAATCCAATGCAAAATGTATGCACATACAAATTTATGTTTAGGTGTACTAACCAAATTATTGGGTGGAGTAATGCACAAATTATGGATTCCATCCCATCAAATGAATACTCATGTTTTTTCAAAGTAAAAGTCCTAAACACACACTTGAGAGTGAGAGAGAGAAGAAACAAGCATGTACCTTGTTTCTTTCTATGATAATTTTCCAAGTTTTGTTCACGCCTCTTATGTTCTTCTTTTGACAATTTTCGTTGAGACACATTTTTTCTTTTTCTTTGTTGTCCCATTTCTTCTTCAACTTAAAGATGACTCTAAACAAGTCCTCTACCAACTTAGTTAAATTATCCTCCAAATTTTTCCTTGATTGATAAAAATGAAAAGTTGTCAAGCTCCAATATTTGCCTCCTTGATAAATGTGCAAAAACTTCTTCTCCAAAATCTGTGCTCCAAGTGATATAAATGAGAATTAATCTTGCAATTTGATATCCAGAATAATGAAAAATAAGCTTCTATTTATATGTATATGGGATGGAAAAAAAATTATTCTAGTATACATGGAATAACTAGATCCTAGTTTAAATGAATCAAGTAGTAAACAAACAAGTTATTTCATTGTGGAGTTTGTTATTATTTAATTCATAGATATGCACAAAATATCTAGTAATTTTAGAATTTTGTTAAAGTGTCCAAAATGTATATTAGAGGTATAATTTGAATTGAATTTTCTCAATTTTATTTGAATTTAATTTCAAGTTACTTATCAAAAATGTATAATAGAGGTATAATTTGAATTAAATTTTCTTCATTATATTTGAATTGAATTTCAAGTTACTTATCAAAAACGTATAATAGAGGTATAATTTGAATTGAATTTTCTTAATTATATTTGAATTGAATTTCAAGTTACTTGTCAAAAAGATTATATCTTGTTCTCAACTCAATGGTTCATGTTGCTTAAGTCATTTAAAAATATATATTTATTGTGATCAACATGAATGAACTTAATTATAAAGGGCATTGATTTCCTAAAATTCTACTAGAGATCAAATGTATATTGAATATAAGGAAATGTAAGTTGTAAGAGATCATAAAATAAGAAAACATGTATGTATATTGAATATTTAAAGCAAATGCATACATATATTATGTGTAAACATGTTTAAACCATAAGCAAACACATGTACATACATGTAAAGGGATTCAATACATATAAACATAACAAATATTATAAGCAAAGAGGAAAATGTATGTATATATCATATAAGAAAAATGTAAATTAAAGATCATCAAATGTTGAATACTAAAGATCAACAAATAAGCAAATGTATGTATATCATATAACCAAATGTAAGTTAGAGATCATCAAATCTCAAATACTAAAGATCATCATGTATAATAAAATACATGTGGTAAATATCATAAATCTAGTGTGCATGGCCTAATATGAATGTCCACTCCTAGTCGAATAGCCATCTGAATGAGAACGGTCCTGCTCTGATGGATGTGCTGAGCCCTGCAAATAAAATTGTGTACAGGATGTGTTAAATACATATAATTTATATTAAATAAATTTTATGAAAGTTATTTTTAAATGAACTTGTATTTTTAAATATCAATCTAGATCTATGCATACATAAATATTGCATGTACATATACACGTGTGATTAAGTGAAAATGTAAAACTCACATGTCCACTAGCATCAAATTCATCCATAGAGTCACATCGATCATGCACATGATCTGGACCAAGGCTAGGAGTGATATGAGGTATGTCCACCTGTAACAATATATATACATATATATATCAACTTACATGAATATCTAGTTTAAAAAAAAATAAAAAGAATGAAAAAAGAATTGAAACATGCACATGCACACATACATGCACATCATTTGATATCCAATGACCTAAGTCCTCTGAAACGGTTGCCTCCACCATATCCACCAAACAGTCAAGCGACGAATCAACATTTGCATCCATCCAATTTATCCCATGGCGTGGCAGAAACGATGAATGTAGAGGACTATGAAGGTGAGATGGCATCGGTGATGATGAACCAAAACTAATCAACATATATGTAAAACCCATAGTCTGTGCAACTACTGAATGAACTGTAGGTGGATCATAATGCGCACTAGTGCTCAGCTGAGAGTGATGGGATCCTGGAACTGAACAACCTCTGCATCTCAAATGATCTCTAACATGCTCTATACTGATCCTGTTGTCTGATGCAATGTTGGCATATGCCTCCAACAAGTCCTCAACCAAACAATACAGAGTCATGTGTGCCATATCTCCTGTAAATGCATCAAGTTGTGTAGGAGTAGGGATGCCGACCACTGTAAAAGGATCCATGGTGGTCCACTGTGCTAAAAATGGCGTGGATCAGGAATTTCTAGACATCAAAGACTGACCTACATGATCATCAGATATCCTAGTGGTGGCAGCTGCAATGTCACTTACAGTGTCAATTGCTTCCTTTTGGGAAGCAATGACAACCTCATCTTCTATGGGGGCTAGAGTTGGGGTGAGAGTAGGAGACCTCTCACCAACCAATACCCTAAACATTGGGGGTGGTCTACCTGCTTGACGATAGGTGGGCCTATCAGCAATCTTACCACGCCCCTGACCAACATATGGTGGAATGTCCAGGTAGTTAACTTTGAGGCCCAAATGGACCTCAACATACAACTACTGAACAAAATACAATGGAATTTGGTCATTTTTTGGGTATAGACCATGTGCTACGAGAAATTGTGGGTAGATCAATGAGGCCATAGCATGATTGACACATCTAGTGACCTGGTATCCCCTAACCTTACGTAAATTTTGATAAAATGGAAAACAAGTGGCTTTTATCATTTCTTTGTTGACACTATCCTATATTTTTTTAAGGGGAACATCACCATGTACTTCTTCCCACATGTGGGAAATAATAGCAACCAGAGATCTAGGGAATATGCACTAGTCCTCTCAAGTTCATCTTTTAGTTTTTCTAGACTATGCAATATTAACATGCATGGTTCACTATATATCCCTGGGTTTGCACCTTGTGCTAATGAATCTCTCAATTTTTTAGTCTCATTACTAGTATTTGCAAACAAAAAATATGGCGCAGGTGGAACATGATCTGTATTTTTCATGTTATATATATATATATAGTACACCTAAAAGAGCAATGAGACTTTGGTAAATAATATATCTAGATAAAGGGAATACAAATCTAAAATAGTTGTAATAATTCATCTACTCATTAATAATATTTTTATACCACTAACAATTTAAAAAGAATTGGAATTGGGGAAATATTAATATCTAATAGTTGTTAACATAAATGAACTTCAAAATAGGATTATGTAAGTGAAAAAAAAGTTCTATTGCCTTCATTGAACCTAAATTTATTTAGTTAAGATATGTCTAAAATTAAGAATTCACACTAGAATATCAATATTCCATAAGAATCTCATAAAGAGGATGAATTTAATGGAAGATAATATAAAATCCTCCATATGAGGATGAATTTTATCATTACAATATGAGTGAATCATCTCAATTATATAGCCAAGAACATTAAAAAATTATAGATTGGAAAGAAAAATAATCAGACATTTATTATATTTTTATATGTATAAAGTTTAGATACCATCAAACTATTTAAACTTATAGATAGCATAAAGCTATAAATTGAATCGTTAAAACTAATTTATTAAGAATCAAATATAATAAAGTTTGACTTCATATTGCATACTTGTTATAAATATCTCACTAATCCAACCATACATTTTATATATGTTAAAAAATATATAATTGTTATGCCCATAATTTTTCACTATATCTTGACATGGATCTCCTTCAACTAGATCAATTAAAAATTATTTGTAATGTTGGAGGAAAATGGATTTAATATCATTAGACTTTTCATGGAACTACCTCTCTTGATCAACGATATATATTATCCACTCTCGAGAATGTAAATATGTTCAAGATAACTAAAAAATAATTTGTATCCCTTATATCCTTTCATCCAATATAGCCTATCTCTTAATTGAGATCCTCTACCACAATTAAGTTCAAATCTTCTAAGTTTTATTTCAATGGAAGCAACCACTCATTGCAGAAAAGTTATTAGTAAGTGCTAAAGCCAAAACAAGTTTTTTTTTTTCTATTTGGATCCATATTTTTTTTTCCATTCTAGATCTCTTTCTAGCCTTATTCTGATTGTATAAGATCATAGTAAGGTAGTGCAATAGATTTAATCGCATCATTCCACAATTGTATCCACTTACCATTTTGATGAGGTCTAGGAACATCAACCAAAGGGATATTAGGGAAGCAAGGTGATCAATTTGATTGAGGTGGGAAGTGTTGAGCTTGAAGGATAGATTATTAGGTATGAGGAATAAGAAGTTTGAAAAGTTTAAAGAATTGGGAGGCGATATGTAAGATAGGTTTAATAGAATCTACTTAAATAACGGTGTTTTGTGGAGAGGGGACAATGGAAAGAGAAATAAATAAGTTTTAATCTATCAATACAACTAAGTTTCCCTTATTTCACCATCTCTTTAGTTGGTCCAAGTGAACTAGTGATTAGTATAAGAATATTTTTTGTCTAAAATGGGATCTAAACCCCTCATGGTATTTCTAGTTAGGATGTAGGAATTCAATTATTTTTTAGAGAGTTTATGAGAACTAAACCAACTTGTATCTTGGTTTTTTCCACCATATCATATTCACCTCCTTGTAGCCATTTAGTCATAGGGAGGGCATAAAAATCCATTCCCATAATTTAACTTGAGATGAGGAGTCATTAGGCATACAATAAAGAAAAAATGAATAGGTATTCCTTGGATTAGTAGTAAGCACTAAGCACAATTGTTGTTGGGATCCACTCCTCAATAGATGATAAACTTAGCCAAGTATTGGGAAAGGTGGGTCAACCTTGCATCCTAATATTTTGATTTATTATTTTGTCCTCATATTAGGAAATGAGGCATCTCACTCTGTGTTGGTAGTTATTTGTAATTTGTTGAATGCTTCAAGGGAGGTGTCTAAGATGTTCTAAATGCATATAATATTATTATAGCTTTATAATATGAAACCCTCTTATGACATATTCTTATGAAATTTAAGAGCTCATGACTATAGAATATTTACAGTAAAGTATTGACCAAAATTATGAAAAATCATAAGAAATCTTTTAAGAAATAGCAACTATGTCAAGGAAAAAGATGTGGACATTTACAAGAACTTTTTTTTTAAAGAAAAAGTGGGAGACCACTTATAATTTATTTATATATAATATTTTACATATAGCTAGTCCAGGCAGACATACTGGCGGGAAAGAACCAGCAAGAAAACCCCCAATTGCAGTCGAGTAACAAATTTTACAAAATATCAAAAAGACCAGTGAGGTCCTAGTACAAATGACCACTTGTTTGATTACAATGTTACAAAAGCACATTGGTTGAATACATCAGTACATATGCACATTCTCTTATGCACCCAAAATACCCAAAAGAAGACATCATACTAGATATACCCGTGACCCGAATACATAACACAATGGAGATTACAAAACCTTACTAAACATAAGACTGATAAGCTAGGAAGCCACTTTCAAAAAGATGCAGATTTTCCACCAACATGCTGAAAGCCATCAACCGAGCTTTCTTTTGTTTCCACTCGTTTACCTTTGTGTTGGCGATCATGCTCAAATGAAGGTTTTGATTTGTTAATATCAAGCACATAATGATAACAAAATTTCTTTTTGGATGAAGATGGAAGTTGCAAATCATGAATGCAAACATGACTTCTCAAGAAAGAAATGGCATGATATTTTCTTTTTAAATCATCAATCTCCTCCATGGAAATGGAAAATCTATATTGTTTTAGAACTTGGTAGAGATGTGAAGAAGTGTCATGCATTGTGGATAATAACATGCCTTGGAATATGTGAACATAGGTCTCTTCTTATGAAACAAAACCTTCTTTGAATAATTAACATTAGAAATTAATATAGTTTGGCGAGCATATTGTATAATCACACTAGAAACCAACAATGGAAGATTGAGAGTCTCAACTAAGAATTCCACCTTATAGATAACATTCATACTAGAAGCCAACAACTAAGACCAAATTTCATAAGTAAAGTTCATGTGTTATATATCATGCCTTTGAGGGGTCGACAAGTACCATGAGCCTTTTGAAATCCTTCTCCATCTAAATGCATCCATTCCAAGACCATTGGGAGGTGGGTATACAATATGGGCCAAGTATTAATTTCTACTATTAATTATTCAAAGAAGGTATATAAATTATTCGAGCATTTTAATTCTTATACAAAGTTACATCTTAGTCAATTTCTCAATGTATGAGTTCCATATATTTGTAAATTTTTCTTAATATAAAAATATATTTTATTTCATTAAAATTAACCTATCTATTCCATGTTACAAAGGATGCTCTTATTTTAAATTATAAGTATATAATTCAAAATTAATTAGTAATTTTCAAGATAGAGTACACACAATTTCTTTAGTTAAAATAAAATAATATTCTTATTTTCATGTGAGAGTTATGTAGAATGGTAGTTTGATGTCTCAAAAATATTTCTTTCATATATACTAAATTTTTATCATTACATTATGAGTGAATCATCTCAATTATATATCCAAGCACATCAAAAATTTATAGAGTGGAAAGAAAAATAATCACACATTTATAATATTTTTGTAAGGTGTTCAAAAAGACTAAAAGTTTCCCTAGAAAGACCTAATTAAGGAATAAAAAAAATGGAAAGTGTCTACCTCATTG
Source organism: Sequoia sempervirens (assembly GCA_007258455.2). Taxonomy (NCBI): domain Eukaryota; kingdom Viridiplantae; phylum Streptophyta; class Pinopsida; order Cupressales; family Cupressaceae; genus Sequoia; species Sequoia sempervirens. Next base: position 602,081,151 of record VDFB02000003.1, on the reverse strand, counting down.
TATGTTGACCTTTACCATATAAAAAGATCATGGAAATGCTAAATGAGTTGATATAAGAATTTTTAAGAATGAAGGCACAAAATTCATAACACTAATCCTAAAAGCAACAAGAAAGGCAATGAATAAAATCTTCCTAGTTATTTTGAAAGAAACTTTAAAAGGTTCTAAATCCCCTTCACACCCGTTTCTAAATGAAGATAAAATAAATAATTTACCAAATATTTCTTAGAGTTTAAGGTGGTGATTTTAATATGATTCGAGAATAAATTAGATAAATTAGATGAAATCAAGTTTTGTTGTAAAGGTGATAAATTTTGGGGGAATAAGATGAAAATAATTTTGAACCTAGTTGACTCATTAAATGGCAATAAGATAGATTTTAAAGGGGATTTATTTAAAATATGTAATAGTTAGATATGTACTAATACATTATATTCTCTATTAGATAGTTATTTCTTCCATAAACATTTCTTACAATCTTATAATTTATTAATAATAGTGATGTGTGCATCCCTAGACACTCTTTGATAACCACACTATTAATGTTTCTATTTTTACTAGAGGATACTCTAATTGAAAAGCATGTAAAGAGGAAGGGTTAGTTAACCTTGATATTAATGCAATGAAAGGTGGAATTATCTTGATGGTATCAAAGTTATCTTAAAGATATATTGAAGGTTTTTCTTCTATGCCTGAACACATTTAGTGAAATATAATGAATATGTGTTATCCTAGAAAAATATGTATAGCATTAAGGATTAAATTTAGACTGTAAGTTGAAAGAAAATGTCAAATATTTAGAATAAAAATGGTGGGGATGGAATACAAGCTTCAAGAATCTCCTTGTAATAGTTAATTGCAATAATAAATGATTAAAACTAAACACGAATGGATATGTCACCAATAATGTTTAGATAAAAGGACTAAAATTAGATCCAATATATCTTAGTTCAAGTATCAGGATAAAGGTATCAAATTCTTATTCAATGTAAACATAGCCGAGTTCGATAGATAAAAATTTGGCCCCATTAATACTAGGGGAGAATTGTCTAATGAGATTAAGTTGACACTATTCAATTTTTAGAAGTCAGAACCCTAACATTTATATGAGGCTTATAAAATAGAACCTTATTAGGAAGAGAAGGAGAGGAGAAATGAACCCATAATAATTATACATATACAAATAAAAATAATAATAATGTTTAACCATTTCAAAATGTTAAATTTGTTTCACTATGGCGATCAATAGCTAATTTGTACAAGGAGGCCACAATTTATAGGGAAATGAAGACTACATAAGAGGAGAATTTATTAACCTAGTAGCTTGGTTGTAGTTGTTTCTTTAGCATTAACTATTTTCTCTTTTTTCTTTTGTTGTTGAATATTTTATTTGATCTCTTAAAACTTATCAATGGTACTTGATCTTCATAATGATTATTTTCTTCTTTTTCAATTATTATCATCTTAGAAGGAATACCATTTGAATTTAGAGCATGGAGAAATGTATTTTTCTTTTAAAGTATTTAAAATATTATATTTATTTGATGGTTCTTTCTTAACCTCTTCCACTCCTTGGAAAAAATTATCCAACCACTTGAATCTCCTTATATTAATCAATTTACTTCTATGATTTATGTATGTGTTTTTAGTGATTTACTCTTTATCCTTTCAATTTATTCATGATATACTTTAATATAGTTATAACAAGTATATAATAGTTTTTCATAATTGGATATGCCTTAAGAAACTCTTTAAACGTGAAATTATTTGATGAGGGAAGATATAAATTAAGGTTATTCTTTCTTACTTACCTCATGCTCATCCATATTTTTGTCCATAAATATCTCAAATCAAATTGGATTTTGCAAAGAGGATAGCTATATTTTAAATATTCACTCTTAGTCAAAGTCATTTATTTCTTTACAAATTTAAAATTGATTTATGTAATTTAATTTTTAATAGTTTTAACATGGATATATGAAGAATAGTTTTAAATATATATATATAGTAAAGTGGACATATTTTTATATTTTCCTAATACTAGAAAATTTAATAATACCTTCATTCCTTCTAATCCTCATAGAGCTATTTTATTATACATTTCATTCAAACAATCTAGTTTCTTTCCTTTAAATTTATTGTTTGATTCATACTTTTAGTTCACCAACCATTTTTGGAGTAATGTCATAAGACTCAAAGGAAAAATATGAAGAATTTTATCCAAGTTTCCATTGTATGCACCCTAAACTTTATATCATGAACTGTTTGATATAATTTCTCAAATAAATTGCCTCAAATAAATTTCCAATAGTGTTTTTGATGGAGTATGATAGAAATAGTGTTTTTGATATAATTGTTATGCCTTGCATAACCACTCCATTTTGTGTTGGAATAAAATGGGTCCCCCTTTTCTATTTTGTTTTTGTTCGCCTTTGGTTGTTTGGTTGGGTCTTAGGAGTTCTTTTTTTTGTTCCTAAGTCTGTCTTTTGTTCTGTCGGAGGTGAGTCCGAAACCAAATCTAAACATGGAACTCTTTCAAGGTTTCTAGTTCGGATATAGTTTCGACTCCGACTCTGCCTTCTCTTTTGTTTATCCTTTGTTTTGTTGGTTGTTTTCGACTAACACTTGGGTTGGTCCGTCCACCTGTTTGTTGTTCATTTCCTTGTGTTTTGTTTATTTGCTTGCACAGGATCAGAACCGGGATTGGAACTCACATGGGAAGTTGCAAGTTTTCATTTTGTGTTTCTGTCCCAACTCCGTCTCCGCTCTTTTTCTTCCTCGCTTTCTTTGTTGTTTGGGTCGGGTCCGGTGTTCGCTCTAGTCCCACTTCCCTTGTGCTTGCGTGTTTTGTTCTTTTCTTTTTGGTCGAGACCGGATCCAGACCTGGAATCGAACTTCAAACTTTGTAAAGTTCCATTTCGGTTTTGTCTCCACTCCTGTCTTCGTTTGTTGTTTTTGGTCGGTCCTTTTGTCAGGGTCGGATTCGGGGTTGGAAATGAAGTAGGTAACTTTGTGTAGTTTCTTTATCTTGTTTTCGACCTGAATCCACGTCTGCCTTACCTTTTGATGTTCCATAGACTTTACTTAACTGGTTGTTCGCATTGTTGGCTTTGTCCTCGAACTGCCATATTTATGGCATTAAATGCGGCCTGTTTGCATGCATGAATTATTGATTAAAGGTTTAATTATGCTTAAACTGCCTCATTGTTATTATTATGCAAATTTTTTAAGTAAACCACAGCCAGGAAATTCTCGAGAGAATTGATTTGATCACAGGGGCAAATTGTGGAGTGAATCTTGAAAAATTTCTAGTCAATCCTAAGGAGAATTTTGAGGTAGGTTTTGTTGTCTTTCTTTCTCCTGCTTTTCTTTCGAGTGTGTTGTTTTGGCGCATTCACAGGAGGGGTTTTTGTTTTTTTTTTCTTATGTTTTTGTTTCCTTTGTTGGTTTTTGTTCTTTTCTTTCTTGTTTTGTTTGCTTGGTTCTTTCTTTTCCATTCCGTTCCATTTTGTTGGGTTTGTCTTTCCATTTGTCGTTTTTGTTTTGTTGTTTGTTCTGTTGTCACTTTCATGACAGGTCCATTTTTTTGTGCTCTGGTTTTGAATAGGGTTTTCGATTTTGAAGGGGTTTCCTTGCTTGGGTGATGAATTCTATTTTGAGACCTTGTTATGGTTTTCTCACGTTGGTTTTGGGTTGTTCGTACGGGTTTCTCGTTGTGCCCTAGTTTTTGGAAATGATCTATCGAGCGAATTAGGGTTTTTCAATATAACCTTTTTCATGGTTTTAATGAATTTTGTATGGAGGAGCTATAGGAGGGATAAAATTATGCTATTTCTAGTTTCCTTTGGGGCCCATGTGACCTAGGGTTTATGGGTCTGTATGACCATACCTTGTTTGAAATACTCTCCATTTGCTGGAATTATTCTGCTTCCCTTCATTATTATGATGTTACTATATCTTTACTCTTGGTCAGAACCGGATCCAGAGGGGAAGTTGAACTTGGTAGCTAACATTTGTTTTTGGTCTGATTCTCATTCTGGTCCCGCCTCCGACCCTATTTAGTTTCTCGTTCGGTTCTGGTCTCGCCTCCGACCCCATTTCATTTATGGTCTAGTTCCCATTCTGGTCCCACCTATGACCCTATTTTGTTCTTTTTCTGGTTCTTGTTCTGGCCCCGCTGCATGATAAGAGAGATTGTTTATGCCTAATACTTCTTCGGTTCCCCCTCCGATAAAGGCATAGTTTGACCAAGTAAATATTATGTTAGGAGGATGGAGGAGGGATTATATGATTGACTAAGTTAGATGCTTTGTTCAACTCATACAAGCAATTGTTGTAGGTATTAAGAAATATCAGGAGCATCAGATGAGGCCTCTCAGAGGAGCCAACTAGGTGAAACTTCATGGCAAGGAGTGAGGCCGAAGAAGATCAAAGTGGAACAACTCCTGTATACCTTGAGATGTAAGCATAGGGAGGTTGTCCTCACAACTAGCAAAATTGATTCCGACTAGACTGATATTACTCACACCAATTTGGGTCCTTTTAACTATGAGGAATTGCATGAGGAGATATTCACTGAGGAGCAGGTCACAGGAAGGACAGAAAGGATTGTTCAATTAGGACTGGCACATGTTGCACTTTTCCCCTTATCTGTTCAATGTCCAGAGTTGATTCTTGTAGCAGCTAGAGCATATAACCCTGCTACTAGGCAATGTGTGGATGTAAAAGGTAATGTCATTATTGACTTCACACCTCCAATGATCGAATTCCTATTTCATATACCTAATCCCAAGAATCCTAAGCAATTGAATGAGGCGGAGGCTTTGAAGCTTTACAGTGATAATAAGGAGAGGAATAGGTTTCACATGAATAAGACTTGGATGAGGGTGGAGAAGAAGTCTCTAACCAAGCTTCCAGACCAGCCTAAGAGGGTAGAATTTAGTAAAGAAATTACAGATATAATCATGTTCCTTTCTAAGGTGTTTGGTAAAAGGGATGCTTCACTATTTAAAGAATGGATGTTTCCTTTCATTCAAACTATTTTGGATGGGAGGCAACAATATGACTGGTCAATGATAGTATCAGACAACATTCACAATTAGATGATAAAAGTGAGAGAAACTAAGTGTTTCTTTATGACCTCCTATGTAGTTTAAGCAACTGCCCGTGTAGGGATTTTTCTTGGACTTCAAACAGTAGGTATAGTGGGGGAAGCCCAAGGAAAGAAGAGAGTGTGGGAGTATTATCATCAAATCACCTTGCAGGCATCAGAGCAACATTATAGAAGGGTTAATGATGCCTTTCTTTATGTCATTATTAACAATCTTAATGGTGATGTTGGGTATAGGCTTAGCAGGGAGGCAATGACTTTTGTGAATGAATGGGGGAATTGCTTTATCCAGTACCCCACATTCACCTATTTAAGGTTAGCAGGATTTGATGCTTACCCCCATTTTCTACCTAGATGTTGTGGTGATAGGATCATTTTAATGGAGTTTATTTATCAAGCCTTGGCTGTGAATTTCCAGTTTAGCAACAAACACAAGACTGGGTGCCATAAGTTTCCAATGAAGCTGGGGGCCTTTTGCTGTCAACACATTCAGGCAGCTAAGGCTGTTTGTGATGAATTAGTTTATTTGAAGTTGGGCTTGTACACTGCAAGGAAATACTATGACCCCAAGCACAAGATGAGGGCTTTGCTTACTAGTGTATTTGAGAAACACTTTAATCTGTTGGAGGATTTTTGGGAGGATTTGCAAGATGAGTATGATCTTAGGAAGAAGAATTATGAAAGGATACCTATCCCACTTATGGTTGAGTTTAGGATAAAATAAGACGTTCCAGAAACATTGTCTAATGATGGGATAGTTTTGGATCTTGGGTATGATGTAGGAAAGATTGGTACTAAAGATCTTGATCCAATAGATTGGAATGTTGAGGAGACAATCGACATAAAGCAGATTGCAAGACCGGTGCTGGACAAGAGTATTCAATAGGTGAGTTTGAGGACTAATCAAGTCGAGGCTACATCATCTAAGAAGAGGAAGGCTATAGGTACCACCCAAGGATATAAAAGGGAAAAGAGAAGGATGGCACCTAAGGAACCTTCAGATTTATGCCTTCTAGTGCACAAGAAGAGGAAGTGGTTCCTCAAGATCTTCCAGAGGTGCAGGAAGATGAAACAACTACGGAGGTGGGTGCTTCTGCATTT
>VDFB02000003.1:602052339-602074840 GCA_007258455.2 Sequoia sempervirens | reverse complement strand
AGATGGAAAAAGAAGTGCAATCTGATTCCAAAAATTTTGAAAAAAATATTTTTAGAATCTACAAACAAAATGTGACAAGACTCTAGTTTGCATCATCTTCAAATTTGACAAGGGAGCAAACTCGAGACACAAAATAACACTCACAAAATAGAGAATAATATTTTATTCAAAAATATGGAACTCTTACATGTAGAGGATCTCAAATCCTCAGGCTCTGTGATACATGCAAGTTATAGACTTATAGAAAATTACCCAGATTTCCCTTTCGCAGCATGCGAACTCTTTTCCACAAAAAGTTACCCAAAAATCAGAAATTAGCTCATAAAAAGCCCCTTTTCGGTTTGGAGCCAAAAAAAACATTCGAGTTATGAGTTTTGGTGGTTTGTTGCTAAAAATTATAATTTGAAATTCAAATTTAGATTCACATTCGAAAATTAGCACATTCATAAAAATGCACCAACTTCCGGTAGCCATAACTTTTAATTTGACCATCGGATTTTCAATGATAATACATTTTCGGAAAGCTCTCGAAAAGATGATGTTGCTCAAAGTAGGCCTATGGCTAACTACTTTGGGATTTTCACAAATTTTCGGGCCCATCCGGAACCGTTTAGTGCCTCAAACTGGACTCAAGGTTTTTTAGGGCAAAAAGCATAAACTGGAACTTGAATAACTTTCAAATCGTGAATGATCTTGACCTGATTCTTTCGTCAAAGTGCTTATTTTCCATCATGAACCTTCCCATAATTTTTTTGCTTCCCATGCCTTCAAGTTCACACCTGCTAAAAATAGCAGTTGAGTAGAAAAAACAGAAAAGTAGTTATGAAAGTTGGAAACTCTTATTCAATGAAAAGGGTATCCAGAAATGCAAAAGCATCTACAAAAAGAAAACAATAGGAACATAAATGTAAAGCGTCTTTTTGGGTGATGCAAGATTGCCCTCACACCATTGGATGCTCTTGCATCAAAATTCCTCATGGTTTAACCGCTATAGATGCCCGAATGTGAAGATTTAGTTAAAAAAAAAAATTAGTGTCTAGTTTGGCCAAAAATTGTAAACCACTATTGTGGGATCACCCATTGATGAAGCTCATTAGCATGTTTCATACTCTATCCATGTGGCATATGTATCACATATAATTTATTAACAAAACATGCACTACGAGGCTTATAATAAATCAATATTGCATACTCACATTAGTTTAACTTAACTAATTGACAATAATGAAATCCACAAAGAAAATAAACAAGTATTATAAATATAAGGTGCTATTATACTTTATCCAACATTAATAAATGTATGTAACTATCATTCTATTCCACTAGGCTAGAATATAAGTCTCAGGTTCAACCCCTTGCTCTCACGGTTGACTGGTGGGCCTATATGTGGGCTATGGCATCCACTCGCAGGGGGCTAGTCTCACCCTAGATCGCCCCAGGTACCCAAGGTATGGCTTGTTGGGCTACTAGGATGAGTCGTAGGGACACCCCTACCGCATAAAAAAAAAATGTATTAATGTTAATATAATTTACAAAATATATGTAAATGTATGTAACTACTATTTTGTTTCACTAGGCTAGAATATAGGCATGTATTTTAAATGATTATGTAAATTTTGTATTAATATATTAATATTTACAAAATATATGTAAATTGTATTTAATATATAAGAAATAGTTATTATAAGTGTTGCATAAATTCTATTAATCAATGGCTGACCTCACATTACCTTTTTTTACCCCATCATTTTATGTCCCTTGTTAAGTATTAATCATTCCATTTTTATTTCAACTACATTTGTCTACAATTATCTATGCTCTTGTTATTATTTAATAAACATATAGATATTTTATAATCCTCTATTTTATAATTAAATTTATTGTCACACCCTTTCTTATCTATTCTACCTTCATTCTTACACTTTTTTTACTATAGAATGTGTTATTACCTATCTTCTCTCTTGAATCATCTCTAACTTATCTTATACTTATTTTATGTTGAATTTTTTTTAACTAGAAATATATACCATCATTTATCTAATCATCCATATTTTATTTTATTTTAAAATCATTAATCCTTTTCTTTCTCCAATTAATACATTCTTTGTGTCTAATCTCACCATATCTAGTTTCCTTCTATTCTCCTCTAAACAATCTTCATTATTTATTTTGAATTACCAATCTCCACTTTTAGTTATCATTTAGTATTTTATTATTCTAATTCTCATATATTCTATACTCCTTAGGTGTTATTGGTGTCCATTATAATTATTTCCTAATAAATTCTATAACTTTGTATAATATTCTTTGTTCATTCTTAAACTCATCATTATCCAATTATGTTATTGCAAACTATATTATCATTAATTTCTTGATTTTTTCAAAATTTACATTTATATTGACCTTATGTGAACTTTATATTCACATATCGACCTAGATCTACTAATACTTCATCATCTTTTATTTCTTTCATTTTTTTCCACCATGATGCATCATTTTATTTTATAAACATAGTGGTGTCAAAAAATATATGCCTTATGTGACTTCAACACCATAAGTTACATTCACCTTAGTTTTCAATCCCATAATACATGTTAGGTGACATTTAGCCCATGCATTAGTCTTATACCCAACACACAAAGTGTATAGTTGTCTCAAACCTTATAATTTCATTGTCATAAATAATTCTAAATATATCTCATAATTTTATTGTAATTTAGACACATATTTCAAATAAAAATAATTGTGGACCCTAGTGCAACCATAATGAATTCAAGATGAGCACACTTGAATCCCATTATTAAATAAAAAATAAGTGAAAAAGGAGTTATAATGAGTTATTTTTATGATTGAATAATAGTTTTGTGTGATGTATTGTCATGGATTCCCTATAAATTCTCCCATTGGTTCTCCATTGGCACCAAATGTAAGGGCTACTTGTATTAACTAGATTGCCCTATCTTATTTAATAAATGACTAATTTATTTATTTAATATATTATGATGGTATCATGTAATTAAATGTTTTTTTTGAAGTACGAATCAATATGTTAGTTGATTTTACTATTTGATTTGGTTATTGTGATGTTATCCTCCTCTTCCTACGTAGGTTTGTGCTCTAGTGTGTTCAAGGCAGCCTCTGCTAGTCTTTGGCTTTGGCCCAGCCTTTGGTGGGTTCCTTCAGTGGGCTTGGGGAAATTTTTCTTGAATGGGGGGCTTGCTGCTTCTTGTGTGCTGCCTTGCTCTTCCTATGTCGTGGTTGGCCTTTGCCTACATTCTCTATGTGGCTTTCTGTGGCAATCCCTATGTGGAGTGATTTCTATTGCTGTTGTGTCGTGTGCTCCCCTATTGGTGGTTTTGGCCCCTGACTGGTGCTTATACTAGTTAGTGGATTTTTTTAAGTTTGTGGAAAATTTGATTCTTCTTTCGTGTTCCTGGTTGCTTCCTAGAGTCTTACGTCTACTTGAGGCTCATGTTGTTCACTTGATTGGTGTTGTTGTTTGGGTCCTGAATTTGGCGTTTCTCTTTACCTCTCTTGTTCTTGGCCAAGGGTGGCCCTATTCTGAGCCTTCAAGCTTCTTCTATGGCTAATCCCTGTTCTTTATTCTTAGTTGCTTTGCAACCTCTCCTTGAGGGTGATGATTTGGGTGAGGTTATTGAGTTTCTTGTGTTTGGTTTTTGCTTAAAAGACAATGATCTGTACATGCTCTCTTCCACGGGTAGCATCACTTTTTTTGATATTCTATTGGTGGTTGTTGGAGGAATAATTTTGAATTTGGATTTGGATTGTTTGGGCAGGAAGGGGAGCCATGGAGTTGGTCTGGATTTTGAGGAAGTTGTTGCTGGTGTTTTAGTTTCTGATGAGAACTTAGTGCTGTTGTGGTTCACTACTGACATTGAAGTTGTTGGTTGTTCGTTGGGATTTGGCAGCCTCATTCTGTTGCCAAGGAGATGAGCCTCTCTTGCTCTTCACAGTTCGTTTTCCTAGCGATGGTGTCTTCTCTTTTGGTTTCACATAAGTTTTCTTGGCTTCTAGTTTTGGTGTGGGGTTCGATTGTTTTCCTGAGACTTAAGTTGGCCTTTGACCTCCCTTGGTTATTTTATGAGGGTTGTGTGGTGGAGATTTTTGAGCTTTCTTCATGGTGGTTCTGTATTCTTCTTATGTTGCTTGTGAAGGTATTTTTTGGGTTTTCTTTCTCATTGGGGGCTACTTCTTCTCCTGTTATGGCCTTCTGTTGGTTGGAGATTCTTCTTTGGTTCTTTTTTATGGCTCGTGGATGTTTGTTTTCTTGACTTATGGATGATGTCCTTCCTTTTGCTTCCTTCTTGGACCAGTTGTTCAAAATGCCATGGGGTGAGGTTTTAACTTTTTCTATGGGTTCCTGTTGGTTTCTACAATGGTCTCCTATGGAGGGGGAGACTGCTCCTTTAGAGGTGGAGCCCTCTCCTTTTGAGGTGGAGTTGGTTGTTGTAGTAGCGGTACAGGAAGCTACCTTTCCTTTTGTTGGCTCCTATTGAGGTGGTGGTTGTGTGTGAAGGAGTTGGGTGGCACTCATGGTCTTGGTTCTCACTTCATCCTCTCTTTTAGAGAGGAGCCTGCTCCTATTGAGGTGGAGCCTAAGTTGGTGTTTTGGACAGGGTCATGCTGTTGGAAGTCATTGGTTCTTCAGGCCTCTTTCATTCCCCTATGGTGAATGGGAGTTTTGTGGTGCAAGACTTGCTAATTTTCAGGGGTTGGTGTATTAAAAATGTTGCTGCTTGGGAGGTTCCTCTTTCTAGTTTTATTATTTCCTGTAGAGGGGGAGTGGCCAGTTGGTTGATGGGGGCTCTCTACTCCTTTTTTGCTTTTGCTACTCTAGGCTCAGATTTGGTTGCTCAAAAGATGGCATTTGAGGCCCTCTTTGAAGGACTGTTGGATCCTCTTGTGAAAATATTGCAGACTGTTCTCAAGGGTGTTGTGGACTCCCTTGTTACAAGAATCTCCTTTGTGGGTGGACTTTCAAAGTTTAGTTTTTTTGAGCATAAGGCTTGCTGCTGGTTGGTTGTTTTGAAGAGTGTGCATGGTCTCAAACTTTCAAAGAAATCTTATCTTCTGGAAAATGGGATTGGGGTTCTCTTGCCCACTATTGGAATGACTGTTGTTACCATTGAAGCTGGCCTAGATTGGAGGAAGTTGGTCTCTCAATTTGGTGATCAAGGCAATTTTTTAGCTAATGCCAATGATTGGCATTGTTCCTGTGTTGTTTCTTGATATGGTTGCTTTGCTCTTTTTGTCGGTTGGTTTTTATATTCCGGATTGCTATTTCCAAATAGCTCTACTTTGGTTTTGGACTTGTTGGTACATGGTGGACCTGATAAATGGTCTTCACGATTTAAAGAACCATTGTAGTAATCTCTTTTTTTTATTAGGTACAGTGGTTCCATGGTTACAGTTCTATTTTTTGGCCCACCTGCCTCCCTGGATATGCTATTTCTTGTTGTTGGCTAGTGGTGCTATTTTACCCACCCTGTTTTCCTTTAAGTTCTGGATGTAACACAAGATCAGGGCCCTTCTCTTACTTATCTAATAAAAAACATTTGATTGATGTGTGTAGGTATAGGTAAAATCTAAATGGGCTCAATTAGGAAAAGACTACATGGTCTATTTCAAAATGTAAACCCTATCCTAGTTCATGTAGAGTACAACAGTACTTGAGATGTTAAAACCCATAAAACTAAAATTTGAATTGATTATGATTCTAGATCACTATCAAGCCCAATAACTTGCTTTCTTCTTGTATATTTTTAGTTATCCTCTTATATGCATTTTAGTATCTATAAGTTAAATCATTTGCATGGTTCATTGAAGTGTTAGTATGTACTTAAAATTGCAAAAGGGAACTTTGGATTTGAAATGGGTAATTTAGAAGTGTTGGAAAATGTTATTTTATTATTATAATTGTAAAAATAAAGTTTATTTCATATATATGCACTATAGATTTTTTTAAGCTATCTAAAAGGTAAAATTGACTTCTTAGGCTTGATAAAGGGGTCAAATAAATATTTCACGACAAATGGATATAGCAAAAAATAAAATTTTGAGTATGAAATTGGATTAATAGCTATTTATTTTTGGTTTTGGCTTATATAGAAAAATTTAACTTTCATTTTATTATGCATTGTATTAATTTGTAAAAATTAAAAAAAAAAAAGGAATAAGTATGCCTTCTTGGAACCCTTGATTGCATTGAAATATTGAACGATATTTTTTTAAATCTCAAAATTTCTTGTTGATTCTTGTTGGAGTGAGAAATATCTATAACCTTCCAAACCCTTGAATTATATTGTGAAAATAGAGGTATTTCTTCTGTGTTTTTATAGATTAGGAAAAATTTGTATGCTTTCATTACTATTTTTGAAGATTATTTATAATTGTTATTTTGGATGCTCCCAATTATTTTGGTAATGCAAATGGATTTTTTTCTTTTTGATTGATTGTAGTTAGAAAATTTAATTCTTTTTTTTTTTTTTGTAAATGATAGGTGGTATATTTCAATTTATGTTTATGGAATTAATTTTAGAGATATGCATTTTTTACCCAAAACCTTGTAGAAATTATTGAAAAATTTATATGATTGCATAATCATGTTGTTTGTAAAATTTGGTTCAATAGGGCATATTTAGAGCTTTTATATTTTGTGTATTCAAAATTGGAGGTTTTTAAATGGAGGAATTTAAAAAAATTGAGACTTTTAGAAAATCTTAGTTTATTCATTTTTAAAATTTGAAACTTGTAGTTTGGTATTATTTTGTGATGTAATAAATATTACCATATAAATTATCCAATTTTCTTTAGTATGTATGTTTTCATGGTAAAAAAAAACCTTTCCCATACTAATATCTCTCTCATTGATGTTGGTCCATTTGATTGTCATAGGAATGAGTGTAATGTTGGAGGCTTAAAATGATAAACATTACTAATGATCCTTGAGGAATTGATGTGCAATCATTGAGGATTACTAGCATACATATATTAAGTATTAATAATATAAAATACGCCGAGAGTTATCTTTTCTCGAGGTGCCTATTTTCATCAACTTTTTCAAAACAATAGTAAATTGCCCATATGCTATCACCATTTCAATCAATCAAATAATATATGAGCAAAATAAATCAGGTGGAAAGACTCAATAGTGAAATAAAGCCAAAAAAGGCTCAATAGCACATTAGAGGTTAAACACAAATATGCTTAGTTGTCTTATGAGTTCCCCGTGAAATTTGAATTGACTGATACATATGTCCAATTTCTTCTTTAAACAAATGTGATACAATTGTCAATTAAGATAAGATCAAATATTAAATTTATGTATTTTCTTCACAAAGATACAAGATAAGGTAGTCAAACCCTAGTTTTGATTCTAGCGTATATTAAGAAAATGTAACCTTTCCAAGTTCCAAACCAAATGAGCCCTAGCAAGTCCAATAGACTCAACTTGGGAGACTTTCCATCCTGGACTCAATAATAAAACAACCACAAATAAAAAGAAATAAACCTTACGACTCCTTGAATCTTTGTTTTGTTTTACTGCAGTAACAAATTATAACATTGCAATTGGTTTCAACAGGACTAAAGCCAAATTTGTGATAGCTAAATTCAAGTGAATCCAAAAAATGCAAAGCCAAACCTGCGAGAAATCCAACTCTAGGAGAATAAAGTCTATCCTCTTTGCTTGTTGATGTAGAGGAAAATTTTTTAATTCTTTTTTCTAATTCACTGCTCTTGTTATTTGCTGCTTTCCTCTTTGCTTTCTCATTTGCTAGGTTTTCCTGTAACTTTTCAATTTGAGTCGGCAACCTTTTTTTCTCTCTATCTTACTTTAGCAATGATGTGTACACCAATTCATTATTCTTCTTTGATACATTATTTTTTTCAATATTTCTGAGTCCAGAAAAATTCAATTGAAAATTGTTCACCTCGAATTCAGAAGGAGCCATCTGATTTGCTGCTTTGTTTTGAACTGTGGTAACAAGAATTGTGTACTCCGTGATTTCTTTACTTATGTCAATGTGGGTAATACCATGGTTGTTGCAGGCTCTAAAGTTAGAGTAGATACACTCTCCATCAGTTGCTTCTTTTCTTTTTTATTCAATTCTGATTTCTTTTTAAACTCTTCAATGTAATCAAAACCTGGGGATGCAGGAACAATGGAATGCTTGAATGGCGAAGGAATAGGAGTACTTGCAGTTGCTAATGATGTTGCAACCAGATTAACTAGCATTGGGGGAGTGTCTGGAAATAAATCCTTTGTGGTGGATCCACTAGTAGTGTGACTTGGAGTTGGACTTGTCAAAATCCTTTGCCTCTTTTGTATGCCTTGATCACCTGGTGTTTCAGCGGTATATTGTGTTGTTGTCCTCTTGTGTGTAATTTTTTGTTGTAGCACATGTTGACCACTACTAGTACTACTACCCATAACATCACCACCAGAGGTAGTTCCAATTGCACTAAGCCCTCCACCATGGGCATGTCCTAGTTGTGATTGTGTCTGACCATGAGGATGAGGATTTGAACTTGAAGCTCTAACAAATTGACCTGTATACCCTAGGTCTACTTTTTCACCTCCAACCCTAAGGAAAAATTTATCAACTAGTTTTCTATGCTCTACATCTATTACCATCCAAGGGCCTTGTCTTTGGGACCCCAAAGGACCACCTTCATAACCCATTTTTTCAACTATGGCTGCTCCTATAGTAGATGCTTCTTTTGTGGGCTCACTTAAACCAAGTTTGAAATTGACATGGCTTTCTTCTTCCCTATCATCATTAGATTCATCATCACTTTCTTCATCTTCTCGTTCATCCAGATGCTCTATATTCCATAATTTGCTAAACTCAATATCTTCTTTATTATCTCCATACTCTGCAAGAGCTCTTGGATCACCTAGCTCCTTCCTCATAGACCAAAAGGTAGTAATTTTTTATCGTGACCAATTTTTTTCTATAACTTCCTTCTCTAGAGAATTTGGCATTTTTACTCTACTAGATGGTTTATGAATTTTTTCATAAAATTTGTTGTACCTCCTAATTGTCTTTCGGTACAATTCCATAATTTTTGCTAACAATTGTTCAAAAGAAATACCATTCTCCACAACACTTTTTTCCATTGCTACTTTGACCTCATCCCTAGAATCCTTGTTTCTCAAGTTTTCAAGCAAGGGTTTACTTTGATGTTGAATTATACTTCCAACATTCCTGTTGAGCACAATCATTGATTTAATGGTGTCACATGGATCATACTGCTAGTGAAAGATAGCATCAAAATCAAAAAAATTCAAAAGATCATGTGCCACACTAAATGCTTTTCTCTCAAATGTGATCCCTCCACATGAAAAAGGTAAAGAAGGAAAAACAGTCTTCTTTCCCTAACTGGTAAAGTGTCTTTCATTAGTGCTCTGCATCTGCCTTACATATTCCAAAGAAAAAACCCTTTTTGTCACATGTATTGGAAGTTTGTATGGTTGTACTTCTGATCCATAAAATATTAGCACAATATATTCTTCCATTAAGTACCAATTAGCCAATTGTATTTCTTTTCCTAGTTGAATGCAATTTCTACATGACATAGGAAATCTAGGCATTAGAGTATTTGTAATTGCTTGATGCAATGGAGCCAAAAAGTAGTCTACAAAATTACTGTAGTTCTTTTGAGAATCATGCATCCTTATCATAGTGGTCCATTCATATACTGGAAGTGGAGCCATTTTCTTTTCCTCAGCATTACTATAGGGCTGAATTTGAAGCTTGTTGGTTTGAAACATTCCTCTAAATTTGAATAGAAAAAGATAGCACAAGTAGGTTGTGAACCTAAATGTCTTGGTGGAACCTCCTTTAATCATTAAAAATTGTTTATGCATGGATTCTACAATGTGCCCAATAAAATTATATTTGACATGTGGAACATGATAATGGATATTATATACCATTTCAAGGAGGCTTGCACCCACTTCCAAATTGCTATCCAGTCTGAGGAAAAATGCTAGAATGGATATAGAATCTTGAGCCCATGGTTTAAAAATATCCAAATCATAAGGAGGCTTATGATCACCTTTCAATTTGTTTCTATCCCAAACTATTCTATTTAAGAAATATTTTTTCTCCTTTTCATCCATTGCTTCATAATCACTAGCAAGCTTTTCTAGGTCAATGTGGACATTTCCAAATTCTTTGGTTGTAAACCCCAAGGCCAACACTTTTCCAAGTTCTTTTGCATTAATGGATAACAATTCTTCTTTGCTATCTTTATTAACAATTTCTCTTTTGTTATCATCATAATTTAGGGCACAAACCATGATAAATTCTGGGCAAGGGAAAACCTCATATAACATCATGCGCCCTAATCCACTTACCCATGGTGCACTGAAACTATTAACTTGCATTTGCTTTGAAGCCTTATTCTGAGATGAAAATATAATTTTTGAGGTACACCTATCATAGGTTTCAGGATCATAAATATCATGGTATTCATCAGTGAAACTTGGGGTTTTTAGCAATTTTGCATAATGTATTTTTTTATCCCACATTGCTCTAGTGGTATTGCTACTGGTGGTGGACATGTTGATACAATAAACAATATGAAATTTGTGAATTCCCTATTAGTCCTTAATATTTCTTAATTCTTAAGCCTCTTAACCCTAAACCTAAACTTCAATGTTTGACAAAATAAGGTTTTAAGAAACGTCAACCAATGAAACGTAGCCATAGGAATTCTTTAACTTACCCGGATTTTGAATTTTGATTCTTGAATTGAAACTAGGTTGAAACTAGGTTGAAACTAGGTTGAAACTTGAAACTGGGTTACTAGAATGGCTTTGTTGGAAGTGGAACTATGGAACCTAGAACAGGGTGGTGCACTACCCGGATTTTGAATTTTGATTCTTGAATTGAAACTAGGTTGAAACTAGGTTGAAACTTGAATCTGGGTTACTAGAATGGCTTTGTTGGAAGTGGAACTATGGAACCTAGAACAGGGTGGTGCACTACAATGAGCAAACTGAAGATTGAAATCTCCCTATGTGTTGACCCTCTGACTTCAAAATAAAATCACTTAGCAATAAAAAGTGTTGTTTTTTTTAATATTAAAGTGAATGACACCGAAACATCTACTCGTTACTTACAGACTACATAATACACAATTAGGTAGTACATGCCACATGGCTGACAACATTTAAAATAAGCCATTAATGATTTACTCTTGAATTGACAACAAATTCTAAACCATTGATCTTTGTTAATCTAACGGTTATAGGGTGATTCCAGAGGTTTAAGTTCACAAGCCTAGTGCTCTGTGCATTTCATTCTAGAATGCAACTACAACCATACATCAAATGTTGATCGAACGGTTGAGTAATTTATGATATAAATAATAAACATAAAACATGTGTTTTAAATTTACTTTAAACTTTAATGCGCTAGGATTGACATCAAGGCCAAGGGGCAGGAAACTTAACGTTGCAAAGGCCTTAATAAAATGAATTACAATATCACATTAATAGCACATTGCACAACCATTAATAGCACTTAACTTGCAAAGGACTTAATAAATGAATTGCAATGTCACTTTCATAGCACAACCATTTATTTTATTACAATTGAATTACAATGTCACATTATTACACAGTACAAATACAAATGTAAGCGCAAGCACCAAGCTTCTACTAGACCGCTGATGAAAATTTGAAAATGTAAATGTGATACATGTATCTCTAAAAATAAATGGAACTTGTCGAGTCAACCATGAGCTCTAAAAAATAAACACATGGGACTTGTTGGGTCAACCATGGTCTCTAAAAATAAATGCATGGGGAAAGGGGTCCCAATCAAACTGGGGAAATGGGAGCTATGAAGATACAAAATGTACTTAGCCCCTTTCAGAACCAGACCCATGCAGAAGATGAGGGGTTGTAAAATTGCTCCCATGTAGAAGATGAGCACCGAAAATAAATGCATGGGGCTTTCCTAGTAGGCCATGGTGTCTTAAAATAAATGCAAGGGACTCTCCTGGCCATCCATGCAGATAATGAGGGGTAGTAAAATTTCTCCCATGCAAAAGATGAGAACTGAAAATAAATGCATGGGAATTGCCTAGGCAACCATGTAGACGATGAGGGGTAGTAAAATTGCTCCCATCTTCTACTTGCAACTTCCATGCACTAGGATAGCACTTATCTCCATCAAATCTCCTCATCCTGGTTCAAAACCTATATGAGAAGTCAGGTGAACCAAATCAACTTATTTCCAATTCCACCCATTCTAAACTTTAATGAAATTGGTCTTTTACTCTGTAACTACATAACTCTAGAGGTAGGAGAATTTAGAGCATCCCCAATAATACTGCATCATCTTCTTCTTGAATCCTTATTAAGTTATTAACCCTACAAAATGAAAACCCTTATGCCAATTAAACAAATGATTTTAGTTGTGCACAAACCCAAAATCTAACTTAATTGGTACCTCAAGCTGGCTACATGCAAAGTTGCAAACTGTACCTCAAGCTGACAAGCTGTCAATTGTCAAAATCGGCAGTGCCACACAAGCTGTTGATTCTCAAAATCATTGGATTATTGACATCATCATCTATGATTCTACAGTACATCGTGCAGTTTTCAATATAAAGCTATCCAATCAATCACTTTGGCTATTCATATGGCAATAATCTGCGT
Source organism: Sequoia sempervirens (assembly GCA_007258455.2). Lineage (NCBI taxonomy): Eukaryota > Viridiplantae > Streptophyta > Pinopsida > Cupressales > Cupressaceae > Sequoia > Sequoia sempervirens. The sequence continues at coordinate 602,062,143 of VDFB02000003.1, read as the reverse complement.
CGCCGCCTAGTACCACAACCAAATTGAGAATTTCAATAGAATAAATGAAAGGTAGAGTACTTCGACGCATTGAAAAGAGAATTAAATGTCTCGTTTTACCTTAATCATTATCAATGTCCTAATAAGTCACAATAAATTTCGCTCACTTATGATCAAAACTATATGTTGATAATTACTATTAGTTTTAAAAGCCACATTCAACATTTTTATATTGATCAAAGAAAAATGGATTTACAAGAATGGAGCCATGAAAAGCATTTTAATTTAAGTAGCTATTTCCAAAGACTGAAGTACATAGTACATAACCAGCATGGCCAAAAAGCCACTAACCGTGACAAAAAACCAGTCATAAAGTACATATTACAAGAACCTTAGAACTGTTATGTTGTACAATAAAATATAGAAACGTGACACATCACAAAATTCATTACTATTTTTTTTTGTAACATTAGCTGAGGTCATCAACTGGTTGTTTGAGTAGAACGTGAATTGAATTTAACAAATTAACAACAAAGAAGAAAAGCGAATCACCCAAAACCTTCCTCCAAAAGGGCAAGAGCCTGTGCTATAGAAGAATGCAATTCCACTTTCCTAAAGATTCCACCAATAGGCGCTAAACCACTTTCAAAATTGTAATGCTCCAGCACCAACTCCAATGAAGAAATAGAGTAAATGAAAGGCTGCAAATAACATATTGCCAACATCTTCACCAAATCTTTATTGAGAAAAATTTCCATGCAATTGGAAAAGAAAGCCGAAGCTACCTCAAAATATAGAGCACGAGGGTTGTTTTGAAGCCATTCCCTACCCACAATTATTCTTATAGCATCCTCAACCTGCACACAAGGAATTGTAAAAACCATACCCAACTTTCATCTATCGTATGCATCATCCCTTCTTTTCTCCCAAAAAAATTTGGGTAGCATGACACACCATGAAGACTCCATAATATCTTAGTTAAATTGAGAATAGAGAAGAAATAAAGCAATGCCAAATATATTATAAATGATATGAAGAACATCAAGTTGGTGAAGTATATATAGAATAATAGAAGTTAGTCTGAACACAATAAATATGACATCACACTTTTCATTTTTAAATTCATCACTATCATTGATGTGACAATTAACATTTATTTCAACACTTGAATCCTTATAAACTAGTGCTTAAATGTATGCCTACAAAAGATGACAATATGGTTGCATAGTGCACATGCAAAATAAACTATAATAATAAAGTTATTTTTAAAATGGGGACATCGCTAGGTTGATGAGACTTGACCCTTAGGATTAAAGAGTTAAGATTTAAGGATTTTTCATAAAATATTTTGGTCTGACTTAGGCAATATTAAATGGTAAACAAGAGCACGATGACCAACAAACCTAAATAATTAATAAAATCTCATCCATTGATTTATGAAAATCTAACGGTTCTAGTGTTATTCTAGAGGTTTCGGTTTGCAAGTCTAATGCTTCAAGGATTTAATTCTAGAATGAATCTATAGCCATCCATAAAAAATTCATTGAACGGTCCCCCTTTTAAAACAAAATTTATGCACGTGCATATTTTAAAATGGGAACCTCACTAGGTTGATGAGACTCGACCCTCAAGATTAAAGAGTTAAGATTTAAGGCTTTGTCATAAAATATTTTGGTCTGACTTAGGCATTATTAAACGGTAAAAAAGGTTACAAGAGCACGAAGACCGACAGACCTAAATAATTAATAAAATCTCAACCATTGATTTATGAAAATCTAACGGTTCTAGTGTTATTTTGGAGGTTTCAATTCACAAGTCTAGTACTTCAAGGATTTACTTCCGAAATGCGACTATAGTCGTCCATCGAAAATTCATCGAATGGTCCTTCTTTTAAAAAAAACTTTATGCATGTGCATAATTTAAAATGGGGACATCGCTAAGTTGACGAGATTCGACCCTCAGGATTAAAGAGTTAAGATTTAAGGCTTTGTTTGGAAAATTATTACCTCTTGGCCCTCGATTAGCGAAGTTAATAATAGAGTTTGGCATGGAGAAGAAGGCACATAGAAATTCTAAAAGAGTGGTGGTGGTGGCGGTGTAGCTGCAACAATTTTCAAATGGAGGCCAACTTCACTTTGCTTTTGAGGAGGCAATTAAACCCATTTTATGGTGAAGCTTTTGACAAAAGATTAATGGGTATGTTTTTATTCACTAATGGGAGGTTGGTACAAAGTGTGTAGATGATTTTGGGGAAATCCTTTGGAAATCTGAGGCATAGATACAAAACTAACATGGATGTATACTCCTTGATTATAGCATGGGGTTTGGACTTGGGGGAATTGAAAAGCACAGTGAGAGAAGTGATGGAGATGATTGTGCATCGAGATTTCTTGGAAGGATTAGAATCAATACTTGAATGGGTAGTTCTAGGTGAAGGTTTCAACATTCGGGAAGGATTTGAAAATGTGGAATTGGAAGGGGCAAAAGGATGCATCCCTTTCGTGCGTTGGCCGGAGGATGAGATTAAAAATCAATGCAGGGAAGAAGCAAGGTTAGGCTGGCAAGCATTGAAGCTCTTTATAGAGCTGATGAAGGTGGAAGCAATTATAGCCCAAGCGAAAGTGGAGGCAGAGCACATGGAAGCACAGGCGAAAGCGGAGGAAAAGTGTATGAAAGAAAAAGGACAAAATGCGAGGAAGTGGAAGATGAAAGGAAAAACAACAAGGAAAGTTGGTTATGAAACAGGTAGCACTAGTTGAATTTGTAGTTTTTGTAGGGTTTTTTGCAGAATTAACGCAAGACTAGTACTAAATTTTTGGCTTGTTGAAATATGTAAGGTAGATACAAATAGTTGTGAACTGGTTTTAGTTGGGCAAGGTTACTTTTTCTGTTATGAAGCATGTTAAGATGATTTTTTGAAAAAACTGTTATAGTTGTAGGTAATTTTTGGATGGTTCATGAAAACAATGAGGCAAATAATCTTTATTATCATGCCTTTTTTTTATTAGTTTGTTATTATGTTTAATTCGCCAATGTTTTTTTCTTAATCATTTGAAAATAGGTTTAATTTTCCAATGAATTTTATTTTTTAGTTTGAAAAAAAAATTAATCGCCAACAAAATTATTTTCTGGTTTGAAAACAAGTTTAATTCGCCAATCGAAATATTTTATTGCTTTGAAATATATTTTAATTGCCAATGGAAAATATTTAGTGGTTTTAAAAAAATTGCATTTCACTAGGATTTTCCATAGACTTCTAGTGATTAGAAAATATTTTCCAATGGACATTATTTTTTTTCACGAAAAACAAAAAAAAATTCCACTAAAATTAATATTTTTATCATGAAGTATACAAGATTCGCCAAGATTTTACACCTTCGCCGAGGGGGGGGTTTCTTAAAGTTTTCCTTGACCATAACCCTTTTGGATAAGATTGGAATGGATAAGACCAAGATTGAACTTGATTCTTTGTCCATTCATGGGTTTGATAATGTAGGAAAACAACTACTTAGTGTGACCACATTACCTATCAAAGTTGGAAAGGCCATATTGCGAACTCCTGTCCATGTTATGCCCCAAGATCTTTCATATAATATTCTTTTGGAAAGACCATGGATTAATGAAATGCATATAGTGCCTTCAACTCTTCATCAAATAATGATGTATGTCTACAACAATAAAGTGTATATAATCAAGGCTGACCCTCTCCCAAAAATTTGTTTGCACATTGAGAAAGACAAGGAAAGTCCTTTGAAAATATTGCTATCAACTTCAAAATTATAACCCATGCAAGAGGAAGAAAAATAGAGGAATATTGAAAGAGTAAAAAATATATTGGATGATGATTGGGGTTCATTTGATTTCACACCTGCATTCATGGGAGAATACAATACTACACACAAACCAGGAAAAGAGAAAGAAACTAACATAGTATCAACACAAGCGAAGTCATCAAAAGAATGTAAGTCCACAAATTTTAGCAAAGAAGAGGAGAACAATAATTAGATATCAACATATGAAGAATATGATCATGAGAAACCACCAAATCCAAAAGGAATGGAAAATATTTATGGAAGAGGTTATGAGCTTTCGAAACAACTTGGCTATATTGGAAAAGGATGTGGTGCTAGAGATCAAGCTATCCATGTCCCTAAAGATACTTACACACAAGAATCAACTAGTGGTCTTGGTTATTGTCCCTTGAAGCAAAGAAAAGAATAAAAAAATCCTTCACTTAGTATTAACACTCTTATAAAAAACACTTCAAATTCAAAGGCTCCGCATGCGCACTCTGATTTTTTGAATTTATGCTCCTCTGCTGCTCGATGAATCAGCCTAGAGGGGGCCCCATGGAGGCTCCCCCACCAAAGTAACCCTTTGTTTCCCAGAATAACACTACCTCTCTGTGTGGGAGAACTAAAATCTCCCCATGCACTACACATATTCAGTCATCTAGGGGTTTGAACAACCCTATTTTTCTCCTAAAGGAAAGACCTATTTAGGCCCAGATGCCCAAATGGCCCCCTATGTGGAAAAGCTTGTTGGAAGTCAAACTTTGACAAGGACACCTCAGAAGTATATGTGGACTTTTTGTATTGTGGTGGGGGACGAAGTGGATGTCCCAAATGCAATATTGAATGATTCCTTGGTGGGGAAATTCTTTTCTAGACGACCCAATATAGACCAGGTATGAAAATGGGCCTCTGACACTTGGAAACTCAAAGGCAACGTTTCTATAAGTGCTATGCCCAAGGGTCTCTTTCTATTTACCTTTGTTATCCCTGAGGATATGTTAAAGGTCCTCATAGGTGGACCATGGGATTTTGATAGTGGCTTTAAAAATATTTTGTCTTTATGCAAGTGGAAACCAGGGTTTGATGCCTCCGCTGATTTGGGGAAAGTTGCTCCAACCTGGGTTAGGCTCCTTGGGTTGCCACTTGAGTTCTGGCATCAGAAGGTTTTTAAAGGAATAGCTGACTCTTTTGGTTTTTTGGTTACCATTGACAAACTCACTCTTCTTAAAGCAAGATTAGTCTATGCAAGAATTTGTATTGCATTAGAGGTTAATATAGTCTACCCATACGTGACTCTAAAATCAAGTTTAGAAAATGGGTTCCAACCTTTACAATTTGGGAGCTATATGGTATTCTGTCAGGGATGCAATAAATTTGGGTACTTACAGGATGCTTGTAAAATAGCTCCTCTTGTGCCAAAGATTCCCCAAATGGAAACACAAATGAATGCTCCTTTGAAGTATTTGAATAGTTCAAAGGAACATGAAACCTCAACACCAAATAATGAATTGTTACTAACTAAAGAAGCCTTTAATGCAGATCAGGAAAATGAGATGAATGATACTTCTCCATCAAATGATGTTCCAAAAGATAATCTAGATAGGATATTTTCAGAGGCTACCAACGAACCATCCACCCCGCCATCTTCGGAGAAATTTTTGGATTTAGATAAAGAAAAGGAAAAAAAGGGAACAAATTCACCTCCAACACCTCAAGAAGAACAACAAACTAAAGTCTAGGAGGAAGGGGAAATTAAAAGCCAGAAAGAACAACTTTTGACTCCAACTCAGGACCACCAAGATCCTACCTTATGGGAGGAGCGATCGTCACAAAGAAAAGATGAGAAAGGATGGATAAACACCAAATCACGAAAAAAGAAAAAACCAAATGTGGGGGGAAATAGCAAAGTAGGCAGACCCCAATCAAAAGAAACAAGAATCAAAGAAACAACAAAAGATGTGGCAGAAGGGAAATAGAAGACCCTTGATTCACTGGCAGAGAACAAACCGAAAAGGAAGTAAGGGAGGTCAACCTCCCTCTTGGGGTAGTATCATCCTGATATTACTCCTTAACTCACTGAAGTTATGAAGATTTTGTCTTGGAATGTAAGGGGTCTTAATGGACCATATAAACATGTGCTAAAAGCGTTCCTAGCTGAAGTGAAACCTGATATCCTATTGATTTAGGAAACTAAAATGAAAAAGGAAAGTTTTGAGAAAACCCTTAAGTGGCTTTGGCCTGGTGCTAATTATGAAACTAGTGATGCAGATGGGGCCTCTAGAGGGATTGCTACCTATTGGAATTCTTTTGGGTTTGGTGGCAAGTTGAAATTTAAGAATAAGAACTATCTCTTGCTTTGTATGGAGGATGGTGATTCCTCAATTAAATGGACTGTGTGTAATATCTATGGCCCCAATTTAAGGTTGGATAGGTTGGATTTATGGAATGTGTTGGATGGAATTATGAAAAACAACAAAGATCTTTGGATGCTTGGAGGTGACTTTAATTCCCCGTTATACCCTTCTAAGAAAAAAAGAGGTCTTATCAACTACTCTGCGAGTATGATGGATCTTTCAAATTTTCTTGATTCGACGGGACTAATGGATGTTCCTCTTATTGGCTCTCACTTCACTTGGACTAACAGAAGGCAAGGCAATCAACTCATCCAAGTTAAGCTGGATAGATTTATGATCTCCTCTAACTGGAACATTATGCAAAATATCTCTCTTACTGCCTCTCCTAGAACGGGTTCTAACCATAATGCTCTTCTTCTGGAATGGGATGATAGGGTGATTAAAAAAGTTACCCCTTCAAGTATGAAATCATGTGGAACCCAAAATTTAAATCTCTAATTGAGGAATGTTGGAACCTTCCTTGTGTTGGCAACCCAATGTTTAAGCTTAAACAAAAATTAAAAAGAATTAAAGAAAAGGTTAAAGGATGGAACAAGTACACTTTTGAGAAAATATTTACTATTAAAAGGGACCTAAATTTGAAAATTAAGGAATTCCAAGATCAAATGGAGGCAAGAAATTGTAATGATGAGATCTACATCAAAGAAAGGGAGCTTAGAGCCCAATGGCACAAAATAAGCAAGGAGGAAATTTTCTGGAAACAAAAATCAAGGATTCAGTGGCTTAAGGAAGGAGATAGGAACACTAAGTTTTTTCACCAATCTACTATGAAGCATAGAGGAAGAAATAGGATCAGATCCCTTACAACCTCTAATGGCATCAAATTGGAAAGGGAAGAAGATATAGCAAATGAAGTTGTTTCCTTCTTTTCAAATTATCTAGCGCTTTCAAGAGTTGACAATCTGGAATTGGATGAGTTCCTGTAGGTAATACCTAATGTCATCACGGAGGAAGACCTGAAAGATTTAACTAAGGCTATCACCATGAAAGAAGTGCAGGAGGTTGTTTTCTCTTTTGGATCTTTCAAAGCTCCTAGACCTAATGGTTTCCCTCCCAACTTCTTCCAAGTCTACTGGGAGATTGTGTCTATAGACCTCTTTAATGGTGTTAGAGACCATTTTAGATCGAAAAGACTCTTGAACCAGATGAATACCACCTTTTTGGCCCTTATTCCTAAGACCAATTAAGTTGCTTCAATGAATGATTATAGACCAATAAGTCTATGGAACACAACTTATAAGATATGCTCCAAAATTATTGTTAACAGGATGAAACTGGTCCTAGGAAAACTGATTGCTATTAATCAAAAGGGTTTTGTTCAGGGTAGAAAAATAATGGATGCAACTATCTATACTCATGAAATCATGCACTCTATGGATTATAGCAAAAATCCAAGTATGGTTCTGAAATTAGACATATCCAAAGCCTATGATAGGGTTTCCTAGGATTTTTTATTTGCTGTTTTGGAAAAAATTGGCTTCATTGGTAAATTTCTCAATTTGATAAAAGCTTGTGTCACTACCCTAAAGTACTTGGTCCTAGTTAATGGTATAAATCATGGTTTTTTCTCACCTGGTAGGGGGTTGAGATAGGGAGACCCCTTATCTCCCTATCTTTTTGTCATTGTGGTAGAGGCTCTGGGGCGCAACATACAAAAACAACTTAATAATAGGTCTCTAAAAGGTTTTTGTGTTGCTTCTTCTTTAACCCTGGCCTCACATAAACAATTTGTTGATGATACAATTCTTATGGGGGATGCTTCAATGGTTGAAGCTAAACAATGGAAATCTATTCTAGATAAATATGTTGAAATGTTAGGATAGTGTATAAATTTCCAAAAAAGAAAAAAATATTTTTTTAATACTAGCCTGCTTGTGAAAAATAAAGTGATGGGGATTTTGGGGTTTCAGGAAGTGGAATTACCTACTACTTACCTGGGCCTTCCTCTTTTCTCCAGAAAATCAAATAGTAACTATTGGAACTATATAGTGGAGAAAGTCCAGAAAAAATTGGCTGTTTGGAAAGGAAAATTGCTTAGCCTAGCTGGAAAAATATAGCTTTTAAAGGCTTATCTACAAAACATTCCAGTCTATTATCTTTCAATGTTTAATATACTGACATACATTGCTGAGAGAATTGAAACAATTCAAAGAATATTTTTATCGTCAAGAGTGGAGGAAAGGAAAATAATGGATCTCATTAAATGGGATAAGGTCCGTGTTTCAAAGAAAGAAGGAGAGATGGGAATCAGAAGATTAAAATTGTTCAATAAGGCTCTAGTAGCGAAAATGGGTTGGTTTCTCCTAGAAAATGAAAAGACTGGGCTAAAATACTAAGGGAAAAATATCTTAAAAATAAGGATGCTAGCTGTTTTCTAAGGAAGAAGGAGCTTCTGCATGGATCTGTGTTTTGGAATAATCTTCTTAAATCTAGAGGAGTCCTGACTAGAGGTGTAAAAATAAGGATTGGGAATGGGCTTGATACTAATTTTTTGGAAGACTCCTAGTCTACACTGACCCCTTTGTCAGCCTCTGAAGATCTACAACAAATCAGATTGAGACTAAAAAGTGTAATTGGAAAAAAAGTTTTTAATTATCTGGTGTGGGAAGGTTTGCGACCCATGTGGAAAAGCTTCAAAGACTACCTAAACAATGTTGTTCTCAGGGGAAGCAGACAACATAATTGGGATGCTGCTATTGACCTTCTTATGAAACAAATAGGAAATTCTGACCTCTTCTCAAGAAACAAAAAAGATGAATGGATCTGGACAAAAAATGCTACTAGAAAGTTCTCGGTTAAATCGTCCTATGAGTCCTTGATGCAACAAACTTTGGTTTTAGGATCTTTTGACTGGCTCAAGGTCTGGAAGAAGAACCTTATCTCGAAAATAAACTACTTTTGGTGGATGGTTATACATGGTAAGATCCTCACTATAGACAATCTAAAGAAAAGAGGTTGGTACCTTGTCAATAGGTGCAACCTTTGTAATGGAGAAGAGGAATCTATCATGCATCTATTTTTTCATGTTCTTATGCCCAAGAAGTCTAGGACTTTTTTCTCAATATTCCGAAGGTGGATTGGGTTTTTCCTGCCAATGTTCAAATGTTTGTGGAAGGATGGAGCTTTTTCCCTTATTCTCATAATATAATTAGTGATTTGTGGGGACAAATTCCCCTGTTTTTGGCTTGGGGCTTATGGAAAGAGAGAAATAATAGGGTGGTTAGGGATACTGCAAGGACTAGTAAGGAGCTATGTTTAATTGTTAAAAGACAAATTTAGGAAAACATGGAAAGCTGCACATACAATCAAGCTAAGAAAAAGCCAGCATAGCAAGAGCTAAGCATAAAACAACAATCAGAGCTCTCCCATGACCTAAATAATGTAAATTGGCTAAAACAACTTATTAGAAGGAGTATTGTTTGGATCCCCCTGGATTCAGTATGGGTGAAATGGAACTTTGATGGTTGCTCAAAAGGGAATCCTGGAAGGGCTGTTGCTGGTGGAGTTATACGGGATAATAAGGGTTCCTATCTGATTGGATACAACAAAGGCTTAGGAACAACAATTTTTTTTTTGATGAGGTGTCTACTGTTTGGATTGGAGTTAGACTTCTCAGA
>VDFB02000003.1:602013883-602050648 GCA_007258455.2 Sequoia sempervirens | reverse complement strand
AACCTTAAATCATATAGTACTTGCCATCAAGCATGAAGAATTTCATTATAGCCAACACCACATCTCTCCACAGTGGCTTAATAGAAGACCGACCATACCCACCACTTCCCACACACCTAAGCCTTTCCCTTTTCTTTCCTTTGAAGAAATTAGCTAAGGAAATCTTAGATGCATCATTATCTCTATAAAACTTCATGTCCTTCATAGATAAACCAATAATCTCAGCAATGAACTCCTTAGTGATATTCACCTCCATGCCTTGGTAACACAACATTCTATTGTTCCATCCATTCACAAATGCCTCAATCACCTCTAAATCAGAACTATGAAGTTTGAGAAAGTAGGGTAAAATGCCACCTTTCTCCAGGTATTCCCAAACAATCTCATTCCCATTGAATTCTTCATAGGAGAGCGGTTCGAGTCTACAATGATCTCCTCCCATTTCCACCTAAAACAACCTACTCACAACCTTCACCTTGTTCAAATGACCAGAAAAGGTTCGACAAACAATCTAGAAATAAAGCCAAATAACACCCATAAACTATGTTAGCCTAACACCATGAGTATAACCAACAAAAAAAATCCCAATCCATGATCTTGTTTTCACAAGATATGCAATAATTAATCAAACAAGCTCTGAACTCAAAGCTCATAAACCAAAGGAGGAAATAAAATAACTTATCTCCCAATGTTTTTGCTACCATGACAAGAAAATTGGTCATGATTAGAAATACTCTAAAGATTAAAAAGAATGGTATCATAAGAGTACCAATAATTATGAGACACCACCCCAAAATTGGAAAACCCGTTAGCAAGAGAATTAGCCTCCTAAAAAACATGTGAAATTTTAACATCATCAAAGGATCTAATGATGGAAAGGGCATCCTCAACTAAATGCATAATAGACCATGACTATAGAATTACCTTAAGGAGACAATTTATAATAATAAGGGAGTCCCCTTCTAACCAAAGCTTAGTCACCCCTACCTCTTTAGCAAGTAAAATGCAATGATAGGTTGATGTTGCCTCTACATAGTAGTTTTTCTAGGTTCCCAAAAGGCGTGCCATCGTAGAGACAAACCTACCATTATCATCACGTAACGCTCCCCCACAAGTAGTAGGTCTCGTATTCCCCTTGGCAGCACCATCAAAGTTAACTTTGAACCAACCCTAAGAGGGAGCCTTCCACCAAGCCCCATCCCTAGAAGAATTAGTCTTCTTCACTAGAATAGAGAGATCATAAGAAAACTTCGATCAACTCCCCACCATCAAATAATAATTAGAAACCACAACCTTAGGCCTAGAAGTATGAAGCATTGAAAATTTAGACAAAAAATTCTCTCTTATCGCCTCATAAATTTTGAAAGCGAGCCTTGAAGGAGGAAGCTCTAACTGATGAAAAACACAATTATTTCATTTCTTCCATACTCCCCAAGCCACATGTGGTAGAATAAGAGACCATAACATTGTTAGAGCTAGATTCAGAGGAGAAACCCTTTGAAACTGGATATTTGAGGTAGAAGTGAGAAAAACCCAAGATAAGTTCCACATCTGAAGAAAATGAGCCCAAACATCCAAAGAGAAACTACACCCAATCAAAAGATGACAAACATCCTCAACAACCTCCTTACACAGAAAACATCTATTGGGCAAGGAAATACCCCTTTTTGAGAGATTGTTGAGAGTCAAAATTTTATCTTGATGAAGAAGCTAGAAGAATATGTTGATTTTGGGAAAAAGCTTCAGATTCAACAAATTCCTCCAAAAGGGAGAGGGACCAAAGAACCGGGTCTGAATAGAAAAGATGGAATACGTCAAAAACTTGTTGCTCGAAGCAACCCTCCACACCACAAAGTCAGCAGGGGAAGAAGCTGAAATATGAATTAGGGATAAAAACTTATAAAGAGGTTCAAGATCCATGTTAACCAAATCAATTCTAATCCAATTATCATCAAAAATATAATCTAACACTAAATGGCCCTACTCCCCAATATAGAGGTCTTTGAAAGGGGCTGCCCAAGATTCATCCTTCAAGGGGCCATGACCAATCCACTAGTCGTCCCAGAACAGGATCCTCCTACCATTCCCTAACACCCAATGCAGACCATCAGCAAGAATAGGACAGGCTTTCATCATGAAATTCCATAAGGCTGAACTTGAAGGAGGAACAAAACAATCCCTCAAAAGGTCTGTAAACTTATCAAATCCCTTCAAATATTTTGAAGAAAAAATAAGAGTCAATTCCTTATCATCCAAAAGTAGAGTCCACAATTGTTTAGCAAGGAGGGGGAGTTAAAGTCTTTCAGCTTATGAAGACCTAGCCCACCCTGATCTTTAGCCCTGCAAACCTCCTCCCAAGAGAGAAAATACAACTATTTCTTCTCCTCCACTCCAGACCAAAGAAATATTTTCTAGATACTCTCAATCTTCTCCCAGAACATCCTGGGAATCTGAAAAGGCTTAAATCATAGACTGGAAGATTTTTTCTTCTGGAGCTCTTATCCTGATGATGGATCATGGAGTGTGATCTGAAATGTTGATGCAAAAATTCTTACACAATCAATTCCAGAAATCATCTAACAATAATCTATATGGATTGTGGAAACTTGATATCATTAACTGAATTTTCCCAGCTTGGCTAAGAAGAGCACCCTTCCAACCAACAAGTTATGAATTAAACTTATCAATAATACCATTCCAATAGGAGTCTGGAACCACATTAGAACATAGAGGAATCCCTAAAGAGTTAGAAGGGAGCTCCCCTATTCCACATTCTAGAATCCTAGCAATCCTCTACTAGAGATGCTCTGGAGTATTAAGAAAAAAAGACAGTACTCTTAGGAAAACTCACCTTTTGACTAGAAGTTGCCTCATACTACTGTAAAATGAGACAAATAGACTTGGCCGCAACAACTAAACCTTCAACAAGAATAATGGTATCATCCACAAATTGTTAATGCAAACAACAATGTTGAAGAGAAGATGGATAAAGACCTTTGAAAGCACCATTAGAGATAGCCTGAAGAATAAATCTTCCCAAAGACTCCACCGCGATAATAAAAAGGAAGGGAGAAATAGGATCACCCTGCCACAACCCATGGGAGCTTCTAAAGAATGTAGAAGGAGACCCATTCACCAAAACTAAAAAGGAAGGAGAAGAGCTTAATTGACCAACCAGCTACAAAAATTGCTTTGAGAAACGAAACGCCTTCAAGATATTACATAAGAAATACCAATTGACATGATCATAGGCCTTCACCAGATCTAGCTTCAAAAAAAGACCACGTTTCTTGTTAACCTTAAGAGAGTGGATGTTCTCATGCACCATAAGCATTGAATCTAAAATCTTCCTCCTAGGAACAAAACCATTATGCTAAGGAGAAATAATATAAGGAAGGACCATCTACAACCTTGAATCCAAAAATTTAGAGAAAATTTTATGGATGAATTACACAAGCTGATAGGCCTAAAATCACCAAAATAAGAGGCCTTGGGATTCTTAGGAATGAGCACAATAAAAGTAGAGTTCAACTCCTTAAGGAGCTGCCTACTGCCAAAAAACTCTTTAGTAGCACTGATAACATCCTTGGAAATAATATCCCAGTAGGTCTCAAAGAAAAGCATAGGAAAACCATCCAACCCAGGGGACTTATTTCCTTTAGAGAAGAACACAACCTTCTTAACGTCCTCATCAAAAGGAATGCACGAAAATCCCTCGTTCTCCTCATTTGAAACCAAGTTAGGAATAACATTCAAAAAACTCTACTGACAAATGGGATTAGGAGGGCGCTCCACAGACAACAAATCCTTGAAGAAAGAGTGGGAAATAGATCTAATTTCATCATCCCCTTCCAAAGAGTGATTATCAACAACAATTTTGGAAATTCTATTAGAGGATCTATGCTTCAAAGTAGTGAGATGAAAAACTAAGTTTTTTATCCCCACTTCGAAGCTAGATAGCCCTAGATATTTGCTTCCAAAACTCCTCCTCCTTATCCATAATATTATGCAGGCTGGCTAAAAGACTACTTTCCTCCTAAAGAGTAGACTAATCATTCCCACCATTCTAAATTATTTGTTGCAAGACATACAACTTGGCATTAATCTCAAATTTCTCCTTCAAAAAATTATCAAAAGAGGATTTATTCCATTAGATAATATTCTACTTAACAAAAGCAAGCTTCTTAGTAACTTTATACATTGTAGAACCATCCACATTGATACTCCAAGCAACAATCCTAGTACGTAAATATGGGTGGCTAATCCACATCTTCTCAAATCTAAATGGGAATGACTTATTTTAACCCAAAAGCTCAGCATTCAAGGAAATAGGAAAATAATCTGAGCCAAGTCTAGTAAGGCACAAAAGGGAAAAAGCAAACAAATGCAACCAATCGGGTGAAATAAGAGCATGATCTAACTTATACTAAATGAGAGAATCCCCCGCATGCATGTTGGAATAGGTATAGTATGCCCCACATAGATCCAAATCCAATAAAGCATTATCATTGATGAAATTCATAAGATCGAAGTGACTATCCTCTACAACCTAGGAACCCCCAAACTTATTAGAATCATTCAACGGGGTGTTGAAATCCCCCATAACTAGCCAATTCTGAAAAAAGAATTGATATTTAAAAGTGTGCAAGTCATCCCAAAAACACTTCCGAGCACACTTTGAGTTAGGAGCATATATATTAGAAATCACCCACGAGAACTTATCTCTAGGACTCGAAAAGGAGGTAGCAACATGATTTTTCAGCACCAAATAAAGCCGAACCAAAAACCACCTTAGGATTCCAAAAAGTAGCCATACCACCAGAAGTCCCATCAAAGTCAAAAGCCTGAAAACCACAATCCTTAAACAACCTATTTTTTATTTTCTCCACCTTCTCCACCCTCATCTTTGTCTCCTAAATTAGGATGATATTAGGACATGATCTCTTACTAAATTAGCAAGAAGATCCTGTTTGTGAGGATTATTCAATCCTCAAATGTTCTAGGAAATGATCTTCATAAAGGAGTCTATGAGGAGCCTTTGAGGCCCATCTCAAGCAGAGTCATCTGTGAATCATTAGCAATATCAAGTTTTCTTTCCTTCTCCCGAAGTTGTTGTAATGAAGGTCTCCCCCTGCCTCTAGGCTCAGAACCACAATGCAACTTCAAACAATTTCTAGTAGCCATGCCCACCGAAGGAGAAGCAAGTTTCTTCCTATTTCATGTTTTAGAAGTTAAGTAATGAGAATCCCTAGCCTCCACCTCCAAAGAACTAGAAGAGCTACAATCTTTTACAAAAGAGGTGAACACCTTCTCATTCTTCAACACTTTCATGACAACTTCTTCATCCACCTTCAAATCCTTAGAGGCAACCACCCTCAAAGCCATAACTAATTCCTCAACAAGTGAACCAATGATAACATTAGTTACCTCCTTGAAGGGAGATGAAACGACATTCGTAACCACCTTTAAGGGAGACACCTTCACAAGTTCGGCCACCACAAGAGCCAAGGAATTTTTGATTGCATCCTTAGCCACAACCAACATGGGCCACAACCAACTCCCTCTCCACCACAACAGAGGCATTCAACTCAATCTTAGAAGAGATAGGTTTAGCCTTGGATTCCACAACCTCACCATCTTCTACCGAAGCAAGACTCTCCCCAGTAATCTCCAAAGCAGGGGAAAAACACCAATAATACCACCAATAGCTTCAAAACTATCACCAAGACCCAACCCAATATCCTTCACAACAACCGCTGAAGGCCCAACAACATTCATAGAAGCCCTTGAATCAGGACACCTTCCAACCTCCTTCCAAACTTTTAAGAGTGAAACGGTATCCACCTTAGGGGCCAAGATCTTTTGGAGAAGCTTCTTAGGCTTCAATGGACATTTTTTCACCCAATGACCCACCTTCTTACAATGAAAACAGGAAAACGGGATAGATTCAAACTCAACCACCTGGTCCCACAGACCCAACTTTGAATTTATCTTGATAGAAGTCAAAAAATCATTAGATTGATTTATAATCACACAAAATCAGGCATAAACTAGTTGTTTCCTCAAAGTTGTTAAATGATCAATGGATAACAAGCACCCAAAGGTATTTTTTATACTTTTAAAGACCTTCTCATCCCAAAATTCAAGGGGGAGACCAAAAAAACATAGCCACACAGGTGCCGAATCAAAAGACCAGGAGTTTAGATTAAAGCCTACCTCTCATTTCTTCAACACCAAAGTAGATTTGCTAATAAGCCACAACTCCTACATCAAAGCCTTCAAAAGGTCCTCCTCACAAGAAAAAGAAAAATAGAAGAAACCCTTCGCAAAAGTAGCCACCTCAACCTACCCCTTCAGATGCCAATGATTCTTGGAAAGGTTACAAACCAGGTCAATGTTAGGAAGAGGCCCCAAAAATTTACCTACCAGTGACTGCTCCATAAACTGGACACCCTTCTCAATAATGTAATCTAGCACAGAGATAGAATACTCACTAGATGAAGAGTGAGAAAATAAATACACTAGAGGAGAAGAGCTCTTGTCCTTAGGCTTCAACCCAAACATCTTGACCAACTCTTCCCCTCCAAAGAAACGTCATCATCTTTCTGACCAACTCCTACATCCCCAGAAATGAAAGCCTCGGGAGCCACAAAAAGAGACCCCACCTTACCAAGGGAAGTACCATCAGGAACTGGATTACTAAAGAAAAGAGGAACCTTCAAGTTATCCTAAGGAAAGGACCCACAAGTAGTCCCATCCTTCTTAAAACCATCTGAAACCCCCTTTATGTTAGCCAAAACTCTGCCATTAACGCCTGCCTTAGGAACAAGACTTCCCACCTTCAACAAATTTGAAGAAACCTTACCAGAAGCTCCACCCGCACCTCCACCCAATGACAACTCCATTTTTAATGATGTGATTTTGTCATTTGTTGTATGTGTGTTATTCTATGTTGATATATATTAGTATAGTATTTTTTTATACTTGGTACTATTTTCATGTGTTTAGGTCATAATTTTTTGCTATTTCAAAAACATTATCTGTGTGGGTCTAAGTTGTGATATATGTACTTTACAACTATAACATAAAAAAAATGTTTGTCTATATTTTATTTACAAATTTATTAATATGAATGTTGGGACATTAAACCAAACAATTATCCAATTACCCTTCATATATTTAAAAATTTCCCCCCCTTCTTTTTAAGAAACATAAAACCAAATTTTTTGAAGAGACAAATGATCATTTTATGTATACTATATTTTTAAAAGTATTTATTATTAGTCTTATTCTTATTTATTAAGAAATATATTCCTACATTCTCCCCAAATTTTATTTATTCACTTCTCATTCACATTTAAAATATTGGCTCATGTATCTATAACACCTTGTGGGAATTTTAACTTTCAACTACTTGTTCTTCCTTCATTGAAACCTAGATCTAAAGCTTTTATGTCCTTTACATTAATAAGAATATTCTTCAAGTGATTTTTTTTGGGCTTTTTGTGGGTAGCTATTTGTATTATTTCATCTTAACTATTTTTACATCAATCTAACTATTTTTTAAAGCTTCCTATCAATAAATTCATTGAAGCAATTTAACATAGTCAGTATATATTATTTATTGTGTTAATTGTAGTGACATTATATAAGTGTGTACAGTTATAATTTTTATTTTTATTGATTATAAATAATAAATTAGGGGTTTGACCACCTTGGAAAGCTCTAAAGTAGTTTGAATCATTTTTCTAGCTCATGGGCATTTACAACATTTTCTACTTCAACAAGAATATCTAACATAGAACACATTTATCTAAAATAAATTGATTGACGCTTGACTTCTTGTGTACTTTTAGAATTATTTATTTATAAAAAATATTAATGTGAATATTTTAGTTGCTATTTCTTTGATTTTATCAAAATTCTATTTATAATAGACCATACTATCCATTTTTATTTTTGTGTTTATAGGACATAGGTGTGGTCATAATGGAATCTTTGTAGGTGCATTGGCATTCATTGATCATTACATTCCTTATTCTAAATGATTTTAGTTTGTACCCTCTTTATTAAATAATTCCAATTCCCCTTTTTTTTTGTTTACATTTCAA
This sequence comes from Sequoia sempervirens, assembly GCA_007258455.2. Lineage (NCBI taxonomy): Eukaryota > Viridiplantae > Streptophyta > Pinopsida > Cupressales > Cupressaceae > Sequoia > Sequoia sempervirens. Next base: position 602,042,537 of record VDFB02000003.1, on the reverse strand, counting down.
TTGAAATTTCTGATTTTTGAGATTATAATAAAATATCTTATCTCTCCACATTCACATATAGAGTCAATAACTTATATTAGATTCCTTTTTCCATGCATTCATTTTAAAATTGAGTTCTAGTTATATTAGGCGTATCATTAAAAATTAAGATTTAGGTAACTAATCATTACAAATAAATATTATAAAAGAAATAAAAATATAGTTACAAGATATATATTAAACACATTATATAATTTTTACATGGGGAAAGCTCTTAAGAAAAAAACCCCATAAAATATTTATCATTATATCATAAAATACTTACATAATGGTTTATTAAGCCATATATTGAACCTTAGGAAACACTTCTCAATTACATATAGCACCACTTGTGCATATATATAGAATTCACTATTAATATACATATTCAATTATCTCTCAAAGAGGGAGAACATCCTTAAATATATGGAAAGTGTTGGAAAATATATAAAAGGGTATTACTCATACATATTCAAAATTACAATTTATAATAAATAATAATTTAATAATTTATTAGATTATTAAGTATTTAAATGGTATATACTTTATAAATAATATAATATAAATAAAATACTACAACTTTATATTAGAACAATATATAAATATTATAAGGGTGTGACCCCCAATAAATTATAATACTCCCCCTTAATTTTAATAAAAGGCATCACTTGTCAATTTTTATAAAATAAAAAATGTACACTAGTAATGTATGGTATTTTTTGGCAATGATAAGCAAGGGAAAAAATATACACTAAAAGACCATGTATTTCAAACCATGTGAATTTCATATTATTATAATGTATACAATCTCAATGTTTTCAAAATAATATTTTACATGAGGTCCTGTAAATTTAATATTGGAACCCAAAACTCCTTAATTAAGCCTCCCCAAAGTTAATTACATAGTGCTTATAGGTCTTATATAATACAATAAGTTTTAAGTGAAGGATTTATAGAGAGGAATTTAAAATATGTCTGAAGGACTTATACATATAATTTTTAGAGGTCTTATGTTATTCCTATTAGGTCTTACATCCAAGGATTTAACCACTAGGAAGAGTTATCGACATGTACACTCCCCCTCAATGGAAACTTCTTAAGGCCAAACATTGATGTAAATTTATAAAATTTGGTGCTATATAGAGGGTTGATATGTGATTTCTACTATTCTAGCCTAGTTATTCTTTATCATAGTATATATTTCAATTAGTAATCAAACTAATAGAGTTAGAGAGAATTTTTATGATAGAAAATTTTCCTTGAGTGAAGTGCCCATGATATTCAATGTGATTTTCACTTTTTACTGGAAACAAGAATATTTGGTAAATATAGATCTAACTATCATATAATAAAGTGGTAATTTTATTAACACCTATTTGAAACTCTTCCTTTTTTTAAGTCATATAGAATCATTTGGAACTGCTTTTGTATTTAAATTTTTGATTAAAGAGCCATAGAAGGTAATTTTTAAAGTATTACTTCATCAATGGGATAACACCTACACCATTTATTTAAAATCAATAATTTGACTTAGATTTCCTATAAGTAAGATCACAAACATAGTCACTAACACAATAATTTTTTCTTGATGCAAGAACAATAAAGACCATAATTGATTAACCTTTAATATACTTTTAATGTATATTTATCATTTTTCAATGATTATACTATTTTATAAATGTAGTGTCTATTTTATAGGTAATATCTAGTCTACATATGGTAAGGTAAATTGAACTTATTACAAAGTAAGATTGGTCTTAAATTATATATGATAGATTTTGGGTTTAAATAAATAATATTTGCAATACAAACTACTATGATCATTTTATATTTCTCATTCTATTGTGGATACTTGTTTGAAATAGTTGTAATTGATCCTAGAATATAGTCAATTTGAATTATGAAAGAGACTTAGATTTGTTATCTATAATATTTAATTCAATAATAATTAAGTTGACTACATTTAACAAAGTTATAATGATGTGGAAATGCTTAAAATGAATATGATTTGATGATTTTATTAAGAAAAATGGATGATTTTTTTATAAACATAAGAATATAATTTTCTATGATACCTCAAATAAAATATCCTACTAAACATATAATAATAGGTGAGCTATTCAATGTAGGTTTTCTCTTCAAAAAAAATCTTAAGATAACAACCACCCGCTATAAGTAGGAGAATAATTCAAAACACACATCAATTGATGCCTTTGAGTAATTCAATAGTAAGTTGGTATTGATTAACACCTTGATAAATATTAAAGATTACCTTTAAAAATACATCTCTTTTAAACATGCTCAAAACTAGATCCTTGTTTATTTGTTAAATTCCTAATTTAGTTAATTGCATAGAGTTAACTATTTGGCCCAAGATAGCTCTTGAACATTTATTTGTGAGGCAAGTTTGGAGTTTTTGATAGGCTCAAGAAAATTTACAAGTTAAAACTAAGGAATATGCTTCAAGGTTTATGGCTAGTTGCCCATTACATAAAGAAAGAACAAAAAGAAACAAGTTATGCTAAAGTTCACAAGTGTTCAAAGTAGATCAACATAACTTGATGGTTTCTCCAATGAAAAATAAAAAAATATCAACAAAATCTTGAGTCAACAACATAACTAAAGGTTGGACACTAAATAATGCAAAATAACTAGAAGGGATAGACCCAAAGAAAAAGAAACTGAAAATATATTAGCCAAGGTAAATAGTTATGAAAACATCAAATACTTCAAGGGAGTCAAGTAGTTAATATAGATTAAAGATTGTTAACCATATATTTATTGATACTCAAACTAAACATCATTATTCACCGCAATGATGGGGTGATGTATAATTTTATAATATTTATTGGATACATGGGCTAAGCTAGACAATCTTAGGTGAGGTAAAAAACATTCAAGGAGGAGTGGGCTAGCAAAGTTTGTCATTCCTACACCTTAAGATCAATGAAAACATTATGACATTACATCATGAAGTGTATAGTAAATGAGGATACGGGAATCCATTATGCTGAGTCTCTAAAAGTAAATTTTTAACAACTTTGTTTGAAGTTGAAAAAATAACTAATAAATAAATTACTTGATCAAAATCTATGACACAAGAACCATGACCAACCAAAAAAAAATAGAAAAACTTTTGTTGGTTTGTGTATGATTCAAATCTTGGCTCTTATAAATTATCTGTTAAAATATTCATTTCATCTGAACGAATGAATGAATAAATTCTAATGATGTTCACAAGACCAAACAGTCTAAGAGACCCAGAAGACCAATGCTAACAGTTTGTCAAGCTCTTCTTAGAATAGACCCTCCTATTAACATGAAAATGGAAACACGTTGAAATGAAGATTTTAATATTCTTCATAGGGCAATATTTATTTCGAACAGGCTAGCAAAATTCTGTATTATGGTATTGGCCTTTAATATCTCCACATGTCCTTCTGGTTAGGTCGTAGTGTTTATCACAACGTCGTTTAGAATTTGCACCAATATTTGAAGGGCATCATATACGATCACATGCAATGCACTGGACAACAAAAGCTGTATTGGTTAACATGGTACAGGAAATTGATTTCATGGGAAAAAACACATGCTGTTAAAGCCCGGTTTCACGCTCCAGAAGTGAGCGTACAATACATTTTGCAGACCAAGCTGTCCTTCAAGTTTCTCTGATGGAAGTCAACAGCAAAATATTTCTCCATTCGGCGTGGAACATTTTCTATTCTGCAAGTAGGTAGTACTATGGTTGGGAACTTCAGCGGAGTCTAGTGTAGTTGGTACCACTTTTGCATATGATCGTTTGTGAAGTATGAAGAATAAGATTCCTTATTTTGAATTTTGATAGTAATATTATAATTTGACATATTTTAAAAATACTTCTTATTTAGCAATTGATAGTTAAAGGGGTTCTAATATGAATGGTTCATAAGGCACAACACTTGCTGAAGGTTTTGGAAATAGATAGCAAGCTAAGTGGGCTTAACCTTGAGGGAAACTCCATGAGCATGTTTATGTTGGAATAGTATTGGGATGGGTGACCTCCTATGAAGGCCCAATGCTTCACCTTTGTTATATTTTGACAAGGATAAGTGCCACACTTAGTTGAAAGTTGCTAAAGTTGTGTCTAAGGTGTTCACAGTGTATATTCTCAGACAAAGTCACAGTGCTTTGGTCCACATCCTTCTGTGGAGCAAGATTCAATCTTTTGGTTCTAAAGATAGGTTGATAGAGATGTGAAGGTGTTATATCCAAGGTTTTAAGTCATTAATCCTTCTACAACGAAAGTTACAAGTGACAGTTTTGGTCTGTGCTTTGGTAGAGTAAAGTGCTTATGAAGGTTTGTTGGAATGCTTCGCATTCCTCTGGTTGTGAAGATTTGACCAAGCAGTTTTGGGGACATTCTTGGTAATATCTTATGCAAACTATATTGAAGAATCAAGTGTTTTTGTGCTCCGCAAGTTTAGTTCTCAAGTGACAGAGTGTTACACTTGGTTTTGGTTGCCTATTTTCTACAAGACACATGTTTGATTTCTTGCACTAGCAAAAGATTATGTAGATCAGTGGTATGAGTTTTTTTGGACACTTAACATGTCTCATAATGTTCAAGGTATGAAGCGCATGAAAATATTTCTTGTTTCCAGTACCGCACAAAGTTTTCAAGTTAGTTTGTGAAGTTATGTTGTCATTGAGGCCGACTAGGGTATGTTGGTGATGTGTGCCACTAACTCAAGATTGGGTGGAGTTTAAGAAGTATTTTTATATGTTGTATTTTTATAAATAATGTTTTATCATTTTTGTATACCACCAATGAAGATGTAGCCTAACATGTTACAAGTTTCATAATTTCTTGTTTATGGATGTTTGAATTTATATTTTGCAAGCGTGTGGATGATATATATATATATATATATAAGATAAATGATGTGAAGATGATCATGGAAGTGTGCAAAGATGTATGAGTGCATGAGCAGAGTGTGACAAGATCCACTACAGACCTAATGTGCAGAATTGATGACTATTCATGGTTGAAGCTATAAATTAGTGATATTTCAATTGTTCCTTTTTCATTTAGTGATTAGTAGCTTCCTTGGGTTTCAACCCCTAAAAAAAAGTTAGGGAGAAGTTTCTTCATTGAGTTGTAGCCCAAAATAAAATTGTAAATTGTTATTTACTTGTGAGGTTGGATTAGGACAATAGCTCCAAGCAGTATTTCTCGTCATGGTTTTTTCCCTATGGGGATTTCCACATAAATCTGGTGGTATTTGTGTTCTTATGTGATTCCTTGTCTTCTCTCTTGTTTTGATTAAGTGGATGAATTCTTAATTGATATAATCTAACTTTAGTAGAAGTTAATTGGGATTGAATTTAAATCATATGGATTCACCCCGCCTCTCAGTATTCTGATGTGTGTTCATCAATTGGTATTAGAGCAAGGTTCCATGATATAGCATAACAATTGAGGTAGATCCTATATTTGGAACACATGGAGAATAAAGTAGTGTCCAAGAAGAATAGGTCTCTGAACGAAGAAGGCATACTCCATAAGGAGGATGATGAATTTAAATTTGAATTCAATAAAGAAGATTGTCCAGTTGATTATGAAGGAGAACTCATTTCTACCCTAAATGATCTTAGATGAAGAAAGAGAAAATAATGAAGATCTTCAGTACAAACTTGAAAAATCAGATAAGAAAATTGGCAAGTTGAAAGTTCAAGTTGCAGAAGGTAACATAATTGAAGAGTGCCTAAATATCAAGCTCACTGACAAAATTGTTGAATGCTCCAAGCTTGAAGAAGAGATTGTTTCCCTAAGGAAAGAATTGGAAAAAGAAAAAGAACATATTGAAAAAGGTCTAAAGCTAAAAGGAGGTTTTGACATTCTTGATGAGTTGATTAGCTCTCAAAATCCATCAAAAGAAAAATATGGCCTTTCTTTTGAGAAAGGAAAAACTCCTATAACTAGAGCATCTGCAAACCTATATGAAAAATTCAAAGCAAAAGGAAAGTGTGAAACAAAGGAGGAGAAAGCTTGCACTGAAGAACCTAAGAAGAAAGCCTTTGGACATGCAAGTTTAGATCAAGATAAGAAGGTTGATAGCAAGAAGAAAGAAGGTGTATTCATTCTTGTCTAGAGATAAGGGAGATTCAGAGGTCCTCCACTTGCTAGACAACATGCCCCTACCAAGTTCACTCAATTTTTTCAAGGTTACTGTTATTCTTGCAATAAATTTGGGCATAATGCTATTAATTATAGATCTAGATAAAGAAGGAATGATTACATGGGTAGAAGATCATTTATGCCTCAAAGATACAATGCTACTTCTTTTCATGGATATTTTTATGCTTGCAACAATTTTTGTTAGAAGGCTACAGAGTGCAAAACTAAAGTTAGGAGGAACAACTTGTTTCAAAGCACAATATAGTGTGCTACAATTGCAATAAGGTTGGGCATAAAGCAATTTTTTGTAGAAGTGGTTTTGTTCAAGTCATATGATTAAACATTGTAGGAACAACATCAATAGGTACACTCATTACTCTACCAGTTTAAGCATGGTATGTATTGTTGGTTAGTGTTTAGGGAGACAAAATTCCTAATTTAAATGTTTCATATCCATGTGTAGAAAGTGGGCATGAGAATCTAGGTACTTATGAAGATCAAGTATGGTAGGATGTAATTCCTATATACATGTGCCACATACTTTTGGTAAGCTCATGCAAAAATTATACAAGAGCTATCTATAATAGTGAGGAAAATATTTATACTTTAGTAAAGAATTGGAGAAATTATTCCCTCACTCCAATAACAACCCAAGAAAGGGAGATGGAAGGAAGCATGAGAACATTGTTATTGATAGATAAGAAATTCTTGAGAGAAGATGAATATGAATTTGTATGTGTTTTTTATTTGATTCTTGAAGAGCTACAAGTAGATGTGATAAAAGAACCTAAATGAGGGGTTCTAGTGATATTGCATTTTTTAAGATATTACAAGTACATGCTACAAAGGGAGTAGAATGTGTGGATATATGTGTTAACAATGGATTCTTTATAACACTACAAGTTGGAGTATCTAGTGACCACAAAATGATGTTAAAAATAGGTGAAGCAAATGATGATAATAAGGAACCTTTCGATGTGGAGGAATAATTAGTGAAAGGTAAGGATGATGTACAAGTTGGAAAATGAATTCTCAACTCATAGGACACCAATGGGTGTATTATTGTAATAGATATTGGTGATGATAAATGGGAAGCATTGGTTGACGTAAATATATAAAGGAGAAAAGGAGATAATGGAAAGGTTGTGTGAGTTCATAGTGAATATTGAGTTGATTTTAAAAATGCATTTTCACTTAAGGACCAATAATTGTTATGTAAAATAGTAAATGAATAGGTGAAGGAGGAGTGCACAAAAAAATAAGTGTTGAAGGAATTTAAGAAGAACAAAATTGGTTCTCTAGCAATATATCACAATGCCTGAAAGTTCATCCCAAAAGTACCACTACAATAACAATGGGTGAGTTGTTGGAGGGTATATAGAAAGAGACAAGCATGAGTTAACAAGAAATGGAGATATTTGTAAGGCTACAACAAAAGGAGGTAAAATTTAGGAGTGGAAAACTTGTTAGGTAGCTATAGATAGATATATATTAGGGTTGATGCATGTTGAATGAAAAGGTGTAGAAAAAGAGTTTAATCTTCTTACTAAAGGTGGATCCATTTTTCATGACTTATTTATCTCACATACCACCAATGAGAGTTGATTTTGTAAGGATAACTAAGATATTTGGACTAGTAAATGATACCAAATATGTTGGATATATAAAGGAGGTTCAATTGCATGCCAAGTAGGGTGATGAAGAGGACAAGTGGCTCATACTAGAGTAACATAAGATGACTAGAAGGTACAAAAATTCAATTACAAGTTTACTTGAAACTAAATAATCCATGAGTTGAAGAAATATAGTTTTTATTGTGAGCAAGGGCTCATGTTTTTGCAACATGAGAATTTGATATAGGGGGATCATATCAAATCAATGCCAATAGCATTGAAATTCTTGTACACCATAATTTAAATTTGAGAGAACTATCAATTTTTATTAGAGAAATTCAACCTAGTAGACTACTAATTGCATTTATCCTTGACTGGATGGGGAGTATGAAGATTGACTAATTTAAACTCTATATGAATTCTTTTATTTAGACATGAAATCAATTTTGGCACCCAAATTGAATATTTGAGCACCAAATTAGAGATTAGATTCATTCATTTAGAATTTTTGATATTCAAGGCACCTATTTCTAGTGGTGAGTACTTGTCTTTCTAGTATTGCAATAATAGTATTTGATAATTAGTTGAAAGTGAGTAATGGCTTATGAATTTAGGAGAAAACTAGATAATAGTTTGAGTTAAAAGATTTGTGCATGTTGCATGTATCATAGTCATGTAGTGGTGAGAAGCTACATTTTTAGTATTGAAAAAAAATAGTATTTGTTATGTAGTTGATAAATGAGTGATGACAACAATTTAGAGGTATGGTACATACAATTTGAGATTAACAATTTTGATGAATATAAGAGTTGTTATGGTTGACATCGACCCTAAGTTTGATTAATAATAGCAACAATTATGAGTAGAATTGTTGAAGTTGAGTTTTTCATAAGAATAAATATTTGTTAAATATTGATGAGAAAATAATTTGTTTCTAAAGAGTCTTTGTAGTTTAATTGGTGGATTTTCTCTTTGATAGTGAAATAAAATAAATAATTTGAGAATAACATAAATCAAATAATTAAGACTATTTATTGTAAATAATATGAAAATAACTAACCATTTTTTGTCTCCTTGAGCTCTCTATCATCCTAATGATGGAATACATAGTGTGATCCTAAATGTTGACACAAAAAATAAAATCTCTCACACAATTTAATTTACAAACAACAACAATAAATTAAACAATTAAGACTATTGTTTGAGTATTTTATCCGAGTTAAAATTATTATATCTCAATTCTTAAAAAAATATATTTTTCACATGTTAATGCATATATCCTTACTATTCCTTCAACTAAAAGAAATATTCTATTATCTTATGTATTTCATTTTGAAGCAAAAACACCATTATGTCATTAATAAATGAAAATATTTTTTAACAAATTCACATCGTACAAAACCTTGACATTTTATTTTCTTGACCAGTATAAATTTAAAGCTATATGACTAATTCAAAAAAAGAAAATGCTACCAAAATTTTGACTGGCCTATTTTTAAAATAAATTTTCATCAAATATATATTTTAAAGACATGTTCTACTAAATTTGGAGGACAACGGTTGAGCAAGAAACATAATTCAAGTTTCTTGTTGACCATTGTAGCCACATTCCAGCTCATTTATAAACATTGGGATAAAAACCCACACAGTAATTCCATAAAGTAAAATGTTTACAATAAATAATACAAAAAAAAATTGATGTTAATGATTTAAGAATTTTGTCTTTTTAACACATAGATGTTTAATTTATGAAAAATATTTTTTTTAATTTGTAAAGTTATAAATCTTGTATATTTATTCTAAGAAAATTATTTTTTTACACACAAAAAAATCATTTTTAATTTATCATGATAGTCAATTAATAATAATCAATTAAACAATATTGATTGCAATAGTAGGGGAGTGGGTTCCAATAGTAGGGATAGAAGTAGTCCTCAGTGGGCCTCATAGTGGAACATCTTAATATCCAATTACAAAACACTTTTTTATCCATAAAGTATACAAATTGATAAATCATGTGATGCCACATTGGCGCACCAATAAAACATGACTTAGTGCACCATTATCGGTCTCACTTTTTTTTTTAGTCTTTTTTAATACCTTAAGCATGCTGATGTGGCATCATATTTGATGATGTGACCCTAAAATTAAATTTTTTAAGTAGGTGAGTTGCCAAATAAACTGCTGTACAAAATTGAGACTGATTTGAAATTTCATGTAGGATTTTGAGAAACACGAAGTTAGGGTGTTCCAGTATGGACCCCTCTCCCCTATTACTTAATTGCAAGTACTAATAACAGATTGAAATTCTTCTAATTTTAATTTTATTGAATATATATATATCAAAACTGAGAAGATTACAATGAGAAAAGAACTTAGTTTTGAAGGACTGCCAAAGGAATAAACATAACAGAACTAGGAACAGCAAGAGTACAACTCACAAAATTATCCAGTTAACCATCCCAACAAGTTAAAACAATATTAAGGAAGACTAAAACAACCAGCATTACAATTATCCCATGACACAAAGTGTCAAAATCACTGTTACACTTTAAACTTGAAAAAGTTTTGCAGCTGTCTGGCACAACTGAATTCTCTTTCCTGATACTGTAATAAAAATTGATATTTGATCACCTCCAAACATTTATTATAATCAACATTTCCTTGTGACCCTTCTTTAACTGAAAAGATAGATAAAACTATGACAAAAAAGTCGGTGATAAGACATTGATAAGCTTACCACTGGTGGGGAGGTTTTGATTGATTGATTGTTCAGTGCATTATCTATCATGTACAGTGCCATCCTCGACAAGTTTAAGAAAGTAGTCAACAAAGCAGGCCAATAGCTAATAAATACCCTTTCAAACAAAGTGCCGGCCCATATTGTATGTCAGCTGTAGAATCTTTGATGGAAAGGTCGGTGCCAATGGGCACTTGTATATAATATTTGCTAGTTATAACATGTTAAATTTAGATTTCAAAATTAAAGTGTAAGAACATTGTATGCATCAAAGAAGATCAATTAGAAACGTATTAAGGAATCTAGGAGATAGAATAGGGATTGAATACACCACCTCTCAGAATAGCGGTTCTTTAACCATAATTCAATGATCAAATGTAAATTTAGCAAAAAAATAATACAACTATTTACTAGTTTTAACCCAAAAATCTTGTAAGCTTACATGAATTATTTATGTTCCAGGTAATATAGGAGAATCCTAGGTCAACTGCAATCGATCTCAACCAAAACCTTTTTCCAAGTTTGATTCTTGTTTGTTTTTAAAAAAAATTCCCACTTTTTACCCCTAAGTTTCGGTTCTAAGAGCTTCTTCATGTTCCAATTGGCTTCACATCAACTGTTTGTCCACTTTCTAATTTAAGACTAGAAGATACAAACTTCATCAGATTTGAGTTTGGCTGTATTCTACTCCAGACTCCAAAAATCACAGAACTAGATTCTAAAGAATGGTTGGGTTCGATGGAATACTGGATTAGAAAAAAAAAAAATCCTAAAGTTAGATTTGATGGTCTGGTTTGAGTCTGGTTTCATACTTCAAAGTCACATTCAGAAGAACTTGGAATATTTTCTCTATCAGATGTCAAATGTGGCTTTAGGAAAATTCACCACCAACAATTCACCGTCAATAAATTCACCTTCATTAATTCATCATCATGATAAATTCATTTACAGCAATTCATATCATATTGCTGATGGTGAATTTTCCACAAGATGAATTTGTCATGGCAATGAATTATTAGCGATGAATTGTTGGAGGTGAATTTGTTGACGGTAAATTTTCCCGAAGACTTCAAAAATGAATAAGTAATGCAGAGTTCAAATTGGTGATCACAAAGAGGAATACTTGATTTAGGTCTAACAATCATTGAGCACTTGATCCATTAGATCTAGTTACATACTCAATTGTGTGGATATATGTACTCTATTATCAGTAGGTTTAAATATATATATTTTTAATTATCATAAGTAGAAAATGTGGGTGTATTATTTGAAGACGGATAATCAAGCCTCTGAACAACTTCTGAAAACTTCAAAAGTATTTTGAAGTAGAAAATAATTTGGCCATATTGACGACTCCCTTGCACCTCAATGAAAAGGTGTAGTCATACCAGCATGGAAATGGTGCACATGGCATGTTGGAACAAGATTTTTTAGTTAAATATTTTCAGATTGTAGTTTATTTATTGGAGCATGCACTCACTAAAGCTCTGAGTGGGATCAATCATGCAATCACTAAAGTTCTGGGTGGGATCAATATAAAGGAAGCATAGGTAAGTGCTAATCCTTCCATTTTTCATTTGTATATTTTTAGATATAAAGAGTACATTCAAATTATTAAGGTGAAGCAAAGAAATTTGGATCAGAAATATTTAAGTGTCTTTCTTCATGGATCCCAAAATTAGAAAGATCTATGACAGTTAATATAAATATCAAGAAGAGTAGTTCTCATAAAAAAAAATTGAATTCACTCTTAATATTGACTTTTTCTTAATTTCAATTTGATAAAACAAAAGTGTATATATAAGAAACTCTCTGGATTTTAAAAATATAATATGTGTCTCATTATAATTGAATACATAATTATTATTATTTTCTATATATACTATTTTTGAATTCTTATTCGATATAAATATTGAAAAATGTCTAATTTTTAAACAGAAAAATAAAATTTATTAAAATATTAAAAGTAAGTTACATTTACAAATTTGAGATTTTCAAATTGCAAGTCATTATTAAAGAAAGAAGAGGGAAAACCCAATAGAAGCCATAATAATTCAAATTGTTCTAATCATTGAAAGAATGAAAGCTCGTATTCCTTTGTACTCTAGGTATTATAAATAAGATAGAAAAGATTAGAGGATTTATCAAAATGCAGTAACTTATAAGTTTCAAATCATATATCTATTTATGAATTTGGAAGATATATCACATTCTAGGATTCATTGGCTATAGATTTTTTTTTTTAATCTTATTTTTTATTTAGGTTGGCTGAAAATTTATCTTTTTATTGTTTTAAAATAGTTACATTATAAGATTCATAAATAATTATTTATTTTAAAAAAATTACTAAAATTTGTGTCACATTTGTTCATATTTCCTTTACCTATACCCATTTTTTTTTAAATGGGTGATTCAAATAAAAATGTTTCATAATTATTTAAAAATTAGATATTAGCTAAAATGGTTGGTGTCATTTAGAAAAAAAGACACCTAATTTTTATGTTTTCAAAAAAATAGTACTACCTCCTTGAAATATCTATCCAATTAATTTTTTTAATTTTTAAAAAATATTAATAGTCCATAAAATAAAATAAATTTTCTACAAATTTTATTATTACCTTTTTATAGGTTTTTAAGATAACTCATTCATTTTTTCACTTAAAGTTACTAAAGTTTATTTATATTTTTCAACTCATAATGATCTCACACTCACCCATAATGAGGATGGTGATTAACCAAGTCTTCATATACTAGCACCCTCAAATCTATGCAATAATTCCCCAAGTTTTACACTAGCAACATATTTTTTGGTGAGAAACATGACCACTTTTTATACTCTCAAATTTTTACCCTATTAATCTCCAACCTTTTAAAAATAATTAATAGTTTAGAAACCAAATATAGAACACTAATATTTTTAGCATAGGTATGTCCAATTACTCATTGAATTTCATTTTTGTTGATTTCAAAAAATTAATGACCACTTTTGGCCCTCTATTTCCATTCACTTGCCCTATCACTAGGTCTATACTATTCTCATATGCATTATATTTATAAAAGTAATAAGTTGAGCATGTGTCAGATTCATAAAAGACATTTAAAATAAAAAGGATTAATCAAACCATTACAATGATTTACCCTTTAGATAAAGTTAAAACTCACTAATCAATAAGATATCATCCTTTATATACTCATTCTAGACACTTAAAATTGTCTTGACTCATATTGCACACTTGAATCTAATTACTAACACCATTTCATCCTAAATTCACCTCCTTTTTGACTGTTTAATTGAATGATCCTAGTTGTTTAATTAAATGCATCCATTTCTATTTTAGCAAAGTTATGCTGCATGTTTGCACACTCATCTTCATTCATCTTACATCCATTTTATCTTTTCATTCATCTTTAGCTTAGTTTTCATCAATATTAGCCCATTTTCATCAATTGAGTTCATTTACATGCTCGTTTTATCAAAGGGATTGGGAAAGGGTCGTTATTCCATATCAATATGGCACCAATCCCCAAATGGGATGAGGTTTGAACTATTTAAATAGGTTTTCATTATTCATTTCTTATTGTTTGTGTTTAATGGCTTCCTCATTTAATGGTTTTCAAGTATTTCATTGGGATTGTAGCTTAGTTAATAAAATATTGCTTAGAATCTATTGAATATGGTGTATTTAGCTCATACTATGATTATAGTCACACTCATAGTTAACAAGCATGAAAATTTTACTATGTAAAAAATCATTTGTAGTACCATCATGTAATAAATATTCCTCACTAAAACCATAATTTCATGTAAATTTTAGAAAGGCAATAAAGTATTAATATAGGCTACATGAGAAGCTAATCAAAGAGCATTACAATGTATGTTATCATCATGTAAGGTGTCATTGTGTGAAATATTTTCATGATTGTCCATGAGACTAACATGAGATGCAAATAGGTAGGTAGAATGGAGCTCTCTTTGGGTGGTAGTGGTGGTGATGCATTTTTTTCAAATTTGGTGAAGGTGGGAAGTCTTTGTGCAGTGCTTGATATTAATGGCAGACAGTTTACTAATGGTTTAGGGTGATGTCAGATGGTTTTTTGGCTAACAGGAAGCAACTTGTGGGTCCCCTTTTTTGGAGAATGTGTGCTTGGGTGGGAAAGGGCCCCCCATGGCTCCTTTTCCTTGACATTTTTCCTCATCCTTTTCTAAGATGGATATTCTTGTTGCTAAAAAGTCTAGTAGCAAGCAATATGGAGTTGTTATGGTTGCGGGTCTCAAATCTTCTTGTTTTGTGCCTGTCAGTGACAAGACGGGGTGGTGCAACCTATCCTTGAAATCTTCTCTCAAGTGGTCAAACCTATTTGGTGTGAAACCCAAAGGTTAAAGCTCTTCACCTGGGTGATTCCACAATACTAGTTTACAATTTTTGGCTAAATTTGACACTAAACTGATTTTTTCTAACTAAATCTTCACTTTCGGGCACCTATAGTGGCTAAACCATGAGGAATTTGAAGATGATGCAAACTAGTGATTTGTGAAATTTTTTTTGTAGATTCTAAATATATTTTTTTCAAAAATTTTGGAACTAGATTGCACTTCCTTTTCCATCTACTTTGAAAACTAGTTTTTTTCAGTAAACACCATTTTTAAGGAGTGATGATCACCGTATACAACATAACTTTTTTTCCATGAAGGATAAAATTCTAATTTTTTTGAATTTAGATTTGTAGCTATCATATCTAACACTTTCATTTGGTTTCATAGTGTTTTATTGAATATTTTTTCCTTAATCAAGTTTCAAAGTCAAACCAATTACAATTCAGACATAGGCGAACTACATACAACATAAAAAAAATTGTATGTATCAAAATTCAAATTTTTTTTGTTGGATCAAGGACTTCAATATCTAGTGCACTAATATTTTTCAATTTTTTTTGTTAATCTGCTATTTTTCCACATGTATAGAATAGAGAGCTTGATTTTCAATGAAAAACCTACATTCACAAGAAATAAAAAATAAATATAATAATAAAATTAAATTTATTTAAAATTATACTTTTTGGGAAGCTTATAATAAGTAATACATACTTACAAAAAATAAATTTTAAATGAATTCATTTGATCCCCCAAAAGGTAAATCAAAAGCGGTTTTTTATCAGCATTTTGATAGGTGTAAAGGAGACTTTGTTATAGGTATGGTTTAAAACTAGCGGGGTTCTATACAAGGGGGTTTGATCTAAGGTGGTTTGATCAAACCCTCTTCAATTGGAATCCTTTAAATGGAAATTTTCAAGGCGTAAATCATTATATTTTCTAAAAATATGTGATTTAAATAGCAAAAATTAGGATCTCCCTAAAATTGTAAACCAATATTGTGGGATCACCCACCTCCTATGGATTTTAATTCAAATGCATCTACTAGTGAGTTCTCCATCTCAAACCCCGATTGTATTGTTGATAAGAGTGTCTCAAACATGGATATGATGTTGCTGGGAAATTTTTTGGGTCCTCGACCTCATATTGAAATGTATGTAATTTCTCCCTGAACCATTGGCACCCTAAGGGTCAGGTGGATGTTGCAGCTATGGTGAAGGGTTTTTTCTCCTCGCTTTTAATTATGAAGATGATCTTATTTTGGCCCTGATGGGTAGTCCTTGGTTTATTGGTAAATCTTCATGGGTGTTGAATAGGTGGGAGCTTGGGTTTTATCTGAGTTCTTGCTCTTTCTTAGCAACTCCTATTTGGGTGAGGCTTCCAAGCCTCCCACTTGAATTTTGGGATGAAGTTTTTTAAGGGATAGCTAGCACCTTTGGTAATTTATTTTCTATTGATCAAATGACCACTTCAAAAAAGTGTCTGGTGTATGCTCATTTTTATGTGAATGTTGAGCAGTCAGTGGATCTTCCTTCAGTTATGAAGATTAAGTCTAAACTTAGGGTTTGGGAGCAAATGGTGGAATTTGAGTCCATTCCATTTTCTTGTTTTCACTACAAAAAAGTTGGACATTGGGCCAAAAAATGTCCGTCGAAGGTTCAAAAGCCCCTGGTTAAAAAATGGAAGGAAAAGGAGATGGTTCAAGTTTTTGAGGGTGCTATCAAGGCTCCAGTGGAAAATGTGGAGTTTGATATTAAGGAGGATGAGTCTATGGATTTCTCCTTGGAAAAGCATAGTGTGGCTTCTGATTCTAGTCAAGTTGAAAATGAGCATAGTGTGGTTCTTGAGTGCTGTGAAGCTCAAATGGTTCTTCTAGTCCCTAAGGGAGTTGAGGAGTTGGGGAATGGTTTGGAGGTGGTTGATGTGACCTCTCCTTCTAGGGGATTAGAAATTTTGAACTCATATGTGGATGGCAAGGTTTCTTCCCCTTTAGTGTCCCAAGAGAGTAGGGGTTTGAGGTCGCCCCCTATACCTAATGATTATATTTCAGTGGTGGAAGGATCAGAAGGTTGTTTTATCAATAATTCCTCTCAGGCGGATGGTGGTGACATTGTTTATCCTCCTTTCATTACAATGAAAGGTAGAAATAGAAAGAAAAACTATCCTCCCTTGAGAGTGTCTATAAGAAATAGACAAAGATTTGACAATGGTTCTGAGTCGAGAGGAAAGGGTCTCCCTCCATCCTAGGTTACTCGGGACAAGGAGAGCATAATGGATATAATTTATGGTACTCAGAGGACTTTTCCCCAGAGATGTTCTCTAAGAGCACCCCTTTTAAGTTCTCATGAAGATTATCTTTTAGAATCTAAGAGGGTTAAATCACCCTCACAAACATAATCATTAGTCTAATCTAATAAGGGATCATAGACCTGATATTTTTTTATTCAAAAAACTTAAATGGGGATGGAAAAATTGAGTAAAATCAAGAAAAAACTCTTCAAAGATTGTGGGATGCACTGCTCAGAGGCTATTGGGGCATCTGGTGGTATTGTCACTTTTTGGAATCCCAAGGTGATTTAGGTTTTGGCTCTTTTTGAAGATTTTAATCATGTGGCTACTTCCTTTATTAATGTTCGAGATGATTTTTCCTAGACCCTCTCCAATATTAATGCTCCTAATAGTAAGGGTGCTAGAAATAAATTTTGGGAATGTTTAAACTCTTTTAAATCTCAGTTTCCTTTCAATAACTGGTTAGTTATGGGGGATTTCAATAATCCCTTAAATGATTTTGAGAAAAGGGGGGTCCGAGATTGTGGATGATAGGAGGTTTGATCTTATGAATGTTATCAATGATAATGCCTTGGGGTATGTGCAGGATCATCATGGAAAAAATAGGCCCTTAAGTGGCGATAAAAATTTAGAAAAATCAGAGTTAGGCAACTTAATGTAAAAATTTGAATAAGTTATCTATATTATTTCAAAAATATGTAAGAATAGAATCTATATAAAATTGAATTTAGTTTCTAAACTACTAGGTTTATTTTTAAAAAATCTATTTGGTGAAAATTTGAAATTTCAATGGAGCAACACTTCAATTTTAGGGAAAAAATAAGAAGTAGGTGTTTGTTTGATCACCCTAACCACAATAAAATGATAATATTTTTTTATAATATTTTAGATATAAGTAGAGGACTCATGTCCCGATGTGATGCATATTTTTTTGTAATTTTTTTCCAAGTAAATAATTAATTATGATTTTTTTATTACAACTTTTAAAAAATATAAAAAACTCGTATGTCTGACCACCTTAACTTAGTTAAAACTTCATGAAATTCATTTTTTTTTTTAGTCCTATAGTATGTGAAGCATAGAATGTGATGCATGTTTCGGATTCAAAAAATGTGTTAAAGCATTTGAAAGCTATAGATGTTTTTCAATCAACCTATCAATCAGGACTTTAGTCGTAATTCAAATAGAAAATGAATAATAATAATTTATTAAATTCAAAGTAAAGCATAATTTATATTGGTGGAAAGCTGAGAATCTCCTTTAAAAACCCTTTTTTGTTTCATCAATTTTGAGTAAAAAAAAATTCGTCAGCCACATACCCATCATATCGCCAACTTTTGGCCCATCATGATCCTACACATACCCCTTGTTATATTTGGATCTTCAAGGTGCCTCTTATACTTGGACTAATTGAAGAGTTGGTGAGGCTCTAATTCAAGTCAAGCTTGATCAATCTCTCATTTTTCCTAATTGGTTTCTTTCTTATTCCTATACTTTGTCAACCTTGACCAGGTTGGGATCTGATCACTTTCCTCTCTCCCTTTCAATAGATCTATTGGGTAAAAGGAAACACATTCCTTTCAAATTTGAGAAAATGTGGACCTATCACCTTGAGCTTAAGGATAAAATTCTATCATGGTGGAATATTTGGGTTGATGGTTCTGCTATGTATAGGGTCGCTAAGAAGTTGGCCAATGTCAAATGTAATGTTTAAGTGGAATAGGTCTTCTTTTGGTCAAATTATTGTTGATAAAACTTCTATTAAGGAGGACCTTCAATTCCTAGGACTTTATCATTAGCCATAGTATTTACAACTTCCTTGAGGTCTTCCATAGTAATAAATTTATCACAAAAAGACCTCTAAGCAGAAGAAAGCCTATTGGGCACAACTCTGAGACATTCTTGGAGAGCACTCACATGCTCAAGAGTGTGAACTTGGGTGGTGAAAACTATTTCATAATTCCCAACAAAGGCTTGTAGAATGTTAGGAAAATATGTGAGCACATTGTTTCCTTCCTTGATTTTCTTTATGCCATTCAAAGTGTGCCAAGCTCAAAGAGCAAGGAAAAATTCCTTCAAGGCACAATAACCAATTTTAAGCTAGTGAAGTCTAGCTTTTATTTGAGCACCTCTCACATAGCTATCAACAACTTGCTTTTGATGTCTCAACTCCACAATTTTCACTTACAAGGTCTAGGAGAAAGGGTTGGAAACTAAGGCCCCCATGGCATTTTAGATATTTGAGATGGTGGATTCATATGAATGCCTACAAAAAATGGTCAACTAGTGCCCATAGATGCAAAGAAACTACACAATGTGATTAATGGCATTATTCCACCAAGCAATTAAACCTAATGTATGAATGGATATGGACTCAAGGTTTCAATTTTTTTGATGTGGGCCAACATGGGTTGGTAGCTTAGCAAGGAAGTATTCAAAAAAAATTGAGACTTACATGACCAAGGCAGGCCCACTTTCCAATCAATTCTAAAATTAATGGGAAAGTGGTATGACAAGGTCATGTCTGTCAACGATATAGCCCGAATAGGGGAATGGCTAGAAAAGGAAAAGAAATATTGAGTAGAGATCATCACACAATTAAGATGCTTAAAAATTCTATCAGGGCCAACTTGAAAGTTACTCCATGTACGCAATAAATAATGAGAATGGTGGTGGCCAATATTAGGGTCAAAGTGACTCAATTTATTATGCATGTAAAACCACAACTCCCTCTTACTAGCTACCCACTAAAAAGGAAAATTACCCTCTTTATCATACACCACCTCAACCACATAAAATTCACCACACAGAACCCAAGTAGCAACTAGAATATGAGAATTGGTGATTCATTTCTAGAGAAGAGATCTTTCAACATCACCATTGGAGGCATAAACATTAATAATCCCAAAGGAGTGATTATTAATGTTCAAAATAATCTAGATCAATCAATGCATGGGATCAAACCCATAATCCATGACACAATCATGCAAACATGGTGAGAATAGGGTGACAACCCTACCACACTTAACAACATGGACAATGGAGAACATTTTACTTGTTGGTAAAATAGCCTGACATTCTACAGATAACAAAAAATTAGTAAATTTAACTTATTGAAGACGTAGTACATCAATGCTAGCATGTTTTTGAAGAGTATCCCTAACAAAATACTTCCTGGAAAGGTTTTCATGAGAGCTCGAACATTCCAGGATAGAAAATTCATGTATGGGACTCAATCATGTCATCGAAGTTTGAATATTCCAGAGAAGAAAATTGATTTTGTAAAATTCTTGTGGCATTGACCCCAACTGTAGTGGAGGAGAGGAAATCCTTATTTTTTAGCAAAAACTTCTCCTCCCTTGAGCTGCTTGGAAGGGTTATGATATGTCCTAAGAGATCTCATAGAAATAGAAGGAATGGTTGGTTGAGTTGTCAACATCTAGATGTTGGTTGAGGAATTGTAGAGGTTTTTGGCTAAGCAAGTGCATTATTTGAAATATTATGCATCTCCTTCCCCTTCTCTGAATGGTTTGAAACCTCAACTAGAGGCTTTTGAGCCTTAAATTTTAGTCTTGAAGGGCCATTTGATTTGTTCTTTCTGCTTGTCATCGTAGTCCATTTTTCTTCTATCTTGGAGGAAAGAGCTTTTGCAAGATACGATTTCTCACGTTCTCATGGTGGGGACTTAACTCTAGGGGCAATAAGAGGACAACCTTTGATCTTGTGATTAGAAAATTGACACCTAAAACAAGTATTTGATAAATTTAAATATAAAACCCTCTAGGTGTGCCTACAGTTATCAATTTGAATATCAATAGACTCTTTCAAGTCTTTAGAGAGGTCTACTTCAACATAGACTTTCTTTTGAGGACAAGCTTGGTAAAACTAGTCGAGTTCAATACAAACAACCTTCCCTAGGGAAGATGTTATTTGGTGTAAAAAATGTAGACAAGGCAAGGGGAGGTTGAGAGATTCAATCCAAATTGATACCCTTAATTTCCTATAATTGAAGACAAAAAAATTGTGTCCTTGGTTGGAAGACCAACAAAGAGGACCATACATACCACGAACCTTGGTTCAAGATTCCCTGAGAAAGATTTACTTTCACAAAATGGAAAAGGAAGAGCCCTTTGATTAGGTTTTGGACCATTCAAGGTAGGCCCCATCAGGGACCCAACTTTTTTGTATCCACTCTTTTAGCACACTTTCATGGGGAGACCTCCCAACAAAATATACTAAAAGAGTATGATGTTCTAACCATTGACATGTAGTATCAAATTATATGGTGGCAAGCACCGCATCCATAGGGGAGTTGAAATACTTTCCTCGTGAAAAACCTTTTGGAAAAAATTTTGAGGTCACCTTTTCAAAGGAGGTGCCATTATATAGAGCTATCAAATTTCCAACACCAGCAAAAACTATTGGTTTGAAGTTAGTTGAGGCCATAATATAAACAACAAAAAGTTGTATAAAATGTGGCAGCACTTGGGATGGGAAAATCATGCACCTATTGTGTGGTATGACACAAGGAAAGCCAAGGATGACCACAAAAACAAGAAAACCCAATAGAGCTTCGTATCTCCAATCCTCATCATATCCTCTCCTCTCAACCAATTCGTTAATCATTTTTACTTTTATTCTTAACTTTAATTTTTATTAGTCTCTTTTATATACTATTTAATCTTTTTAGAATCAAATTATTAATGTTTGCTTACATAATACAAAAAATATAGAATTCCTTTATATATTCCTATGTTATATTTTCTCATTTCTACAATTCTATTTGCATATATATATACATGTGTGTGTGTGTTCATTTCTCCTTTCTCTTAAACATATAGATATATTTTAATATTATTGGTTTTCTTTTGAGTCTTTCTTCTTTATATTTACATATTAAAATATATATCTACTTCCATATATAATTTCACATAGAAACTTCTTATATCCATTAAATTATTTATATATTATTTATAATTATTTGATTGGAAAAGGGATCTAGGTCTTAAATCACACTTCTAATATAAAACATATAAAGGACTAAAAATGATCTCAATACCCACTTGACTATGATTCTAAATGGAAGAGCCAGAACAATAGATCAGGGTTTTAATCCTTTATATTTATAATCGGTTGAATGATGTGTTAATTGACTAAATTTTATGATGCAATGATGTTCCTAAGCTATTTATAAAAATGCAATAATATATTAATATTTCAAAAAAACATAGAATTGACATATTGAAATGGATTTCAAAAAAGAAAAGGGAAAACACAGAGGAACTTGGAATGTAAATAAACTTGAAATAGCTAGACAGCGGCATTGGGCACCCTAATATAGCTAACAACTACTCAAAATCTGACTTCTCTTGATCTACAAGTTCTTCTCTTTTTGGGTCACCATTAGGACTTTGTCTATTATTGATAAAATCCATTTTCCTCGATTTGACAACTAGTAGGGCTTGGATGAAATATTCATGAGAAATTAGTATTCAAATACTCCTCTAATTTCATTCAAATCTATAACTTTCACACTGTAAAGAGGGGGAAGGGTTGTGTCATATAGGTTCTTTCCTAAGTCAAACCTTGTTCTAGTATTTCTACCTCCATAACAACTATGATGATTTAAAAAGAGAGTTTACCCTTAGTCGAGTAGAGGCTAAATGATAAACAAGTGATAAATTAACTATTTATGCAGCTCACCCCTTAGATCTACATTCCTTGATGGACTGAAGTCATATACTCATCACCTTCAAGGAGAACTTGATGCTTGTTTTCAATTCTTGCAAGTGTTAGTAATTACAAAAAAAATGAACATAAAACATGAACAAACTCACATGAAAACATCATGCATGGATAAAATGATGTTTGACTGAAATAAATAATGTTATAATTTGTTAATTCTGCTCTTAATTGTTCTTGATTTCTCAATAATGCTCTTGCTTCTCTTTCCAAAATTTTCTAGGATTAAAGTGGTGAAAATGATTTGTATTTACATATAATTCTTTTAATTTCTTGAAAATAAAATAATGATAGTTGACAAACAAAATTGAATTTTTGAATATTAAAATGCTGACACGGACATTTTTAAATTTTAGCCAAAAGGGGTTAGACAAGGGGGTTGGGCGCCCTAGTCCAGACCTATCCTTTTCAAGGCCTTAAACATTAGGGACATATATTAAATTTTTATTTTCAATCTCATATTTTATTTTTTTGAAGATTTTTATAAAATAGACAAAGTAGATGCATAATTAGGCTCAATCACATAAGGGGGAGTTAAACCTAGTGTGAAATTGTCAAGGGTGACAACATTATTTTTTATTAATGAAAAATAGGTTTTGAAGGGTGCTTGAAATCCTGAACAAAAGAGATAGTGGCAGTAAAGATGAAACAATAGACTGCCCACCCAACACACCAAAAAATAAGTTGATTACCAGAACATTAGCAGACCATCAGCAAAAAACCGTAGCTAAAAACAAAAAACATAATAGCAAACCAAATGGCCATTAGAGAAGTTCTTTGAGCATCTTTGCCACATCTAGATCCTTAGACACCAGCCTATCATGCATCTCCATGATTTCCTCAACATCACGACCAGGGACCGTTTTGCATTTCTTTTTTTTACTCCGAGTACGCACACTTGGTCTAGCATCCAAATCCATGGTGTGCATTTCCATGAAAACACTCTCCCCCCTTTCCTTAGTCACATGTTCTTCAAATAGTCTTCTGCTAGTCCATTCCTTCACTTTCTGGTTGAGGAAGACCATACCTTCAACCAAGGCCTCCAACTTCTCCTTACTAATGTTGATATCGTATCCAAGTCCTTTAAGAGCTACCTATTTTTCTCTTCTAGCAAATCCATCCTTGGTCCATACTTATTCTTCAAATTAGCAAGCTTGTCCACCACACAACCAACACTAAAATTTAAAGACCTAGTCAACCCGAAGATATAATCCTTCTCCTTGAGACTACGCAAAGTGGAAATCTTGCAATGGGAAATAGTGTCATGCTTATTGTGGAGGTCATGCACCTCTTACACAAGCCACATCAAAAAATTGAACGAGATATCAACCCCTTCTTTCACTAAACCAAACGCCTATGAGAAATCTATAGCCCCCTAAAACACACCCCTGCCCTGATGCGAACCAACTGGAGGATCATCCTAATGAGGCACCTCAAGGAAAATCTTGTCCTTACCCCTATCCTTAGACACTGACACCTAGAAAAAATCATCCACATTGACCACAAAATTCCCCTTGCTAGTAGTAGGGGACCTATCATCACTAGAATTCCCCAATCATCACCTTGGATATTCTCTACCACCTCCTGAAATTTATCACCCACATCCTTAGAATGACCCTTGGCCTTCTTACCACTAGAAAGTCCCTCCTTCGCACTCTCTGATGAAACAAAAAAAATTCTCATCTATTAGCCAAATAAAAACATGTATTTTGGTTAATTATGAAGTTTATCAAGACTGGGCATGATGAGGAAAGTAAGAGATTTTCAATTGCAGCAGTCAAAGATTTCATCATATCTTGAAAATTACAATCTAGGTTCTTGACATTTTTGGATACAAATTAGAAGACAAAAGGATGGAAAAACCCATTAAATTTCACAAAACCCCAATTCATGGTTTGAGAGAAAACTTTACCAGTCCGATGGTCCAGAAATCTGCTTCTATGCTCCAGAATTTTCAGAGCTAAAAATCAAGTGCCCAAAAATTGTCAAAAAGTGTAGTCTCAGTAAAACAACAATATCTCCCTCATTTCTCAATGAAATTTAAAAATTCAAAATATTCTGAAAAGTAGATTGGAAGGGCTAAAAACCCTTTTGATCATTTGGTGTAATTTGCATCAAGGAAGGAGCAGTACGTGACAAAAAATGACTGAGATAAAGGTGGTAAGATTAAAGACAACTGCTCTGAAATGTTTCAAGTTTAATGAACGACCCCTCCAAAATAGGATATTGGATCTACATTCTTAGTGGATTGGTTGGGTAGTTATAGAATATGAATTCTATAAATACAATGTAATAAATTGATCAAAAGGGAGGGGGATTAGAAAGGATTGTTTTGGCATGAGGAAATAGGATAGTTTTAGTTTAATTTACAACAATGTATTTCCAACTTTCTATAGTAAATTTAAATTCAAACAAGCTTTTCATTTCTATAAAGCTTTCCCTTTTTAGCAAAGTGTGAAGTAATTTAGCAGTTTTCAATTCATGCAAGTGTGTCTTATCTTAATTTTCTTTCATGCAACTTTCCTTTTATGCAAGTGTGCTCCAGAATAGGTTTTATTTCTGCAAGTTTGGTTGTAGAATGGACTGTCAAACAAGTTTTCTCTATTCTCTTTTGCATACAGCCATGGACACTACCTTGGATTGGTAAGTTAAATGATGAGGATTATAATGTCCCCATCATTTTTGGCGTTGTTGCCGGGGATAGGTATCATTAGGGAATCTGGAAAACCAGTTTGGTAGCCTTTTAAATTTAGAAGTTCCTCAAAAAAGATTTGTCTCTCAAAACCCCCCCAAAATACCAGCTCTAAAAAGAAACCCCCTATCTATTTCAAGATATCCTTAGTTGGAAGACCATCACTCCAAGTCCTAGCAAAAGATATTTCTTTAAGGAAAGAATTGATGGATTATTGTTTGCAAGAGGTGTAGAATACAATGAAGAGATCTTATCTTCATTACAAAAGCTTACAAAAAAAAGACTTAATTAGAGACCTGCAAAGTTCAAGAATGGTTGTCCAATCATATTTTTGAAGTTTAAGGAGGGTTTCCCAATCAGAGATTTGAAGAACAAGGAGTTGTTTCCAATCATCCATGCAATAGATCAAAAGGAAGGATTTCCAGATCTCTCCAATCAGCCCATGTATTTGCTAGAATCAAAAATCATGGGAAAGGTTTCCACTTTAAAGGAAGGTGAAGCATTTAATTTCAAAAATTTTGTCATCTCCTTTTCATTCTTTTCTCTCAAGAATTTTAATGCATGGAAAAATATTTTGAGAAGGGGAAAATATTTTTTACAGTTCCAGTTAATGGTTTTTCCTAACCCCTCTACATCATTAAATAGAGTAGTGTAGGTTTTCTTTTTATGCAAATAAGTGTTCTACACAAACTATTTCCTCTTTTCAAAGGATGTAAACATGCACTTTTCTATAAAATTTGTTACAAATATTTTGGCATTATGGATGATTGGTTATTGCAACTTTGGGATCAAGTTTCAGCACTAGAACTTCAATAGTATGGAATAAAAAATAATGATAGAGAGATTTGAATTGTTATTCAATGTGAAGGATCAAGTTGTAGCTCTCAAAACTTGAATAAATTCTTTGCATGCAACATGGAGAAAGTTACTAAAAAATGAATTTTAAAGGTTCATTATGAGTTGCAAAGGGACTCGCAACATTTTAGGTGTGGAAGAGAGATGATGGGACAAAAAAAATTATTATCTATTATCCAAACAAAAACATGTATTTTGGTTAATTATGAAGTTTATCAAGCCTGAGCATGATGAGGAAAGTAAGAGATTTTCAATTGCAATAGTCAAAGATTTCATCATATATTGAAAATTATAATTTGGGTTCTTAAAATTTTTAGATAAAAATTAGGAGACAAAAGGACAAAAAAACCCATTAAATTTCACAAAAACCCAGTTCATGGTTTGAGAGAAAACTTCACCAATCCGATGCTCTGAAAATCTGCTTCCATGCTCCAAAATTTCCTGAGCTAAAAATCAAGTGCCTAAAGATTGTAAAAAATGTAGTCTCAGTAAAACAG
The DNA here is from genome assembly GCA_007258455.2 of Sequoia sempervirens. Taxonomy (NCBI): domain Eukaryota; kingdom Viridiplantae; phylum Streptophyta; class Pinopsida; order Cupressales; family Cupressaceae; genus Sequoia; species Sequoia sempervirens. The sequence goes on along the minus strand of VDFB02000003.1, from coordinate 602,015,562 downwards.
CGATGTCTCCCTCATTTCTCAATGAAATTTAAAAATTCAAAATGTTTTGTAAAGCATATTAGAAGGGATAAAAACCCTTTTGATAATTTGGCATGATTTGCATCAAGGAGTAGTACATGACAAAAGATGACTGAGATAAAAGTGGCGAGATTAAAGGCAACTGCTCTGGAATGTTCCAAGTTTAATGAACGACCCCTCCAAAAGAGGATATTGGATCCACATTCTTAGTGGATTGGCTGGGTAGTTATAGAATATGAATTCTATAAATACAATGTAATAATTTGATCAAAAGGGAGGGGGATTAGAAATGTTTGTTTTGACCTGAGGAAATAGGATAGTTTTAGTTTAATTTCCAGCAATGTATTTCTAACTTTCTAGAGTAAATTTGAATTCAAGCAAGCTTTTCATTTCCAACAAGTTTTCCATTTCTAGAAAGTTTTTTCCTTTTTAGAAAAGTGTGAAGTAATTTAGCATTTTTTAATTCATGCAAATGTGTTTTATCTTAGTTTTCTTTCATGCAACTTTTCTTTTATGCAAGTGTGCTCTAGAATAGGTTTTATTTCAACAAGTTTGATTGTAGAATGGACTATCAAACAAGTTTTCTATGTTCTCTTTTGCATACAACCATGGACACCGCCTTGGATTGATAAATTAAATGGTGAGAATTACAATGACCCTATCACCCTCCACAAAAGCCTCCTTGAGTTTGCATTTGACACGCGAGAGGAGAGATTTTTCCTTGGAAGTTGAGGGTTTCATCCCTATAGATGAGGGGATGTAATCTAGGTCAATGTCATACCCATTGGACCAACCCTCTGATTGCTCTTCAATTTTTGTCCCCTCACTCTCCAAAATCTCTTCAATCTGACATTTCCCACTCCCTTTCCTCTTATTCTTTGAAATAAGGGACTGTGGAGCTTGAACAATACAATTAGCTTTAATGAAATCTAAAATGAGCAACATCAAACCCTCATGCAGAAAAGGGTTTCTAGGGTTCTTCCTGAAACTCAAAATTCCTTCTTCCAAAGACATTAAAAGGTAAAACAGGAAGGACACAAGCTTACCATGCCGAAAGTGATTCAATAGAACAAAATGGTGACCATATAGTGTTGTATATCTATTGTTGAGGGTAAAGTACCACATCAATGCCACTGCCACATCCTACTAGATGGGTTTAATCTTGGTCTTTCCATAACCTCCACAGTCCAATCTCACTATTTTAGCCTGTTCTCTATCTTAGAGAAATTTTTTCCTAGCTGACTACGAGATATTCTTATCCCCATAGATTTTCCTACCTTCCATCGACATACCCATCACTTTAGCTATGAAATCTTCATTGATGGTAGTATCCCTACCAAACATACTAAGCACACGTCCATGCCAAGCATCAACAAAATCCTTGGAAACACTGGTCTTAAAGCCATGTAACCTCTCCATGAAAGGAGTCACACCACCTCTCTACAAAATGGCTCAGACATCAACATTGGCTTTGATGTCATCACAAGAAAGAGGCTTCATTCTGCACCTATCCCCACCCATCATCAAAACACTTGCAGAAAGAAACCACAGATGATAATAGAAAAACAAAGAGGAAGAAGGAAGATTAACACCCAGAAAGCATGTGCAATTGCCAAGGATAGTATTGATAGTAATAATGCAAAAGAGGCTTATACAACTCA
>VDFB02000003.1:601733975-602013783 GCA_007258455.2 Sequoia sempervirens | reverse complement strand
GATGAACAAGGGCTTGCACCTCATATTTCTCCATCTCAGAGAAATATACACTACAAGGGCTTTCACCTCATATTTCTCCATCTCAGAGAAATATACATTACAAGGGCTTTCACCTCATATTTCTCTGTCTCAGAGAAATATACATTACAAGGGCTTTCACCTCATATTTCTCCGTCTCAGAGAAATATACATTACAACAAGTCTTCATGATGATGTGACTCCCTCTGAAGCTCCAAGTACCCACATCAACCTTCTGACCTCCTCGTCCAGGATTGCGTCTATTGGTTTGTCAAACTCCCTCTGAATGTCATTTCCTCCTCTTCGAAGAAACTAATCGCAATGACAATCTGTATAGGTTCTCCTGACGAGTGCCAATCACACGAGCTGAATTTATGCTGGAGTTCTTCAACCATGCAAGAACCTTTCCTTCAGAGAAGGCAACCTTGTACCCTTTGTCCTCCAAGGCTGAAATGGAGACAAGGTTCGTTTTGATCCTAGGTACGAACAATACATCACTCAAATGAAGAGGGATACCTGAATCTAGCTGGAAGGAAGTGGCCCCAGCTTCTTTTACGGCATAGCTAGCATCATCTCCAATTATCACTTGTAAGTTAGACTCTTTCTCTACTAAGTCTGTAAGATGCTCTCTGTAGCCTATGATGTGACATGAAGCACCACTATCTATCAACCAAGTATCACTGTCAGATTGTACATTACTTGAAAGAGCGGAGATGAATAAGCAACCTTCTGAATCGACTTTAGAACTTGGCTCCTTCTGAGATGTCTCTATGTCAATTTTCGCAGTAGAAACATGTTGTGTAGACTTTAATTTGCAATCTCGAGCAAAGTGACCATACTTGTCACACCTGTAACATTGAATGTGAGAGAGATCCTTCTTCTTCGGTTCTGGGGCAGAATCTGATTCTCTATCTCTATTCCTCTTTCTTTCTTTGCCTCTTTCTCTAGAAGTATGTGTAGCAAGAACTTGATTTTCTATATCATGATAGTTTCGCCCAATTCCTCTTGCTACCAATCTAGTTTCTTCTTGAATACAGTCAGCTCGAAGACGATCAAACTTGGGCAACTTGGATATCCCACTGATGCTCTGAATAAAGGGTTCCCAAGATTGGGGAAGACCATTTAGTGCCAACATGACAAGATCTTTGTCTACAATTATATCCCCAATAGCACTCAACTGATCTCTCAAACCAGAAATCTTCATAAAGAATGAGATGACTGAATCTTCTTTAGCCATTTTTACATGATGAAGTTGTTGTCTCAAAGCAAGGGCTCTGCTGGTATTGTTGATCTCATACAATCCTTTTAAAGTATCAAACATTTCTTTAGCTGTCTTCATCTTGGAGATGATCGGTACTAGGTGATCCATCACGGAGTCTATCACGATCTTTCTAGCCTTCGTGCCATTTTTCTTCCACTGGATTTTCTTTCTGTCTTCAGACAGCTCGAGCATGTCATTTTCTACAAATTCAAGAAGATCATTCTCCTCTAATGCAATGAGTACCCTAGGTTTCCAAGAGTTGAAGTTTGATGCTCCTTCAAGCCTATCTTCTACCTTGACACCGGTCACCATTTTCTTTTTCTTTGAGAGACTACCCTAGAAAAATAGTTGTCTTGACTGCTTAAACAAATCTGATTGAATCTTTACTTAAACTCGCTCTGATACCATGTTAGTTTTTAGATCAGAAATGTAAACAAGCAGAAAATGCAACACATAAACAATGAACACAGTGATTACCCTGGGAAAACCCTCCTACTCGAGGGAGAAAAACCCAGCAACAATATCCTACAATTGTATTAAAACAAGAGTAGAAGATGTATTTAATCGAGAACTGTTATATATGCCACATAATGAGATATCAGGTATTTAATGAACTGTGAATGAATGATATATATATATATATATTGAATAAAAAGCTGTTATATATGCCACATAATGAGATATTGGGTATTTGATGAAGTGTGAATGATGTTATCTACGTAAATGTGTGTATTCATTTAAGTTTGGTTGTCTTATCCTGCCACATCCTTCTATAACCTACCACATAAGCCCTAAACCTTCTCTTACCACTCTTACTAGTATATAAATGTTTCAAGAGACTAAAGCTCAGATCTTTGGTCTACAACCAGTTCTTGCCAATATATGGTTCCATTGCTAGGATCCTAATAGATTAGTAAGGAAAGGCCAAAGCAAAGAACATTTTTTTTGCAATGATGAATACAAGGAGAAAAGATTAAAGTTAAGAAGGAACATTTTTTTATGGTTTGCGACAAGATCCTCTAGGTTCTAGCCTTGTGAGAGGGGGCTACCTAGAGGATGAATAATGGAAAGAGGGGGATCCTAAAAAAGGATCTCCACAAGATGCGACCACTAAGGCAGGTCTAGTTTGAGCCATTAGGGATGGATAAGAAAGACTAATGGAATACCAAATTAGAAACACCCATGGCCAAAGGAAGCACCAAGAAATGGAGAGATTTTTGAGCAATTTATGTTGGCAATTAAAATGAGCATTAAGGAGAAGAGATTGAAACAAATTCAAGAAAGAGAGGAAAGGTGTAGAAGGATTGAGAGACCCGAGGAGGCCTCATTAGAGCATGCCAAGAGAGCTGCTACAAAAGGTTTGGAAAGTCCCCAATTGGGAGGATAGATAGTACCACTGACATGTGATGATACAATACAAAGCTTGATTACCCAAGTAAGAAAAGCCAAAGAAAACCTAATTGGAATGGTAGAACAATTAAAGGATTATGTGCAAATGAAGGACTTGGGAGTTGTAGTGCTTAGTCAAGGCATGGAAGTAGGGGTGCTCCACTAGTAGAATTTCTAACTAGACAACCATTTTCTAGAATCGATCTATCAAACCTTAAGGTTACCATAAATGAAGGGTTTGAGAGTTTAATAACCCCGATTTCAAAACTTAAACATCTATAATTTAATAAGGATTATTTGGATGATGTGGTCAGCAAGAGTGTGAGATTAATCGAGAATATGAGGAGAAAATTATAAGAGAGGATGGTGATGATTTTATGCTCAATGAATTTTCCATGAATGCAATCAATGTTTTTCGAGAAGAAAGGGATAAATCCCTATTATTTAATGACATGTTTCTAACAAATGAAAATTTATCAAACTTTGCATGTCCCATAAACCCAATAACCCAACACAGAGAGCCTTCACAGTATTAATTAAAACAAGATATTTGCTAAAAGAAAGGGATTGGCAACACACTCAAAAATATTGTGGTACTACTAACCCCAAAATTCACTTAACAAGCTACATCAAAGAGTGGGATAGAATTGAAGAATTTGAAGAGAGACTTTGCATTTGGTTATTTTATTGGACCCTATCACCTAGAGCTAAAACATGGTACATTAAGCAAGAGAAAAAGGCGGAAACTAGAGATTGGAAGACACTCCAAGAAGACTTCTAAAAAAGTCTCATTCTATGATCCTTACTGAACCATCAAATGATGCAATCCAAAGAATGAAGTAATATTGTTACCAACAAAAGTCAAGGAAATCTTTTGGAGCTAAGAGGAAGACATCGGCACCACAAAACGAGAAAGGAATATGGAAGCTAATTGAATAGATGGATATGGTAGAAAACATACCACAGAGAGTTTGTTATAACACAAAGAGAAGGGTTGAACAAAATGATGAAGAAGAACCCAAAAAATTTAGAAGCAGATGTATGAGAAGGAGAAAGGGAGATAACCCTGGCTAATACAACAAAATCTGAATACTATCACCAATCATTGAGTGTAAAAGAAGAGGATTGTTGATGTTATTAGCAGCGTCGGGCTGCTCCTTCCAGCGATCTCCTTACTTGTAATAAATTAAATTATAGCCTATGGCTATTTAATTTATATGATATTGATTGAAGAGGCACAATGTTTGTTTATTATATTTAATTAATGGAATGGTACGAATTAAATGAAGAGACACGAATTTCTAAAAGAGGCCGACCTCTTGTATAGATGCAATTTCTTTGGAGGGGTACATCCTTCTCGCTGGGCCGACTTGTGACTTTGAAAGGTCACGTCTCCTCTCATCATGGTGTATATATACTTGAAGAAGTCTCATTGTTTGATCATTCAGATTTCAACCTAGTTCGTTCTTCATCACATGTGCAAGTTCTTCTCAAGGCAGTTCGATATCATTAGAGGCTGAGTTTTTCATCAGCGAATTGTCTTTTTTGTATTGCTGTGTTGCATCATTCATTGGTGCTTATATTTGGGCCTGCATATCGGCCTCTTGTAAGGAGATCATTATTGTATTGATTCAATAAATAGAAATATATTGTTGCTGGGTTTTTCTCCCTCAAGAGGAGGGTTTTCCCAGGGTATCTGCTGTGTTATTGTGACTGATTTTAAATTAATTTTCTGTGCATTACATCTGATCATAAAACTAACAAGGATATGGCAGCAAAGGGAAATCCTTAAATAGCCAAGATTGGTGATTACTAGGAGGAAAGAAAGTGATGCCAGTGGTGGAAGTTCTTAGAGAATCTGAAGATTTGTTTCCCCGAACATTTAATGACTTAAATGATATCAAAGAAGTGGATATAATGAAAATACAATTAAAAGGAGCAAAGGTGCAAAGGAAAAGACCATACAAGCTAAACCCTAATGTCAAAACCAAAACCAAAATGGAACTAGAAAAACTATTTAAGGAAGGAATTATGAAGCCAATTGAAGATGCGGAATGGATTAGTCCCATGGTGCAAAACAAGTAAATAGGAGAAATAAAGATTTATATTGATTTTATGAAACTCAACAAGGCATGTATTGACAATCCATTTCCTACGCTAATTATAGAAGAAGTATTGGAATCAACAGTCAATAGGGAGGTATATTCTTTCACAATTCTCTGGATATCACCAAGTCAAAATACTGAAAGAGGACCAACCAAAAAAAACTTTGCCACCAAAGGGGGATCCTTTATGTATATAATCATGCCCTTTGGTCTGAAGAACGTTTCTGCAATGTTTAGTCGAATAATGATTAATGCCTTTAAATATTTTATCCATGGCTTCTTGGAAGTCTACTTGGATGATTGGACAATGTACGGGTTAATGAAGAATCACATCGAATTATTGTGATTGATGCTTGAAAGATGTTGCAGCTTATAAATTTCCCTTAATTTGAAGAAGTGTGTATTTGTCACTATTTGGCACCTAGGACATATGATATGCAAAGAAGGGATGATGGTAGATCCCTTAAAGGTGGCCATTATCTTGAACCTACCATCCAAAGTGAAAACATTCTTAGGGTACACTAGATACCACCACAAATTTATTACAAAAGAATTGTTGAAAATGAAAAGCAATAAAAACTTTTAGTGGACAACCTAGTGTTAACCCTTATCGTTCTCCAATGCTCCTAGTTCACAAGAAATATGACACATGGTTGTTGCGTGTGGACTTTGGCAAGCTCAATAAACTAACTATCAAGGACAAGTTCCCTATCCATCATTGGTAAATTGTTAGATGAGTTGCATGGGGCCAATTTCTTCTCCAAGCACAATCTACAGTCTGGCCACCATCAAATTCCATTTACAAGATGAAGACATGTCGCCACACTCATGAGAGTGACTATGAATTTTAGGTGACACCATTTGGCCTCACAAATGCACCATCCACATTCCAAAGTCTGGTGAACCAAATTTTCTAACCATTCCTTCAAATGTTCAAACTGGTCTTCTTTAATGGCATTCTCATCTACAAGAAGACATGGGAAGATCATCTTACTAGCTTGGACCAAACCCTACAATACTATAATCAAATCAATTATTTGCAAAGTGCTCTAATTGTTGTTTTGGTACAACAAAGATCAAATAACTTGGCCATATTGTTTCAATTGAAGGTGTTAAGGTTGATCCCAAGAAAATTGGCATGCAAAATTAGGCAAAATCACGCTCTTAAAAAACTTTGGGGATTTTTAGGTTTCACAGATTGTTACCACAAATTTGTTTGAGACTGATAAAATTACAATACCTCTACCAAGAACGTTAAGAAAAAATGCATCATGTGGTCCAAAGCAATGGAGCGTGCCTTTGCTCTTCTTAAACATGCCATGTGTACCACACGACTACTTGCCATGCCAAATTTCTCAAAACCATGTCATTGAAAGTGATGGCTGCGGGTTGGGATTGGGGCAATATTGATGCAAAAAGACAGACCTCTGACATGAAAAATTGGGCAAAATCACACTATGCTATGGAGTGTTGTATGCTGAACTAACAAAACTAACAGGGTGGCCAATAGTTCGAGTCTCTCTCAATAGGAATCCAAATCATTATAATTTCAAAGTAAACGTATTATTAACCTGGCAGACAGACATTTTCTCCTATAACAAAAATGTGCGGTAGATAATTCATCCAACTTTCAAACAAATGAGAACACGAACAAGAGTAAAAGATTTTATAGTTGTGCATTCAAGCACATATCATGTCTCTCGATAACAACCTATAATATTTTCAACTGCGATATTTCAAAACTTCTGTAATACTGGATCAATAATATCTAGATATCAATGCCACCATAACAAAAACAAAACCCTAGTTCCAACAAAGATAGCATAAAAGAAACATTGCCGGCATAAGATAAAAACTTCAAACTTGAGCATAGTATTCTAGTTCACTTCAAGTTCAAGCTCTTTCTATAGAGGATTCAAAATTTTACAACCCTCAAGCAGCAGTATAATCTTGCAAGATAAATCAAAATAAGCTATATTAATGTTTTCAAGGCAAGCAAATAAGTATTAACATTCACCCAAGCAAATCCTAACCCCTAGGATTAAACAATTTATCTACTATCCAACAGAAGCGGAACCTGGCGAAGTTTAAGAAATAAGACAGAGAGCTGTGTGATGAGGTCCCTGAGGTCTGCTCGCCCTTTGCCTTCCTTCTTGATGAAGAGCATTTTAGCGATGATGTCCTCCATCGAAATTCTGCTTTCCTCCAAAATATCATATGCAGCCTTCGCCATTTGTTTGCCAAATTCCAACACCGGATTTTTTCTTTACATTCACTTTCACGATCGGGTTACCTCTCTATTTGAGTTAGCGGACTACTATCTTTTCGTAGCCCAGTAACGCGGTCCCGTGTAAGCGCTTCAGGATCTAAAACCAGGAGAGACAGTCCCATGATGTGGAGAAAAAATGTTCCATTAATTTGGAAATACAACTAAATTTGATGACCATAACTATGGAATTCTGGAGTAAAATGCAATCAAAATTTTAAAAAGACTGAATCAGATGAAAGAGGAGATTTTCGGCGGACCGTAAAAAAAATTAGAGCTGAAGCTGTGCATATAAATATATCAAGTCTGATATTTTACTTTTCCGAGAAGTTATATTTTAGTATTTGAAGGATAATTTTTGTTGGAGAATTTTGAAATGTTATTTTTGCAATTATAGTAAGAGGTTTATCAATTGTGCTTTCTTCGGATTAAATTTAAAGTATAAGAGATGTTTATTATTAAAAAAATTATTAGGGGCATGATTTTGATCTCTATTTTTTTTAAGAGTGTTATTTTTTTATATTTAGTAAGATTTGATCTTTGGAAAATTTTAAATTATTGTGCAGTAGATTAAATAAAAAATTTATAAAAATGAATAAAGAGTTTTAATGTGAATTAATTAGAAAAGTTAGGGCTAACAAAAGACAAGAGACAATATTTAGAAACTAAAAACAAGAAAATGTATGTGAATTAGGAATTTAAAACAAAAAAAAAGTGAAATAAAGGGTTCAAATATACCGAGAATCCATATATGTAGTCATGAAAAAAGCTTGAAATCCAAAGAAGTTGTGATGAAAATTTGGGAACAATTAGAGGTCAAGATAGTTGTTCCCCCTAGGGGGCTAAAGGGGGCACTTTGACCTTGGGGGTGTTGTGTGGCACTAATGACTTTGTATCTAAAATGATGAAACTTTCTAGAGATCTGTGTAATGAACTCCTAATCACTTCTTCTTTTTGTCACATGTTAGGATTCACAAATGAAAGAAAGATATGAAAGAAAAACCTTTGTTGTAATCATATGCATAAGAGGGAGAGGGAGAGGGAGAAACATAAAAATGAAATGCTTTCAGTTGACAAAAAATTGATGAAATTGATTGGGTAGGCTACAAAGAATATGTGAAGCTCCTTGTGAAATCTAGGATTTACAGGAGTTATTTTGTGCTAGGTCCAAGTAAATGACCTTTTACTTGGGTCAATGTGTTGGGCATAGGAATTTTTTACCTTGGGTGTGCAATTGACTTGTGCTTAAAAATAGCCAAAAAAATTATGAGATCTTCATCACTAGATTCTGAGCACTTTTTATAACTACCACCTCTATTAAAAATACTCAAGTCCTTTTATATTTTACCTACAAACACAACTCTTATGTTGAAACCCTACAAAATGGAAATTTTAATGGGAAAGCTACCTCAATCAAACCCCTGTTGAGTATTTAAACATAGATTCACACAAAACATGAATATGACAACAACATAATCATGTCTAAATTATGATAAACATGGAAACAGAAGCATAAAATACAAACCTTAATTAGATACAAAATGAGAAAAGGAGAACTAAGAGGTGAAATAGACAATGGCAAAGAGAAAGAGTGGGATCAAATAGTGCAATAAGAGGAATGGGAAAATGATTGAGGATGGAGAGGGGTAAAAGGAAAGTGAGAATGAAGGAAATTAGGTGCAAATTGGGTTAAACCCTAATGGAACGAAGGAAGAAGGGGATGAAACCACATAAAGGCTAGGACAAAGCTCCAAAATGTTACTAAATGAGGCTCCAAGACTCAAAAGCAATGCTTAAATTACAAGACAACAATGCCCCACAAATCTAAATATTCAATATTTAAAAGTGGTATCAGGATAATGCAAGTGGATGTACATGTGATATGATAGTGTAGTATCAAATGCGGGAAAGGAAGCTCAATTCATAGATATTTTGTAGAATTTTAAAAAAGTTTAAGTGGAAACATAGTACATCAACATTAAAGAGGCAAGTACATTAAATCTTTGTGGCCAAGAAATAAAGGTCAAATATGTGGGACAAATTTAATTCTTTGCATGAGGAAGCTCAAATCTCATGGGAAGGATATCAATGAGGATAAATGGCATTGTCAATTTGGAGTGAACTAGAGCTACGAATTGTGAGATAAGAGGGAGACAATGAGAAGGGTCTAATACATGGTAAAGGGGTAAGAAAAGTATTAAATGTTGGTTGGGAGAGAATAATTATCACCAAGTAAAAGTGAATAAGGCTTACTTAAGGGCTAAGGAACACATGGGAAATGGAAATGTGTTGGAGATTGGGCACCTTGAGATAATATAGACTCCTAGCCCGAAAAGGTGTTAATGTCCCAACAACTCTGGTTAATTACCCTCTTTAGGAAAGTAATCACCCTCTAAATTGAAAGGTACAACTCCCTTGAATGATATTCAATGAGTTAAAATGAACTTAAAATAAACACAATGTATGCTTTTAACTCGAAAGTAGTAAAGGCAAAACCCGATATAAGAAATATTTTTGATATCAGATGTTAATGAGAGACAATAAAGATATTGAGACAAAGGCCAATTTACATAAGATGATTTAATAATGAAATACTAACATAATATTCTCTGAAAAATTAAATCTATTATGGAGATAAGCACATATACTCTCACACAAGAACAAGCATAAACATAAGAGATATACTTAAACACACTGATTTAAGATCCTACAACTATCTCCATAAGCCAGATGCACACAGACAACAAGGGATTTCAATTCACAGTCAAATGCAAAACTATATTCAAAGCATATAATATTAGGTCTTTTATGATAATGTCTAGAGAGAGAAATTGTTCCAAATACAAACATATATATATATAAGTGGATGATTAATCACTTCTTTGCCCATAACTAACCAAAAAATGTAATGTCTTTCAAAATATGATAAAGAAATAGTAAACCAACTGAAAATTTAGGGTAGTGGCGCTTCACTTCCAAATTCTATGGATGCAATGAGTCTTTTTCACAAGGCTTAGAAAGCCTTTGTGACATGTAGCAGCTCCTTATGTTAGGGAATAATTATGTTCCCCATTCATAATCTTCATGCTAACTGGCTATCATAGACAACTTCAATTCTCTGATCATATGTCTTCAAGAATCTAGTTTCTTCGGATAGGATGAGGTCTAGTTCACTGAATTTCCCAAGTGCTCAGCATTGAAAGATTAGTAATTGAAGATCCCATCAACTATCTTTTGAAAACCATTCCCCAAGACTTTAGTATTCTCGTTACCTCCATCTCTTCCCCTGTCAGGTTGTAATCTGAGTGCGACAAGGTTCTTTGGACCTCCTCTAGAATTGAGTTGCATTCGATTAGTAACTCTTGGGGTTTATGTAAGCCTTGCCTTGTGACCTGTAATTTCCATTCCACACTTTTATTCCATATCATGCAACGAGCGTCAGCAACATTAGGTATAATTTTCTCTACAACTAACTTCTCCATCCCAAAACTTAACATCGCTTTGATTTCATTTAAATATTGATTCCATAATATTTCTTCTTTCTCAATAGCGACAATTTCCTCCTCAATTTCAAACCTTGAAACATTATCCCTTTGAAGAAATCCTAGTGATTCAAAATTATTTTGATTGCCTTTCCTTACTAAGCCACCAATCCATTCTTCAATAGCCTTTCTGAAAGTTTTACAACTCTTCATTTTACTCACTGCTTGTTTTCCTATCATTGCCATGGGATTAGAGGATGATTTGGCTTAAGAAATTGGTTGAGGGGGAAGATCAAAGACTGAATTTAGACATTCGGTCAAAACTTTAACTTGTCCTTACTCTCCTTATCCTTTTTAGATCGCTCAACCATCCTTGTAGCTGATACCTAGAAGTTGTGTACATCTTCATCCCTCGTAGGAGGTCCCAAGTTAATCCTGTCAATGTCGAAGTCACTCATAGTCACCTAAGTAACCTCTTTCTAGGTAGTAGAACGTGCAACTTTGAGACATAGATTCCCTGACCCATCATCATCTATTAGCCTAGCAATGGCCTTCAATTTTTTGGGCTTGGGAGTCCTTTGAAGTAATTGGCCCACCATATCGTACTTCGAAAGATCTAGTTGCACTGCCTTCCTTTTCCTTGACAATGTACCTTACAGCCAAATAGGGGTAACAAGAACAGTGATTTCCTTAAGATTGGAAGGGTCGAATAATGTTCTCTTTATGGAGGAGTGTTTGTTATTATGTTATATGATGAAAGTGGGGAAGACCTTTGATTCAGTGGCTCATTTACCTATCTAATAGGTGACCACTAACAGGATGGGGAGGAGGTACTAATTTCAATGTTTCCCAAATCCTCTTCTTTTTCTTTAACCTCTTTATCTTTTTCCAGGTTTGGTAAGTCAAGGATGTCTTCTCCACAAGTCTATTGAAACATGTTCCTGTCAGGAGGTTCCTCATCACCATTACCCGGAGCTCTTGATGGCATCAGATGGGAAGTTGATCCAGAAGTCACTATGACCACAAAGAGTTGATTACTACCTCCCGCAGGTTGAGTATTATGTGACCTGATTTTAGGATGGGATTGCTTTGTTTTCTTTTTAGCGACCCACTCTTGAGCCCTCTCCAAAACATTTGTAGTTCTTGCTTCAATTGTTTTGGTTTCCTTATTACTCCTATCAATAGCAGCGATGGGTTGGTTAGCTATCAACTTTATAAAGATTGGGTCTACTAAATCATATTCATCATTCTCAATTCCTTGTGCATCCCAATCTAAGCCATAAGTGACTATTTTTCTCAACGACAACCTCATCCAATTTCTCCTCCTTCAAATTCACCAAAACAATCAGCCCAAAAATCCTCTAGGTTAGGCAAGTGGAAGAAACCAGGGCCTAGTTTCAATTTTTTTCACATAGTCTTTAATGTCAAAAGGAAAGCGCTCATCAAAAGTATGTAAATTATATCTAGACATTTCCTTTTATGTGTTCAAAGCATTGGACATAGACTCACAGGTGAAGGGACCAAAACCAATAGGAAATTAAATAGTTACCCTTCTACACTCTTGGCACCTTTTATTTACATCAGCAAGGTGTCTACAAACCTCAATCATTACAAATTTATCTTTCAGGTACCTTGGGAGTTTTATTGGAAAACTAGTGAAACCACCAACTCTTATATAAGAAAACCTTTGAAACTGAATAAAGTGACTCTAGTAGAAATCAACAAATTGCATGGCCTCTAGTGAAAGCCGCATCTTTATTTTTCCTTGTAACTCTCGAGTCATCCTCATAGTAAAGGTATCGAATACCTTTTTATGGTGAAGGAAACTCTTGTTCAGTTGTAACTTGTCAAGGTAATAAAAAATTGGCACCTGGTCTGGGGGAAGGTCACTTGGCCTCAAGCCTAGGCACGGTCTAGTGTTTGCAATGACATACATTAAGTATGAGGACATGTGAAAAGCTTTATTAATCGTAAAGAAAACAAGCAAACTGTGCATTTTGTCACTAATGAGTTGCGCCCAATCTAAAAACTAGCTTCCTTCAAGCACCATTTGTATAAGAAGTACATCCAGTCTTGAAATCCATGGGCATCTTCATTCCCCCTTAACCTATGTAATAGTATCATAATATCTAAAATTTCTTCTACAAAATGATTTTTGTGTAGATTCTGCAGTAGCTAGGATTTACCTCTTTTGGGCTTTGCCAACCAATTCTTCATTATCTCATTATGGTAGAAGCCCTTTTTGGCTGAGAATTTAATCTACGGGTTGGTGAAATCAAGGGCTAAAAAATTCTCTTTTTGGGTTCTTAGACATAAAGAAAAGGTGGTTCTTTGAATTTTTACCACTAGTCTATTATCCTTTGTTATAATCTCGCGTGACTGAGAATCATAGTGTCTAATACATTCGAGGACCAATTTCGGGCATTGCACTGATACGGGAAAAGCGACTGCCTCAACTAATCCAATATTAACCACTTGTCGAGTGATGGGTGATGGATTCAGTTTACTAAATTTGTCTCTAAATTCACCAATATTCACTTGCCCTAGCTTAATATCTCCTATTTCAGGCATTGCACAAGTTAACCGTGAAATGTACTCGTAACCCTAACACTTATACCTCACCATGACTAAAATTCTAGGGTTCGAATATACTTTCACTGGGAAGATTGCAATGCAGAGAAAATTTAGTTTAAAACTACAACTTGAAAGGAACAGACAAGAACATAAATACCTCATAACAACTTTGAACTCAAAGGACAAAAATCTACATCAATGTGCTCTTTCCTGTCATGTCTCTCGGTGTTAATGTAGTAGCTAAGAATGTTTGTTTCTTGCATAGATTTCCTTTTAATTCCCATGAGAAATGTACAAGTAGATGGACAATAAATGACATCCTCTTGTCATATAGACACATTTTAGCTTTCATATCACCACTTCATTGCAACCGCTTTTTGAAAATTTGAAAAAGAATGGCTATAAGGGTGGAGCAATGGATAGTTCACATAACCTTGTTAATCATCATTGAGTTTCATCTATCATTGTGAAATACCGTTTTCCTTTCATTAAGCACTAATAATTCCATCATTCTTCCTTTGAGGTGATAAAAGGGCGAGTTCGGTAAACTCAACAAAACACCACCAGTGTTGCCTTAACTCAAAAATAGACCAAAGTGGGAGTTACAAAAGTTTACATAACACAAGAAAACATTGCCACATATTAAAGACAACACAAGGGAAAGAGTCTTGTGGCAGACAAAGAGGAAGTTAGAGAAACCTTGGTAAGCAACACTAGAGTTATATTGTTCACTTAAAACACTGTTGATTCATAACTTAGCCAAAAGTTAGGAATAAAACAAACTTTTCTAGTGGTGACCAAAAATATGGTAATAATTGGCTCTGATTGGGGATGAACACTAGAAAGGATGAAGCAAGGAACCCAAAAGAAACTTTACATGATCATTGTCTTATTCGTTGGGTAATAGAGTCATAATACCATTTGGATGAAAACTCCCAAATGCCAAAAAGAAATACACCCAAAACTGAAGCGAAAACCTAAACTAACTATTTACAAAGAAAAACCCTGAAGGGCAATCAGATCTAGTAGAGCTTGAGATCTTGCCCATTATAAGGAATAGGCATAGGAGTATCATCAAAATATGCCAAACGGAAGGTATTGGGTCCACACTCTTGAGTAATTTTGAATGGACCTATCTAGAGGGTATTGAACTATCTATGAGCACCCTTCGGCTCCCTATGTTTATCCCATAGTAATATTGAGTCTCCAATCATAAATTTTCTCGATCTAGCCTTCTTATCAAAAATATTTTTGACCTTGGCTTGATGCATAGTTATCTTATCTACCATTTCATCACATTTCTCTTTGCTCTTATATAGGTACAAAATTATTTTTTCTAAGGCATCATGGAACTCCTAATCCTCAATTGAGGTTTGCAACTTACTGATAATTCTAGCGAGAGAAGCAATACACTTCCCGCCCCATACACCAACTCGAAGAGAGTCATTTGTATTGCCTTCTTCGGGGTCATTCTGTCTACCCACAAAGCTTCATAGAGTTTCTTATGCCAATCTTTCTGGCTTTCATTCACCAATTTCTTTATGATGTTGACCAAATTTTTATTGCTTGACTCAGCCTAACCATTTCCCTAAGGATAATAATCAGTCGAGTGAGAGAAAAGGATTTCATAATCGTAATAGAAAAGTGATATATCATTGGAGGAGAAAATCATTGCATTATCAGTGACTAACTTATAGGGTACCCGAACTTGACTAGGATATCTTCCTTGATGAAGTCACATACCACCTTTGAAGTGGTTCTTTTCATGGGAATTGCCTCAACCCGTTTAGTAAAATAATGTCACCGTGAGGATATGAGTGTGACCCCCACTTGATTGAGGGCTAAGCAGAAGTGCTTCCAACTAAGGTCTACCTACGAACAATTTACATTTTTTCCATCTTGCTACCCAATAATAAACATCCTTGAACATACCTGGCCAATAAGAACCATGCCTTAGAATTTTGAACACAATCACAATTGAAGAAAAATGTCCTTTGCATGCCTCATTATGAAAAATTCCCAACAACGTCTCTTGTTGGATTTTGTCCATGCATTTTAGGAATGCACCATCTAGTCCTCTTTTGTATAAAGTGTCTTCCCAAACAACATACTTGGATGCCTTCAACTTTAGATTCCTCTTTTGCTTCCATGATAGGTGCTTTGGGCATTCTCTGTAAGTGAGGTAATAAGCTATATCTGAGAACCATTCATCCTAGAGGCTAATAGTTAAAACCAGAGGAAGATCTTTCTCATCTTCTTGTTCATTCCGCTCTTTTGCCATTAATTTTCAAAGTACTCTACCCCGAACTAATTTTGTGGGCTTAAGATCTAGGTCATATTCTTGTACTTTTGTGATCCATCCTCCTCTTCTGTTATAGCTAATATCTTGTTGAGTTAGAATGCTTTTAACATTAGGATCTGGCACAAACAATCGAATGCGAGTGTAGTATATAAAAACAAAATTGATTAACTACTTTAATGACTGCAAATGTGTGTTTCTCAATTTGAGAATAATTGGGTTCATGTTTCTTCAATGGTATACTCATGAAAGCAATAGGTGCTTGTACATTCTACTCATTGGTCTGAAGTGGGATAGAAGACATGGTGTGCTTTGAAGCATAACAGTAAATGATAAAATATTTTTTGAAATTAGGGCGTACTAGAACAGGGGCCTGAGCAATAGCCTCTTTGATATCCTTTAAGGCTTGTTTCCTAGTTTAATTCCACTTGAAAACTTGTTTTTCCTTCATCATCTCCATTATATGTTTAGTAATTTTTGAAAATTTTGGAATGAATTTCCTCAAAAAATTAGCTTGGCTAAAAAAAGATTTTACTTCCGTTTTGCTAGAAGAAAGACTTAACTGAAGGATAGCTTTAAATCACTTCGGATCTATCCTAATCCCCTCTTTGGATACTATGTGCCCTAGAAGCTTACCTTTGGTAACACCAAATACTGACTTTTTAGGATTAAGCGAGATACCATGTTCTTTACATCTTTGCAACACTTGCTCCAAATCCCTTAGGTGATTCTCCCTCCTTTTAGAGAAAACAGTTAAGTCATTAAGGTAGATGCTGATGATTTTATTCCTGAGATCTCCAAAAGATAAGTCCATAGCTCTCTATAATGTCACCCTAACATTAATAAGTCCAAAGGGCATCCTATTATAGTCGAAGGTTCCCCAAGGTGTGGTGAATGTTGTCTTATGTCGATCTTCTCCTACCACACTAATATGATTGTAGCTAGAGAAACCGTCCAACATGGACATCATCTCTGAGCCAATAATTATCTGGAGGATATGATCCATGTTTGGAAGTGGATAGTTGTCCTTTAAAGATGCCTAGTTAAGGTTCCTAAAATCCACGCATATTCTTATTTCACCATTCTTCTTGTGGACTGGAACAATGTTTGCTACCCAGGTAGAATGATGAATTGAGTGGATTATTCTGGCTTTGAGCATCTTGTCAATCTCTCAAAAAATTGCATCAATGACCTTAGGGTTGTAATTCCTTTGTTTTTGCCTGAAAGTAGCCATTCCTTTCTTCAAGGGTATGTGGTGCTGAAATTTTATGCCCATAAAGTTTTTAAGATCATCATAACACCAGGCGAAATCCTCTTTGTACTTAATGAGTAAGGCTATCAATTTTTCCCTCTCTTTGAGAGAAAAACATTTTCTAATATAAACTACTTTAGGGGAGTCAGGATCTCCACTATTTACTGCCTTAAATTCTCTAGAGTTGTTGATAGATTCACTCATTTTTATCTTAATAGATCAATCATGACGGTCAAATAGGTCCTCCAAAGAGACCAACCCTTTAGGAATCTTATTTCCTTTCAAAAAAATGACTCCATCCTTCAAATAATGGATATCGTCAGGACAAAATTCTTTACATTCACTAGTGCTTCCTTCAAAGAAAGTTTTGGCAAAAATCTTAGCATTTTCCAAAAACACCTAAATTTGCTTATCATTTTCAAATACTTGCCAATGGTTAACGTTAACAGGAACACTAGGTTTGTAAATCATTTCAATCCTATAAGATTTATCCTTGAAATCTAGATGTGGAAGTAATAAAGAAGTAGAAACAACTAAGGAATCAACCCTAGAATTTAGTTCTCTGGGAACTACTTTTATTGAAAAGGCATCAAAGCACTCAATAGAATCCCATACCTTGTTCCTATAATGTCTTAGCCTTTCATTTTTCATAGTAAATATCTTACGCACCTGTTTGAAAATCATCTTTGCATCTCCCAAAACTTTGAGCATCTTAATTCCCATACTTCTCACCTCAGCCAACCCAACAAAAGGGCCTCATATTTTGTTGTATTGTTGGTGTTCGCAAATTCTAGTTTATAAGAAAAACATTTTTTTCACTTGAAGGGGAAATGTGCACCACACCTACTCCTAATCCAGAGTTAGAGCAAATCCCATCAAATTTCATCATCCAGAGTTCTAAATTTAAATCCAAACCAACAGTATTAGCTTCTTTATCTTCATCACTAGCCCATCCGGGCTAACCAAGGTATGATCGCCATATGAACACCTGCATCTCGTCGAGGATCCTCCTCTAGTAGGGGATGCTCACCTTTGTGTGTGAAGGACACACCGCCTCTGTAGCACCATACGAGGGGATCGTCTGGCACCATCGAAACTAAAACAATGCATGGACGTAGCACAATAATGTGCTCCCATGCCCAGATGTGAAGAAGTGTCACTCCTGCTTCAAGCGCTCTGCCGTCCATGTAAACATACTCGTTCAGATCCCTGTACAAAGAGGCAAGAAGAACAATCCCCCATGCAAAACGAACTGGCCTATCGTGAACCATCCACTCCCAGCAATGTCCCCAACTAGGACTGAAGTATCAGCCTCATCTGTCTGGGGCAACAAGACCCGAGATAACCGCTACAACAACTAGGCGGAAGAGAGGTGCCAGGGTCCTGTGTCGCTCCAGCTTGATTTTCCCCTCACATATAACAACATCCTCTATGGTGAGGACCTTGTGGCGGGCATTAAGCCCCTCCTCCATATCAAAAATGACCCACCGACCATGAATCAACAATCGTAAAATGCGCCAAACGTCCTCCAAGGTTACAGTGGCCTCACCAGTGGGAAGGTGGAACGAAGACGTCTCGTTGTGCCATTTCTCGGCAAGCGCTGATAACATCCCTAGGTGAGTACAGATGGGCACTGCATAAGCAATTTACCACAACCCCATATCCCAAAGTCAATCCTGATCTTTGTCGCTGAGATCTTGCAAGTAATCGAACAAATCTCGCGACCTGTGCTCTTGGGAGTAGAGCTCCCTCCTCACGTCCTGCATCAAGGAAGGTCACCATGTTAAAAGTTTTGAAAAATTCCTCGCCTGGCGTCTAAGAAATCACTCCAGCATCGAAATCTGTGAAGGCATCGCAGTTTGATTTCAAATCAAACTCCGACGCTAGGGCACAAAAAGCCAAAATAGCACCGCCGCGGTGCACTTTCCTTCCCAGCGGCGCACTTTGAGCAAATAAGACACCGTCGCATTGCACTTTGCAAATCACCTCGCTGACCACAAGCTCAGCGTCAGATTTTTCAAACTCCAAACTCTGCCACCATGGTGCAATATCACACCGAGTGGCACAGTTTGATTTCTAAGCGGCGCTATATAGCGTCGTTGCAGAATGACCGACTTTGAATGCATTAAATGAAGGCTAAAAATACAAAACAAAGTTCAAGTAAGGGCCACTTACCGGGGCCCTGATGCCGGGTGGCCGTTGGTATGTCCAAACTCGATAAAAAGTGTGCAAGGGAAGCTGTCATTGCGCCATATCGTTAGGAGGTCAGAGCTCAAATCTCAAGGTTGCTAATGGAAGTGTGTGAAAATGACTTGAAAGTGACCCCTCAGGCCCCTTTTAAGCTTGAAAATTAGGGGTTTTTCACCCTAATTGGCTGTCCTGCTAGGGTTTTGGACCCTTGAAGCTGTTTTTGTCTAGTTGAGGCCTATTTTACATCGTTTTATTGTGTTTAGACACGTTTTTAGCCTCCTGGAGCCTTTTCGGACCTGTCGGGCACCTTGTCCTCTTTTTTTTGCGAGATCACCCAAAAATTGAAATTTTCATCCAATCTCTCGAGAGGGCAATATATTGGCATGTTTTCTCTCGCCAGGTAGCAGTGGGGCAAGATTTTAAATAACAATTTTTTTTGGCTTTGATCGAGATCATTTATTCTTTGAACCAACGCAACAAGTGCATCGCTTCAAAGAGGGGCAAAATGTAGACACGTAAAATATACCGATTGACATTGTGCATCTGACCCTGACTACTAACATCATTTCATCCTGAATCACCCCTCGATCTAACCATTTAATCAAATCCCCTTATCTGATTAAATTCATCAATATTCCTCTCTTAATTAAATAAATCATTTTATATAATTAAGTCTCTCTATTTTGTTAATTAAATCAATCAATCTGATCTAATTATCCCTATTTAATTAAATAATTAGTTTTATTTGATTAAATCTCTAGAGTCTATCTATTAAATTAAATAAATTAAAACCTTATTTAATTTGATCTAACATCATCTCTTTTAATTAAATAAATCAAAATATTTATTTAATTAACCTCTTATCACATTCTTCTCATTATTTGATTTAAATAAATCCTAAAATCTAAGTCAAATAAGTCACATCATCTAACCTCCTATTAAATTAATTGACCCTTGATTAATTTAATTCTAATTCATGTCCCATCCTCTAGTTTTTCCCACTTGCACATGAAAATAGATTTAATTGATTTATTAAATCCTCTATTTTCCTCAACAAGGCATCTTTTGGAATATTCCTCCAAGTTTGAATTCAAATTCCAAGTTGACATGTACATCCAACAAGGCATTTACTCCATCTTGCATGTCCTTTGCCTTGAGCCAAGTGGCATTTATTGCATTTTCCATTCCCTCTTGCAAATCATTTCAACAAATTTGAAATTCAAAAATATGCATTTATTGGCACAATCCTCAAAACTTGCACATCCTCCATCCACTCATGGATTGACAAGTGGCATCTTGCCATTGGATGAATGTTAGTCCCACATTACTCAAATTTGGACATTCATCCATCTTGGAATTCTATAAATAAAGAGCTCATATCCTCATTTGATCATCCACAAATTATGCAAAGTTACCATGCTCAAATATCTATCAAATTCCATCCATCAATCTTGAATATTAGCTAGGTTATGCAGGTTTTTTAGCTTGGAGCACTCAATCTTCATCAACAAAGTGGATCATTCATCAATCATCATCAACACATATCAATCTTGCATCATAGGAATTGGGAAAGGGCCAATTTTCACATCAAATTGGCACCAATTCCCCCATGGGATCATGAGTTTGCAAATTTAAATTAGGATTCAATCTATTTTGTTGTTTTAATTGTGTTCTTCATTGTTTATTTTCCTAATTTGAGTTTTGTAAATGGATTTTATGGGGAATCCTTGTTCTTGCTTGCAATCTCTAACTTAATGTGTTTGTTCTCATTGTTTTGCAGGTATTAGGTTTGGGGTTCACACAGATAGTTGTCACAGTAATGGAAAAATGGTCAAACAAGAGATTATAGGCATCCACCTTGGGAATATTGCACTATGACATGTAATGAAACCTGCCATAAGTTGTAAGAGAACCTATGATAGCTATGACACCTGTCATAAGATTCTATGACAACTATGACAATATCTATGATGTAATATTTGCTATCTTGGTCCCTAGGCGACCATGCATGCAAGATGCCTTATGATAGTTGTAAGAGTATCTGTAAGAGGTCATTATGAGTTGAATTTGATGTTTCCAAGGTGGTGGCATGAGGATATGTCTAATTTGGATGCCATTCTTCATGTATTGAGTTATTCTATTTAATAGGTGCTCGAAAGTGGAGATTTGTATGGTTTTTCTTCAAGTTTTCTTTGCAAGGGTTATGCCATTGGATTGAATGCTGAAGAGGAGTTACAGTGGATGTATTGTAATCATTTTTTCTAATAATACAAGCTATTCATCTCTTCTTTGGCGCAGTTTTTTCCCAAAAGGGTTTCTCCACGTTAAACACTATGTTTCATGTTCAACTTTCATTCTTGTATTTCATTGGTAATGCCGATTTAAACTATATATGGTTAACACCATTAGGTCTGATTTATAGTAGTTTTAAGCTTTTATTATTGATGTTCACCTTCCATTTTCTAACATTTCTTTATGATGGATAAATGTGATTTAAATATTAAGTATGTTTTCTAATTATGTACACCCCATCACGATGACTTGATAGGAAATGAATACATTTCCATTTTTTCTCTTTGGAAATCTCAATTTTTTATGATGCACATATTTTTCAAAACCCTAAATAGAATGAGCTTCATGATTATTGACAATAAATACAAACCCATGGTCTAGATTATTTGTCAAAAATTTAACTTCAATGTGATACAATAAGAAGGAAAATAGAATGAGAGGAATCAACATATAAACAACAAAAATATTATACCCATACACACATCATAAGATATAATCAATTACATCTTTCTTCATATACATACATATGTCATATTCATTGTATATGCATTATACAAGCATAGATATATACATCACATATGCTTAGGTGGTACACCATTTTTATTTCTAATACATGATCGCTCTTCTTCAATGCCATCTTCTTTGTCTTCTTATATTCTCATACGTGTCCTTCATATATCTCTCACACTCACTCGTATATGCTCCACACTTTTCTCTCACATTGTTCATTTCCTTATGTAGCTTCTTAATGCCTCTACATAGTTCCTTTCCATCATATCCTTTTATAGTAACACAATTATCTTATTCAATGAAATCTTCCTTATCCTTTATGATAGTTTTTATAAATAGCTTGTTTAGGCATATTAGAGGTGTTTTAGGGCTCTTTAAGTAGTATATAGCCTATATATATGGTGTAGTGATGGATATGAGGTTCAATGAAAGGACTATCCAACCATGCAACAAAATGAATAACATTCAATCACATAGTATGAAATTCAATGACAACAAAATAGTGATGTAATCTATTATTGATTCATAGTTAGAAATGAATTACAATTAGTTTCAATGGGCTTCCAACATGTTAGAAATTTTTGCATTGGTTTAAAATTCATAGGGTTTTATGCATGCTTTTAAAAGGGTTTAACATATTTAAACTAAAACCCTAAACCCCAGTGCAGAGTTCATTACTTATCTTATAAGTGAATGATGACTTGTTTAGCCTATTTCTTAAATATTTAAGTTGTGTTTCATGGATATTATTATCATTCAATAACCAACCCTATTGTTCTAGCAACCAACCTAACCTTTTGAGCTTACGAATCAAAGAATAAATTAAGTTGGATTTGCATGCACTCATTCAATGGTCCCCACTTGGTCCCTATTGATATACACATGTTTTAATTTGATTCAAGCACAATTTTATCTCATAGCACCTATTCTCAAAAGTTAAACCCTTTGAAGTTGTACTTATGCACTATGTAGGCCAAGTGTATCTAGCTATATGTTAGTGTATGTCTTATATGTGTTTTTATGTCCCAGATGTAATGATGTGTTGTCATCTGGTTGATAGCACAAAGTTTTCTTATAGCACAAGGTCAAGTAAAAGGTTGATTCTTTTGAAATTGCATTGTTGTGCTCATTCACCATGTATCTTATTGTGTGTTGTACTTTCCAATCATATCATGTTTGTGAGTCCAAAGAATTAATAAAGTTATTGGCCTTGCCATTTTTTCATTTGTAATTAGTTTTGTGAAATTTTGGAGTGTTGTCAATTGCAGGCTTTTGGTCCATGATGGGACTTGTGTGTGAGATTCCATGTGAACTAGAACCTTATTCAATCAAGTTGTTTTTCTAGTTCTAATATTTTTGCCCCCACATTGAATTATTTTTCATAGAAAAGAATATGATCTCATGTGCCTTTGTAGAAATCTCATGTAGATTTTGAGCTTGTGAATTTTCTACAGTCAAGTAGATTTGTGGAAAAGTATTGTTGAACCAAAAAAGTTTGTCAATCAAAGCGTTTCAATTCAGTAAGCAACCTTTGCACAAAAAAGAAATCATGTACAAGCGACATATTTTTATTTGAGTGCATTTTCTTGGCTTGGCATAGTTTCTCAAAAGGTGCAAAACTTAAGGTTGCACTTACGTGTTATGAATACATATGGTGTACATTCATTATGGGCCTGGTTCTAGTCAAGTGGAGATGAATACCAAAAAAAATGATTGGATGAAAAATTGCTTATTATTATTGTAATGTGTATATTTCATACCGCATAAGTTTTAAAAGTAAGTGAAATTTAAAATTGTGTTATGCTCTTTGCTAACATGTGGTACTACTATCAAAAGTTATAGACACGTTGGTGACTCCATTTGAGGTCCATTGATGAATGTGGGGCCAACCCTAAGACATGGAAAAAACTTTATAGGTGGTTGATTCCTATTTAAGTGATTGCATCCTTCATATGGTGACTTGGCCAATGAATTTTTAAATAAGTTTTGTACTAAGGTAAAGGCATGCACTCACCATTGATCATGAAGGCTCCCACCAAGATCAACAATTGATATTCAAACCTAAGAATGACTATTGAAAATTTGTAAGTTTTTCTTATTCAATCCATAACTATAGAGGTGATGGATTTCTACCACACCAATGATGTACATGACTTGATTCTATTCAATTACTCATTCATGTGAGCTCAAAATTATCTACAAGAGAAAATTAAGTCATTGGAGCTATTTCAAAAGTTGTGTCTACAAAAATTAGGGTTTTTGAGAGCTGAAAAAGGTTAAGTCAAAATTCTTCCTATTGGTGATTTATAAAATTTTTCTTGTATCTAAGGGATGTAATTAGGGTCTATTAAGTAACCTGAGATAAATTTATTAAGAAATTAAACCCTTACGATGGAATCATAAAACCTAATTCTGTAACAAAACCATAAAATAAGTCAAACACCATCCTAAGCTAGTAGAATGAAACATAGGTTAGAGGAGGACATCATTAGTCAACTCTTGGGTTCATCAAAAAAGTCCAAACATGCACAAGG
Organism: Sequoia sempervirens; assembly: GCA_007258455.2. Classification (NCBI taxonomy): domain Eukaryota; kingdom Viridiplantae; phylum Streptophyta; class Pinopsida; order Cupressales; family Cupressaceae; genus Sequoia; species Sequoia sempervirens. The sequence continues at coordinate 601,989,611 of VDFB02000003.1, read as the reverse complement.
GTCTAAAATTCTTTCAAATAGGTTAATTGACAAATATTAGGTAGTTAGAGATACAACCATTCTAGTTCAAGGTTGGGACCTATTCAAATATAGTTATAGAAGATATCAAGTTGCAAAACCAATTTAAAACATTTGAAATTTAGATTTGGGAAGTCTAGTGGTGTCAAATGTTTTTATAAATATGGATTATGTAAGGGTTGTTGCAAATAATTATGATACCAATTATAGAACAATTTTGAATAATAAGGGCGGTGTGTTGACCAAGCTAGATAGGAAATTCATATGTGAAGTGTTTAATCTGAATGTACTTCAAACATTCTAAATGATATTGATGCACTCTACAAAGAGTATTCTAGGAATAAACACTACATATTTGAAGCACCCCTAAATTTGCAAATGATCAATCTATTCCAACACTCATTAGTGGGGTTAGTTCATACAAATCTATGAGTACTCCTATGAAATAAAATACCATGCTCCAAAATGCAACAAATAACAAGGATGATCAAAAGACATAAAAGCATGACATGTACCTATTCCATAGTGGATTGGTGTCACTTGTGCAAAGTGACCCTTGCCCAATCCTTGACAAGCTCAATGATAAAATGCCTTGAAGATGGAGTGAAGTGGGAAAAATTAGTTCTCAATTGAAGAGAGTAACTTTGCATAAGATTGTGGATGCATGAACTAAAATTAACTATAATAATTCTACTTGGATTGTGGGTGGATTCTTGACAAATGACCCTTCTATTTATAGAATCTCAAGTTGAAAAAGTGCCCAAAAGAGAGCAATGTGGGATAAATATTTAGCCAATAAGAAGGAGCCACTTGTCACCTTGTGAGTGGTTGATGAATGTGCAAGTTTTGGTCAATGTGCTAATAAATGAGATTGGTTGGCCTTTTCAAATTTCAAATTTGGTTTGTTAGAGGGAGAAAAAGAGACTTAAATGCCAAGTGGGGGACATGTAAGAGGGGAGTTATTGCCATGTTGGAAGGGACAAGTCAACTTGTTTTCAAATTCAAACTTGAGGAATATTCTCAAAAGATGCCTTGTTGAGGGAAAATGAGGAATTTATAAATGAATTAAAATGCTTTATTTGTGCAAGTGGGAAAAGCTAGAGGATGTGATGGGTGATTAGATTAGATTAATCATAGTTTGATTTTACTTAAGATGATGATTAGATGCTTTTGGCCCATTTGACTTAAATACTTGGATTTATTTAAATCAAAAAGGAGGAATATGAATTTTAGATTTAATTAAATAAAGTTTGGTTTATTTAATTAAAAGGATGATGTAAGACAAAAGTTATTTAATTTGAAGGAGATGATCTTAGGAGATGATTTATAAAAGATGGAATGTTAGGATGTGATTAAAATTGATTTATTTAATCAAATGAGGAAATGATAGGCTTAAATTAAATAAAGTTAATTTATTCAATTTAAATGGATGATCCTTAGAGATTGAATTAAATAGACTTGATTTATTTGATGAATGGATTTAATGAACTTGATTTATTTAATGAGTGGATGAATGTGAATGATGCTAATTTCGTATGTCTACAATATTAATGTGATTACCTCACCATAAAATAAGCAATCAAAATAGGAGACTAGTGAGGTTTACAAGGATGAAGTAAAGCCCTTCAATTATGACATCTTTGAGGATTACTTTATGAACACCTACTTTTCCCTCTATTGTTTGGATTGCAAGACACAAATTCCTATGCACATGATGATAATTATAGCTGGCATCCAAAATAGAAATTTGAATAGGACTTTTGATTTTCCTACATTCATTGTAGAGGGAATTCATAAGAGTTTGATAACAATCAAGGGAGATGACATAATTGTATACTTTAAGTGATATTCCCTTTGTCATTTTTTGCTATACAGTGGGAGACCTATTTGGAGTCTTGATATGAAACTAAATTTTCAAGATGTTGAAGGAGTGCCACTACCTATCCAAGGGTGGAAACATATATGGGGCATACATTTTTTAATATTACATTTACATTATATTTGAAGGATATTTTTTGTAGTTGGTAATGGAGAAGTTGGGGTGCAAGAGTACCTTCAAATTGTTAGAAAAGTTGACAAATTTTTTGAGACCTAAAGAAAGAACAACTGAAGTAGGAATTGACCATAATTGGAGATCTTGGTTCCTTCATTCAAACACAATAGTAATAAAAATATATGGATCTAAGGTGTAGGCTCACATCCTTCCCAAGATTGTGCCTAATATAATTTGTTTCCTGGAAATAATGTGGCAATTGAATGAAGCTGATATGTTTCATCTTAGAGAAAATAAGAAGGGATCACTATTGGCTTCTTCAATGGTATTTTCTAACTTTATGAATATTTACAAGGAAGGATTATAATTGATATGTACCCTATTACAACCATACATAATGAAAGTGGATTAAAATAGAAACTATGACCCATAACACTTTATAGATCAAGTCAAGGAGAGATTTGGAAGAGCATAGTTCTTTCATGAATTTGATAAGGTGGAAGACATCATTATAAATGATACCTCAAGTAAGGTGGTATAGAAAAGAAAGGGTGCATCTAGGTAACAATTTTTAAAGGAGAGGAAAAAAGAAAAAGAGTTAACCCAAACCATCTAAAAGCATAATGAGAAATCAAAGACCCCATTGTTAGAGCACAAACCATGATTGACAATGTTGCAAATCTTGCTCCTAAGGTCCCTAAATTACTTGAGAGGTCAACCAAAGAAGAAGAAACATCAAGGGAGGAGGAGGTGGAAAAACCTATACAAAAAATTGAGCTACCAAAAGAATCAAGTACTCCTAAGGTGGCTCCTCCACAAAGACCAAGTGTTGTACTTGGCCCTTGGTGGATTACTTAGTTGACTATTCAAACATAGAAGAAATTGGAGAAAGTATGCCAAATAATGATAAAGTAAATCATATTCTTGCATCATCACCTAGAGTCCTAATTGAAAATCCATCACAAGATAGAATGGTCATCAATCTTAATAAAAGTGGAAATGTGATAAATGATGTAAGATCATTAGCTTGTATTGAATTTCTCTCTAATGATCAATTTATGAAGTCCAAGGAATTTAAAGATTTATTAATCAAGATTAAGATGGAGGAGTTATTTTTTAAATTAAATAAGAAGAGAGAAGAAGCCACATATGAATGGATGAAAAAATTAACTCAAGAGGATCTAAAGGAGGTGGAGGTTTTCATGTGAGTAATATTACTCCTAAAGAAGGAAGAAATATTATAAATGAAAGTGGTTTATTACTATTGCTAGGATGGGATATAGCTTATGCCATCGTACTTGACACAATCATGAGGTAGGACACTAGTGAATAATCATTGGAATATAAGGAGAAAGAAAATGATTTATACTTTGGATTAGGTTTTAGTACTAGATTTGAAATTTTAGCAATATGGGCTATAGCTCCTGAAACAAAAAAGTGACAAGTTGCAAGAAATTTCATGGAACTTGTAGGAAATCTCATTGTAAGAAGATTAGCAGATACAACTGCACCCCAAGTTGCATCTCTAGTAATCAACACAATATTGTTTAGTGAAGCTGCAACTAAGAAACTACAAGAAAATTTTGACAAGATACAAAAAGATCACGTTAAATTGTTTCAAGAATATAATAAGGTGAAGTTGCTACTTGACCCTCCACCAAGCATTATCACAGAGCCTACCACTCCACAATAAAGTTCACTGGATACCTTAATTGAGGATAGAGAAACACTATCATTGAGATTGAAAAAGATGAAAGGGAAACTAACTTAGAGCAAAGAGGTAGAGAAGTTGGCAAAGGAAGAAGGAATCGAGAAAATGACTAATCTGATAGATGATCTATTAGGTCAAAAATTACCATGTATCCTTCATAAGTTAGAGGACACATGGACTGGGTACACTAATTTGAGAAAATCTCATACTAGCTACATGCAACACAAGGAGAAATTAGAGAAAATATTGAGTACTTGGATCTCTAGGGAAGCATCCATGGAGTTGATATACAATCAGTCCTAATTCCCCTAATGAGATAATAAGTACCTTTGAATGGATTGAATTATTGAGTGACATATCTACATTTTATGTTAAATTGGATATTCAACTCAAAGGAAAATTTCAAATTTTTGAAGAGTTGGAAGGAGCATTGATGCCTAAAATTTTAGATGATGGGGGAGAAATTAAATTGGATATTCAACTCGAAGGAAATTTTAAGTTTTTTGAAGAGTTGGAAGGAGCATTGATGCCTAAAATTTTAGATGATGAGGGAGAAATTAATGCATTTGATATGTGGAAATAAAATTTTGGTAATATATTGCCTTACTTCTATGGTTCCATTTTTTCCAATGGTGAGCTAGGCTTAGTCATGATAAATAACATCATAAATAAATTATTAAGGTTAGATTCAAGTCTGGATATTTTTATCAAGGAAACACGGGCTACACTAGATGCAAAATTCATAACACATGTGAATAAAGTACTCATATTTTTGTAATTCAAATGGCCATCAAAGGAGATATATGATTGATGGGTGGAAAAGTATCAAGAATAAGTCATCTTGCTAGATCAACATGATCATCAATTTTTTATCTTCATTAGGCTCCCCAAGTTTACATATTTGCAAAGATGTCATTTTGTCTTCATCAATAATTCAAGTCAATTGGTTTCTTCAATGACTTTAGGGTTGTTCTCTATTTGTCTCTACTATGAAAGGAATTTTTTATGTTAGAAAGTTGTTGGACCACTTGGTTGTAACAATTTTATGTTTTCATTTTTGACAAGTGTCATTTCTTCTCTTTAAGCATGTGTGCTCACCTTATTCTATTTAAGGGGAGATTTGAGTCATATAAAGGTTAAAAATTGTACATTGAGTCAAGAATTTTAGTCTATAAAGTATGGTTAGGGGCTTTGTTATCAAGGTTTGTAACCCTTTTTTATAACAACAATGTATTTTTTATCAAAGCGATATATGAATACATGCTTTTAGTATGTTATTGTCTCCAATTTCGTAGTGAAATTTTTTTCATGAATAAATAATAAAGGATTATTAAGTTCTTCAATGTAAATTTCTTGCATTATGTGTTTTATTGATAGCTTATGTTTTGATTATAAGGGAAAAATAGGTTTTGAAGGGACCCGAAACCATTTACAACAAAAGATACTAAGTGTTGCTAAAAAGGATTATCAACAAAATACCAGCAACAACCCATCAACCAAAAAAAAAAACAAAATGGGTGCTAATCTAAAGATAGGACAATAAACAACCAACAACACCCAACAACATCAAAACAACAAGAAAAAAACCTAAACCCAATAGGAGACAAAAAAAAACTAAAAAGAAGACCAGACACTAATTCAAACTACTCAGGGTGTTGGCCACCTCAAGCTATTGGCTTCTATGCCTCTCGATCATATCCAACAGCTCCTTCTCAGAATTGAAGGATCTCTTCCAATCAGCCGACCCCTTAACAATAGGTCCTTTGTCATCATCCTTAATAGTTTTTTTACCTTTTCCTTTAACCGATTGATCCTCCATAAGCTTAGAGAAATAAACTCGATCCTCCTTGAGCTCACTTATCTTTTTGAAAAAGGACTTCCAAGGATTATGTGTTGTTCTTCACAGAGATATGACATGCTTGCAAAAGCTTTTTGATATCCACATTCGTTCCCAAAATCTTGGCTTTTAGAGTAGCCAACCTATCTTCACATAGAGATTTGAAAACATGGTAGGAACCTTCAAGGTCCACAATTCTATCAATAAGAATGTCCAACACCAAGCCCTTAGGAACATTCTTCAGATTCTCCTTCAAACCTCTAATTTTGATATTAATTTTATTGAACTCCTAAAGAGTCCACTTAGCTAACTTAAAAGTTCTAGTAGCCCCAACCCTAGCCATTTCCAATAATCAAACATGGAGGTAGAGTTGTTATTGAGGTAAGAAAATTCCTCAAGGAGAGGATTTACCTTTAAAGGATCCTGTTTGGATTTTTTCTTCTTCGTCTCTTCCTCATCAAGACCCCTTATTTCCTTGTCCTGCTCCACATTGGGAAAATCCTACATCGGGGAGTCCTCAATAGCCACCGTCTTGTCACTAGAATCCTTGCCTACACCAGACACATTGGGGTCCTTCGTCAACCCATCCGAGGCCTTGTTCTTCAGGTTGGAAATACACTTCGACAACCTCTGTGACTTATCCTCCAAACCCAAAACATTATCTTGTGACCCCACCTCTAGGCCACCACCAACAACATCTTGACCAACAACCACCTCCATGGTCTTGTGACTCTGTAACCCTAGGTAAGCATCAATTAGATTGAAATATCATTCAAAAGTTCGAGAACAAAATTCAAAAATGACAAATCTCAAGCCACTTATAATTTATTGATAATTATTATTGTATCTCATACATGGTCTTGAATATTTGCAAGGATATCAAAATTTTAGTATTATATTGTATGAATCATTATTATATGTGTATGAGAAATATTTTGCTATATATCATTCATTATTGTAGAAGAATCTTTAAATGATATCTAAAGTTAAACCCTTCTAGGTTTTACAAAGCTTGAAGTATAGAGGAAATTATTCTTGACATAAAATTTCTTGTTCATTGGCCAACCACCTAAAATAATTGAGCATAAGACATGGCTAACTTTTAGGGTCTATTTAGGAATCAGTTGGAAACACCAACAGGGTAATTTGAAGGATATTACAATATAATTCTTCGTCTTGACTTCCTACTTGAATATCCTACTTGAATACCTTTAGATGATTATGAGTTGATTTTAAATAGTAGCCCCTTGCCTAAGGATGATCTTAGTTCTTGTAACTGTCATTCCATTTAAATTATTAAATCAAAATAATAAAAGAGGCAAATAAAGATGGACCAAAAAAAATAAAAAATTATTAATTATTAAAATAATTAAATAATTATTTATTTTCAAGGAATTTTAACTATTTATCAAAATAGTATTACTTTAAAAATATCATTCACTTGATAATTAATAATTTTAGAATTAATCTAAATTAATTAGACATTCAAAAGAGGGTTGTGACATGTGTTGGTTATTCTTCACCATCATACCTTAAAAAATCTCTCCTCATGACAAGTGATTCTCCATTTTCTAGTTTATATTTTAAGTTAGGTGATCTTTTGAAATATTCATCTACATATGCAGTTCTTGCAATACAATCTAATCTTTTATCTATGTTCCCTTGACTTTAATAACATTTAAATGCTTTTTGGATTTCCATTCCATACTTGAAACAAGTACCTCTGAAATATCTTGCATCAATTTTTCCATATCTTCCTCCACCTCTTTGATGTCCATCAGTTCTATCATTATGGTATAAATTACTACTTTCTCTATTGTTGTAGTAATAATTACGACCATCCATTTCTTTATGGTAGGTATTACTACTTCTCCCTTCATCGTGATATATATTGCTATCATTGCATTATGTACTATTAGTCCTCCTTGCTTCTGCATATGGTTTTCTATCGCTACATTATGGAATCTTTAGAATCTTCCTCTATATTTTTATTGGTTCTATTTATTCTCAATTTTTTGTTCAAATTCTCTTCTCCTTGATTGAAAATTGATATAATTCATTTATTTTCATCAATCTCACTAAGCTTATTTCTTCATAAACACTCCCTCTCAATTCATTGATATATCTTGTAACCTTTTCCTTTCTTGCTTCACTATGCAATGTCCTAATGATCATCTTGTAAAATTGTTCACTATATTCCTTCGTAATCCTATCTTTTTGTCTTACATTTTGTAGTATTTTTGATAATTATAGTTCATAGTCAATAGTTATGTTGCCATCATTTTTAGTCCTACCCCTAAAAATATCCTTCAAATCACTTTGTAAATTAAAGAGGCATGTTTTTTGGTCTTTAATGAAGTTTTCAAATCTATGTTGGTCCTCGACTTGTTTCTCAAACCTACATGTTTTCTGACAAGTTTCACTTTGGAACTTCACATGCCATTTTTGGGGCTCAAAAGATTGAAAGGAACGTTGTAATCAAAGAAAAAAATCACATGAGAAAAATATCAAAGGTTTGGTGAAGATTTCTAAAGTTTTAAAACCTTTTTCGATCCTAACGAGGTTTTCAAAACTTCTTTATCACTGCCGAGATTATAAAATAAGTTGTGATTATTCTCTAAGTGCTTTACATAAAAGACTAATGGGTGGATTTGAAATTTCAAAGTTAATTCTATACGGCGACACAAAGGTAGGTTTCTACAATTGTGGCAAACTCCAAAAAATTTTCAGAACTTACCCATAAACATTTATTTAGTATATTTGAGGCCGAAAATTATTTCATTTTTTAGGATGAATTTGCAAAAGAGAAAACATTGTTTACAAGAAAATGCAGTATTCCATACATCATTCCACATGAGCATAAAAATTAAAAGTTGCAAATAGTGAATGTAAAGTAGACAAAGATATCCATAACACAAAGTGATTCAAAAAGCCAAATATATATATATATATATATATATATATATATATATATATATATATATATATATATATATATATATTGATAAAAACTTTGTATTACATTGCCAAAAAGAAGGTGATTTCATAGTAGGGTTTTTCAAACACAGAGGGTGAATATGATGAATCTGATAGCCTCAATCACCTCTTGCTTTCACTCAATCTACATAGGAGAAAATATTTTTGTTGTATTCAATGTAATGAGCGAACGTCGCCATATTGTTGCTTTCAATGCCAACACACATCAGAGTAACAACTTGGCTGACCCTCTCATTACATGATGCACAGGAGATACAAATTGTGTCACCAATCAAACCCACACACAAATGAACATAAATCCCTCTCAGGGCATCTTCAGCACACTGTAGGTACCATGGGAAAACTAGATACTCAACAACTCGTAAAGTCCATTTGAAAAGACTAGAAGTACACACAATATTGTGTAGAAAGCACTCGAGAAGATTGGAATTGTGAAAATGCACTTGCAATAGGAAGTGCTCACCAATAATCTTGTAGATGACTTCTTCTTCCACATCACTACAGATGAGGAAGACCTCTCTCAATTGATCTAGCACCAACCTATGAACAACACTGCATTCAATGCCTCCGACAACCAAAAATTCAATCTCCATGATTACTTCACTTGATGAGCTTGACATGCTTGAAGACGTAACTAGCATTGTGCAGAATGAATAGTGGTGAAGAGGATTTATAGAGTGACGAAGGAAAATTGGCAGAGCTTATTTGAAGCAATTAATGTTGAAGTACATACAAATTGCTTTAAGCTTAATTAATTCAAGCAAGGCGATGTGATGTAGATCTAGTGAATTGGATTTAAGTAGTCCTCAACATTTAAAAAGATGCATAGAATGATCTTAGGTGGCATATCAATAGTCATTGGGATGTTAAGGTGGAAAATATTTGGCATGAAAGAAGTCCACGTGGTTTGCTCACATTAAGCGACAGTTCATCCTCTTGTCATATCAATCGGGAAATGAGATGTAATCATAACCATCCCTAAAAATAGCAATAAATGAAGGAATTGTCATAATCTAATAGGGCTAGTCAACTTCTGATGGAATTTTGTTCAACTGAGTAGTGGTTAGCATCCAAGAAATAGTTTCAAGAAATCTTAATCGTTATAGATGTAAGAGTTTAAATATTTAGTTATAAGATGTTGCAGGGGTCCAACATTTTGATCCCCCTTGCATTGTGATGCACGAGTGAGAATCGATCTTAATAAAGGATCAAATTTTGTAGTTTTAATTTATTTTATGTGAATGTTATTGTCTATGTGTAGTAATTGTGATTTTAGATGTTAATGTTTGTGAGAAAGTCTATGAGCTTTGACAAGCATTTGGATATTCATTTCCTTTGATAATGTGTTGTTTAGTGACATTTAATTCATTCTATTTGTAGTAGATGGTTGAAACTATATTGAGTCAAGTCAACAGGTGTTAGTAATCTGACCTGTGTCACAATACTGATCATTTTCTAGTCCATTTCATTTCAACAACAATTTAGCTTTAAGTATTTTCCTTCACGCTTGTATCATGGATATGAGCAAGTGTTAGTTTTCCTTTTTTGCTTTCTAGTTAAAAGCATGCCCTCGAATTCATATATTTTTATAAATATAAAATTATATCAGAAGAGGGAGTTGTACCTCAACTAAAATTTAGAGGAAGATTACCAATGCAATGGAATCTATCCAACTATTGTGAATTGATGCATCCTTCTTGAACATCATAGAGTCATTTATATTTAATATTGTAAAGGAAAAATATGTTCACTAACAAGTTATAAATTATTTTTTTAGTTTCACAACCATCTAATCCCATTTTTTATCTTTTCTTTTCTCTCTTATTTATTTGTAATTGTATTTCATTTTTCCAAATAACATGTCCTTTTAATTTTGTTTTTGAAAATATAACCCTTTCAAGATCTAAAATTTCATCATACTCAAAAAATTTATTTAGAAAATTTATCTAATTCAAGTTAGAATAATTAGAATTATCAATTGAATGCCTCTTACAATATTTGAAATAGCCTTCAAAATTTTCACTTGATCCATTTCTTCTTCTAATTCTAGGTTTTTTGATCTTGCTCAAAAATTTGCACATCTCCTCTTTTACTCACATCTTCATCACTTTCATCAACATGTGTCTAAGGTTTAGACCTTTTTAATTTTCCTCCTCCACATTGTTAAATCATAATTTTATCACACTTTTCATTTTAAGAATTTATTTCATCCTTCTAGAAATGTTAGTAAATGGTGGCATCTTTCCCTTGGATCTAGTGTAAAATCTTCCAAGTCAAAACTCAACCTATAATCACCCCTTACACTCTTATTTGGTGATCTATTAACATTTTTCTTGTAGGCTACATCAATTTGATGATCTAATCACAAGTAGAACTTTTAGGATACCAAGTTTCTCTCTCAGGATTCCAAACTTATGCTCTGATACCACTTGATGTAAACATGGGAAGAAGGCAGAATGTGAAACAATGAAAAATAGGTGTTGGATATCAAAATAGGGTTTGATGGACCTATTTCTCATTATTTTATTAGGAAATGAGATCCAAACAAAGAATTGACTTACAACCCTTAGGTGAGTCAACTCAATGAGGGAATCTTTAGATTTCCTTATGACTGAAGGATGGGGTCAGGTTCACCAGGCACTTTTGGGAGAAAGAATAAAAATAGAAAACCAACCCAATTATTCCAAATTAAACTTGAAACAACAATATTAAACTCAATAAGTAGAACCAAAAATTAAATTGCAAATTTGTGAAGGGTAAAGATGTGTTTACCAGTCACCAAAAGTGAGTTTCTAAAGGTTGATTGGGACTCATTCACCTAGGGGTGAATGGGTCCACTGTTAGGGGTTTTTTTGCAACTTTTGGGAGCCTCAAATGAAAATATGAAGCTTCCAGTTTGTCCAGATGGCAGTGTCAAAATGTCGAAAGTAACTTATGTAGGTGAGTTTTTGTGATATGACAACAATTATGACAACTTTTGCAACTTTGTCAACTTCTTCAATTTTTCTATTCAAGAGATCTTCAAGATTTCTTCCACCTAGATCTACAAACACAACATGGGAGGGAAAAATTGTTTGTTTTTGGTGAATGGGGGTTTACCTTGGTCAAACCCCATTTTGGTAATCAAACCTTAAAATGAATAAAAGCATGAAAGGGCGAATGAACAATGAACAATGCTATGTTACCACTCAAAAAAACCTTGAATAAGTCCTTGAATGAAAGTCCACAACTTGCACGAAATGGATTCAATGGATGTGGATCTTGAACTTTGAATCTCGCTTGAAATAGTACTTTGAATGCTTGACTTGATCATGAAACCTACATCACAATGTTATCTCCAAAAACATGCATGATGCAAGAAGACTTTGACATGACAATTGGATCTTGATTGTTGCAATAAAAATTTGATAAATCTTCCCTTGAATTCCTTTGATCACAACTTTAGCTCCTGTGAAGTCACATAAAAATTCTAGGTGAAACATAGTGAAATAACCTTATATTTATAGGTATGTATCCTTAATTTCTCAAAATTCAAATATCACAAGCCGACATTGAATTATGAATTTGAATATGTTAAAATACCACAAAAAACATAATTTAAATTTAGTTCCTAAGGTTTAGAGAGGACCCATTCACCCATGGGCGAATGGGTCCCAGGTCCATAAACCTAGGACACACATTGCTCAATATGGAGTGTTATGTTTAGGCATTAATGAATGTTGGGTTTCCCCTTCAGAAGATGTAGTTTAATGGGCTTGAAAAATGAATTAAAGGGCCAATTTAGGCATAATTAAGATCAATTAATTAAGGGATCCCTAAATAAGTGTGAAAGTGTAAAGGGATACACCTTGCAACACTAAATTAAGGCACTATTAAGTCCATTTTAATTAGTAGGGCCCAAACAAAGTGTGAAAATGTAAAGGGATACATTTTTCTTCACTACACAGTGAAAGGACTATCCATCCATGTAGTGAAATAAATAACACCCAATCACATCTAGTAAAAATTTCAATGATACAAAAAATAAATGATATAATCATTATTGAATCATAATAAGAAATGAATTACAATCTACCACAATGAGCTTCTAATATGATAGGTCTCCCTCATTTAGTTATAAAATCTTAAAGATATTTAATACAATTCTCAATCTTGACTTTCTACTTGAATCTCTTTCTGGACTATCTTCCAAATGATTAAGATTGGCATTTAACCAATAGCCCCTCATCTAGGGATTATCTTAGTTAGAAATAATGTGGCACAAATATCAAAGCCTTGTGAATGCAGTCAACCAAACATGTAGATGAATCTCTCATATTATTGTAATGATGATATATTAATGAATATTCTCATGGTTCACATCATACATGCTCTTGGGTCTAATGTACCTCAATATGTGTTCCTTTTTTGTTATAAATTATAGAAAAATGTCACAAGCTATGAACTACAAAATTAAGAGTAAGCCTATTATACTGGTAATGGTTTATAAACTAATTTATGCTTATGCGGTGATTGGAAAATTTTGAAAAGTGAATATAACATTAAAGGATTATAGTAGGATGTATTATCCCAATAAAAAGGTGAGATGTGTAAAATGTAATGAAATGTAGTAGGATTCATACTAGCTAAATATGGTTGGAATGTGGATGAAAACCTACAAACAAAAATAATCAAGTAGAAGGAAATTTTTGTGTGATGAAATATTGTTCTTACATCCTGGGATGCCCTTACATCAATATGAGTCTAAAAATAAGTCTAATGCTTATAGGCAGTATCATTCTCATAAGTGTCTAATGCTTATAGGCAATATCATAAGGTCTCTAGTGTAGTGTGTTGTTTTGAACAACCTTCATATGTGTTTCGATTGAATGTTGCATTCTCTTATATGATACCATGCTCATTTGATGACTAATATTTTTACAAACATTCTTATTTATTTTAATTTGGATAATCTTCTTCAATCCATTGTTCCATAGGGATAAAAATATAAGAATATAGTTTTCTCTTGTAATAACTCTATAATTGTTGAATCCTTCCCTTTTCAAAAAATCCCTTTATGGCACAAGATAATATCATATATGGTAGTATAGTGTTATTTATGGTAAAACTAGTATCTACCAAAATTCTCATGGGCCTTAATTATTGTCTCACCCTCAACCTTGTGGAATTATTTGTCATTGACTCTCTTTTGACTCTTTTTGGCTTCTCTCCCTTTTTCACTTACACATTCTTGTTGATTTCTCTCCCTTCTTGACTTGCACATACTAATTTATAAAACTTTCTTCTTTATGTTCAAGGTCCTTTCTTTCTTTGTTTCCTTAAAAATATATTTTTAGGGGTGTGACACTTGCACACATATATTCTACCTTATGTGGTAGGTTTTCCTCATTTGTGGTACTCTTTTCAATCTTTGTACCTATTGTAAACATCTTTGCATTATCTTCCACTATGTTTTTCTCAATCTTCCTCATACTCAATATCTTGTTCTTTATGTGACCAGTTCTTGATGAGTTACCAAATTATCCTTTAATTTCTACTTTTTACTTTGTTATTTCCCAAAGGAATGTTGAACTTTTATATAATCCATGACAATTCCTAAGACTATGTTAATATGTTGAACTAGATATAGTTGTTAAAATTTTGATGAAATAATTAAATGAATATATGGTTGTTGATTAAGATGTGATGGAATGACATGATTAAAATTTATGAATAGGTTTTTTTTTGCAAAAAATACTAACTTATTCCGTAGAAAGAAAGGAAGAGATGAGATAGTCATTGAAAGAAAGCACAAGAGTACTTGTAGCTAAGGTGTTAACAACAACAAAAGAGGGTGTGGGTTTGCAATAACAAGCATTATGTAAACTAGTGTTGATTTGACCATGATTAAAGAGAATCAATTAGTTGCATCATACTTCTACTTCCAACAAATGACTTCTAAATCAAGGAATCTTATTCTACAGTTAATGCCAATGTTTTTGTTACATGATTCTATAACTTATCCACACATGCCTATGTGATTAGATTTTCTCTTTAATGTAAACAAAGTTATGATAGGACTTTATCTCTCAATTGTATTTTTCTAAAATATAACTCTCTCCTTGCTTAATCGGGATGAGTGACATATATTCAAATATTAGTTAGGACTAGTTAAGCTTATACCTATTGCAAATAATAGTGGATTAATAATGAAACAAAAATATATAACTATAATTTTTTCTATTTTCAAGTAAGCAATCAAACTCTAATAAGTTTTGTTCATTCCTGCAAAGTAATCTGCATGAATATTTGAATGTTGGTTGATTCTCTAGTGTAACGAGTGTATATATGCAAGTCAGGGCCCACTTGAGGTATGTTGCTACTTTGTATTTTAATTTGTTAATATTGCTACATCTGATTGTTAGTTAAGATAGTTAAAGATTCATATTCATGTAGTAATTATTGATTAGTGTTTAATATATGACTTTTAGTTGAACTTGCCATTTACTTGTAGCTATGATTTGGAAGATTAATATTAGTAGTACTTTTTGATGCTTTAGTTAAATGTAGATTCAATAATACTTAATTTTTGATTTTATGATTTTTATAATAAATGAACTTGTATTTTAGAGACCCTAGAAATATCTTAGTGTATAAATAGTGCATGCCTCATCTCAAGTGTATGTCCATAGTTGATAATTCAACGTATCTTATTACAATTGATGATTGCTTAATGTAGGATAACTCCATTCTTTAAGTAGGAGTGCATGACCATACTGCTCTAGATTATTAGTTGTCTACGAGACCATACATTTTTGGCGTCATTGTCAGGGATGATGCCAAACTATGAGAGTATCTAGGTTTTTGAAAGTTATTTCATATATATATATATATATATATTTTCTTAAAAAGGTGTAAAGAACCCATATTATTAGGGGTAAATGCTTTTGATCGGAGCGATGAACTGGGTACAAGAAACAATAAGAAACAACCAAAACCGTGAGCACAATGGCCCAACGAAGGTACAAGGCCTACGAGCACTTTGGTCCAGTGAGGGTTTGAACCCTGGTGGTCATCACTACAACCAAGCGACTTGACCATTGAACCACGCCCTTATCGACAAAGTTATTTCATATTTTCATAGATATAGTAATTTTTATTTTTTGTATTTAGGATTAATAAATACTATATCAATTACCAAATTCTCTACTAACACTTTACAAGAAAAGAGGGAAGTGGTTCACAACTATTGCATGAGGAGAAAGAGAGATCTTTTATGAAGATTCCTCTCAAATTAGATTTCTCATAAGGACATATCTGCAATAGTGGAAAAGATAATCTAATATGAAAACCAAGTGGATCTTCAAATCCTGAAGCTCGACAACCTAAAGCTAATCCACCCCATCCATATCCTCCTCTGACCCCTGATTCTAGTTCTAGTTCCAATTCACTATTTTCATCCACTCTATTAGCTACTAATTCTCATTTAATAATGAGGGAGATGAGAGGAGAAGAGGAACATCCTTTGGGTACCACTACCTTTTATTTTCCCATTTCCAATCAAGATAGGAATGCTAACATGAAAAATATACCACTCTCTACTCTCCAGGTAACATTCATGGTCGTATGATAGAGGACCTTGATACATTCCTATTTGAATTTTATGTCCTTTGTATGAGCTATGATTATAATATAGATGCACACAGATTAAAACTATTTCTATCCATATTAAAATATTTTGCACTAAGATGGTCCATCAGACTTGGGAGAAATACAGTAACTAATTGGGACATCATGAAGAAGAAATTTTGAATAAGTACAAGGACTATTGTTGGGGAGGAGATATGAGGGGAGATGAAATTTTAGGATGCGCCAAAGAGGATATGAGCCATTAGGGAACTATATTGAGAGATTTTTTCTTTCCAGGTCCATAAATCTAAATAAAATTGATTAACTAGAGATTTCTTGAAGTTAATATTCTTATGAGGATTTAATAAAGAGTATTTGGATGCTTTGGACCTAATAGGGAATGAGATATATCTCATGTTCCATGGGAAGATGTTTTTAAACTTTGTAGGAAATATTCACATTCCACAATGAAGAAGACACGTAGTTCGTGAGCAAATTCTACTAAAACTATTATAGGTGTAGCATAAATGGAGCTTAGTAACCTACTAAAAGATATGAAGAAAGATATAATAAATCAGATGATGACTCAACTCGATACCTTGCAAGCTAGAAAGAAACAAGATGACACAAAAAAACTTTAGTAGAGTATTGCCCACATTTCCTTCAAAACAAAATGGATTATAAGTGCAAAAAGGTGGTGAGTATAGAAGAAAATATGAATGAGAAAATTTCAAGGCTTTGGAAGATGAGGATGGCCAAGTATTTTACTTAACACAAGGGGAACCATGGTGTAATCCTCTAGATCCATTGTTCTTATAATTCTCCTTTCTCAAATTCTTTTTCAAACAACTCTCCATGGTACAACCAACCACCTCCAACATGGCTAAATTATGAGCCACTTGGATGGATGCACCCCCAAGGAACTTGGCCACAAAAAAATTACTGATCACGAGACCAAAACTGTTAGGAAAAGCCCCAAGTTTTCATAATAGCAACAAAAAATATGAGGAAGCCAACCTTGGCCTAATTCCAATACAGGGTACTTGCATCAACCACCAACATTGCCCACACAACTAGAAATTTTGCCAACTCTTGTTAATATTACACCTAATCCACCAAGAGCCACACAATTACTAGCCTAGACTTCACCCAATCCTAATAGTAAACCTATTCAATAGTGTTGATGATATTTTCTACACAACAACTTAGACAGAATATGAAATCCTATCTCTCTTGAAAGGTAAATCTTTATCAGCAAGCCTCAAGAGATAACCCCAAGGTCTCTAATGTCAGGTCTTGAAAATGCATAAACAACTCAGTGATAAATGTGAAAATGTTGGTAATCACAAAGGGACCTTACTACAAGCAAAGACTGAATCTTGAATTTATTAGATCTATCAATGTAATGATACTTAAATCCTAAATCTAACCCAGATAATAGAGAAATAACAAAAGGTTAGGGTTTCAAAGAGATTTCTAAATTTTACTACTCCTAAGATTAACAATGCAAATGATGAAATACTTGAAATGGACCAATCCCTCATAAACTAATTCTTGCTTGAACAAGATAAATCTACAATCTCACAGAAACAGTGCAATCTTCTAAGGTAATAAAGATTTTCAGATCATGAACATTCATCCAAGACAACCCTAAGGCAATTGAAATAAATAAAATTCCACAATCGAACTAGGTACAATGAATATATAGTCCAGGCTAACTTTGCAAAGCAACTAACAGTCAGCTTGCTGCAAAAAGTATGGACTCGGGATTGCTGCAAACACTTCAAGCATCAAATCATGAACACCATTGAATCAGATCTAACATACATCTAATAACTTTGAGAAATTTGAAAGATATAATCATAAGAACCATGCAAGATAATTCAACACAAAAGAGATCACCAGAAAAATCACAATGTCCTTCAATTGTATCGAATCACCCAATTCCAACAACAATTCTAATGTTTTCTTACAACACTTGCTCCAGAATCGACTAACTCCTAACCCTAATTCTTACTTTACTACCCTAATTACTTCTAAGAACTATCTCCAGCGACTTCTCCTAATAATCCCCCTTTACAAATGAGGCGAAATGCCATAATTATAGAAAACCCTAGAACATGTCGGCCCAATGTAGATTTTACAATAATAAAATAGCCCCAGACAGGTCAGCCAAGAGAAATTTGAAATAAGATAAGATATGCATTAAATGCATGGGACTCATCCAGGTCAGCCTGGGATTTAAAATCTAACTCGATCCAATGCATGTGAAGCAAAATTCCCAATGCAATTGACCATTAACTGGCCCCTTCATCCCTATCTTAATTTATTTGGTATCTTGAGGAAAATACTCTCCAGGTCAGCCACAGGTGAATTAATAAATGCCTTAAATCCTCCTTCAATCGAATTAAACCCAGCCTGCACTCAGCAAAAACCAACATCAATAATATACATCATCAATAATATATTCAAAATTCAAATAAATCCAAGCAAAGATCGAAATCCTGCAAAAAATTGTTAATGAAAAATTTCTACACAGTTCAGGATTTTCACCCCTCCACGAAATCTAGGCCAGAAGGGATTTTCGGGAAAATCCGAACTAGGCAGATTATGGCGAAAACAAACAACAATCAAAAAAATTCAAAAAATGAAGGGGCAATAGGATTTCGGGAAAACTCAGAGGGAGCAGAAATCCGTGAAGTAGGCAAAACTCCAGATTTTCGGGAAAATGCAGCAGTTAAGAAAATCAGGAAAATCTGGAGGAACAAGAAAATACTGAAACTGAGGGAAAACCCGGATTTCGATATTCTCCAACGATCTTGCTCAAATTGATCGAAGATCACAAATTTGAGGACCCAGGCTCAAAAGCAAAATCATTCATTAATGGATCTAGACTTAGAATTCACTCAAGGGCAATTCGATCGGTATTGATGATGGATCCAAGGTTGAAACCCTAAATTTTAACCATGAACACACATAGCAAGCTCAAGACACAAAAATTTGAATTCCAAGCAAAACTAAAACACCAAAGCACCACAAAACCAAATACGACAACTCAAGAGGACGCCAACAATAAACCATAATGGCAAGAAAATCTCCCAAAGATCGACTGAATACAACCCTCACAAAGAGCATCAATGAAGCAGATAAGATAGTCAGACGAAATCCGAAAACTCGACAGGATGACAAAATTTCAAAAAAATCCAGCCCAGGTGGAATTTTGCGAAGATCGAAAATTGCTGAACAATAGTGTTAAAACCGACTTGCCGGATTTGGATGAAATCCGGGAAAATCCAGATGGACTGGAAAATCCCGAACCAGTGCAAAAACTCGGATTTCGCCCAAAAGTTAAGTTTTTCAAAGTGTATCTTGGGGAAAACACTTGGGCAAGCAAGACAAACATATTAAGCAGATACCAAGGCAATTCAAATCCACAAAATCTAGGGGCTAAAGCATAAAAAACCCAAGAAAAAGAGGGTCCCTGCCTTCAGCGGGGCGTGCATGCGAAAAATGCACAACAAATGGTGACTCTACTGGGAAAATGCTCTAGAGCAGATGATGATGAACAAGAATCAAGAACCTAGAATCTCTAGTTTTGATTTCACTATCAAACAAACAAACCAAAATGCAAGATTAAAGAATCAAAACCAAAGGCAGACTGAACCTTCCATAGACTGAAAATCCAAGTGTGTGCAAATGAGTTCATTTCCTTCCTTGGGCTACTGCAGAAGCCAAGCTCAGTCAAGACAGGATACATAAATATTATAGCTCCAAAAGCAACCTGGATAGAGCCTCGCTGCCAGTCAGGCCTCTATAGCCCCAACACAGTTATCACTGTGAATCTCGCGAACATAGCTCTACTGCCAGCTAGGCGTCCATAGCCTCAGTAGAGATATTCGGATACCCTTGATACGTTGAATTCATTCTTTTGATTCTCAATATTTCACTTTTCTTTTCTTTTTATATTCTTTTCTTTTCACTTTTTCATTTCAACCTGTAAACAATGAAGTTCACACTCAGGGATGAGAACCACAGTGGTGCTAAAGCAGAAATAGGATTTTCACCTGACAAAACTTCACAAGGATCCTACGGAAACATCAGGATTCTTAAGATGTATAAAGGATATAAGATTTCAGAATACTTCAAATTCAAATCAAGACCAGTCACCCATCTTCTATAAATCAAACATTTAGACTGTTTGGAAATAACAAAGACCTTAACCATCCATTCAAGACACGTGATTAAAGTTCATCAAGGAAACACTCAGAACAGTCCTAGATAAAAGAATATTTGCCATGCAGGAATGACACTTCCCCAACCAGAAGGTAGAAAACCCAAGGTAGAGAAGCAAAGCAACAACCAAACAAAAACCCAAAGCAAACCTAAACTAACCAAAGCAAATAAACTCTAAAATAATCTATCCTAAAGAAAAAAATAGACTAAAGCAAAAGTGACTCATAACAACTCATTACCAGACAGGGCGAACTGAGACCCACCCCCATATGGTTCATCAATGCATGGACAAGCAACAAGGTAATGGTAACAGTCCTCAAAAATGAAAATTTATCTTTATACTCAGCAAAATAAACCTAAAAAATGTAGCATTCAAACTCAACCTCATAATCAAGAATAATCAATAACTGAGGCAAATCATTAGGACCATGATTAATCCATATGCAAGTTGTCTTTCCTAAATTACCATAATCAAATTGATAAGATTTAGAATTGTTTGCAAGGAAAGAAACAACCTGATTTTGTACTGTTGTAGACTGAATGTGGTATCTAGCATCCTGCACTTGTAAAAAGCTGATATCTATGTTATCAAGAGATCTCAACTGATGATGCAGTATCCCTCTTGCATTTAGAACATGCAAAACAAAATTGGAGTCTTCAATGAATAATTCAGGGTGAAAATGAGATTGGAAAGATTCAGAAGTATAAACATGGAAATTTTCACCTGTGTGCACTTCTTCATGAGGGAACAATGTTGAAAATGTAAAAACCTCATCATGTATAGTAACTTCCCCATCATGATGTTTGTCAGGAGGCCTCATAGACTGATCTTCAAGCACATCTTTATCTAAAGTAGGATGATCAAACTCATTAGTGATGGCTACAACATTGTTATTCTCAACACCATTTGGATTTTCTTGCACATCCATATGAATCACATCAGCTATCTTGTCATTAATACACAAAATATGTGAATTTTCTTTGCTGAATTTATCAACAAAAAGAGGAAAAACAGAATGTGATGAGTGAAGGGACTCCCTAAATTCCTCTCCTATTGGAATTTGTTCTGGTTCTAGATTGCAACTGTAACCCTCAGGAAAAGTAGCTTCTTTACCCACAATATTAGATCCCACGATTTTCTCCAAGGGACATTCATTAGCAAGCTGTTGAGGCTCCTCAATCAAAAGCTCAACCTCCTCCAGGACCGCCACAACATTAACTGCCATGACCTTCTTTGATCCAATGCCAGTTGAATCTTCTACTAGACGTTCACAAGTATCTTGTTGAAATTATTTCATTGGAGGAAGCCTACTCTCTGTAATTTGATGTATATCCTCTATATGATCCATCAACCATACTTGCTCTTGTACCTCCTCTATTGATTCTACCAAAGCTTCAACACTGTCAGATTTATGGATAGGAATATCATGTAACATGAGGATTTCCTCAGTATCCCATCCTTGAGGGTCAACTGTCAGTACATAATTTCCCAAGCTTGTTTCAGAAAGGAATACCTCCTTAAAAGTATTTGTATCAACATGGCCTGAAGTACCCTTTTGTTCATAAAGCATATCCTTTTCAAGAGACCCTAGTACTGCATCCCTAATGGTAGGATCCCTTAACAACTCATGAGCAGAGAGACTTACTTTGAATTTCTTGAGTTCTTTGACCACATTCTCTGCTATTTGCTTTGCAGTCATGGTAGAACAGTTGTCCTCAGAGCTAACTACAAATTCATCCCTGTTACTTTCAATGCTTCCTCCTTTATCAACATCAGATTGTCCTCCATTTATGAAATACTGAGTAGACACATGATGGAATGCTTGAACCTCTTCAATTGTATACTCTTCTTCATCTAATGGGCCATTATCATTCTCCTCATTACCTCCAAAGGATTGAACTATAGATTCTTCACTGTATACATACCCTATTTCAACTCTCTTATCCTGTTCTTCTCCTAGTTCATTCTCTTCACTTCTTGGAAATGGGACATGATTCACCACCATAACTGATATGTCATAAGGATTAGATGGTACTATCTCCATACCACTCGAACTATTACTAGCATGTTGAACCATCTGTTGGAAAATAGTTGCAGTAGTTTGGAATTCTTGACAGTCTAACTCAGAATGCAGATTAGTACTATGAAGCCTACACCATCCTGAAAGAGCTATTTTTTCCAGATAAACTTCACTAGGTTTCTCTTGATTGTTTAGCTGATCTGGAGAGGTTAGGACTCTTTCATAGTCAAGCCTTGTATCCTAGGTCCTATTCTGACTTGGTGGCTTCCCTCCATGACCTCTATCAAGATGTTGTTCTCTGTCAAAATTCTACCCCTGAGCCTGCATCATATCCCTATTGCTTTGATCATAATTGGACTGAATCTCCCTTTGGGCTACCTGGGATTGACTATTCTGATGCCTTAGGTAGGTGACTTCAGTGTTCAGCTTCTCAACTAGCTCTGTGAGTGCATCCAACCTCTCCTTGTCTGCATTGTTTGATGGAGGAACAATACCAGTTGAATTCTGCATATAAAGAGTATGTGACCCATGGTTCAAGGGTTGATCAAATATCTCAGAGCTCTACAAATAACTAGGTATATTAGCTTGCTGAAGACAAAATGCAGGCTGGTTCATATTTGGATGGTAATTTGGCATGAATGTAGCTTGACTTAGGGGATGACCTAGATGTGAAACCAAGGGTGATTGAGGGACTGAAATCAACATAGGTATTTGATTAGCCAAGGGTCCAGACAAGTGTTGTCTCAAATCTGTACTCACCTTAAAAGGCACATCATAAGCTTCATATAAGCTACTAGGAGGGTTCACTTTCCATTTGATGAAAGTAGATGTTAAACTATCCAAAGCTTCATAATAAACCTCCCTAGCAGAGGCATCATCTACAACATAAGGGTGTTGCAACCTAGCATAAGCCCTATGAAATCTATTATTGAAAGACACTATTGGTTCATTTGCCTCCCTCTTGATTCCAGTAAACTGCAGAAGTAACTCATTAGCACTAATTGGGATTTGAAATTTTTGTCAAAATGCAGTCTCTAGCTGAAGCCAAGTAGTGATAGACCCAATAGGAAGATGGTTATACCAACAAAATGCTTCATCCCAAAGGGAATATGGGAAAAGTCTGCATGCAACATCCTCGTGATTAATTCCCCTATACTTAAGGGTAGTTTTAGAAATCCTAATATGCTCCTTTGCAGTCCTCTTGGGATCATTAATGTGAAACTTGGAGCAGAAAAGCTCAGGGTTCTTGGGCATGACATTATACATGGCAAAACTCAATGGAGATGGGTTATTAGCCAGGAAAGCCATTGGTGGAGGTGGGGAAGGTAATGGCTGATTTATGACTGGCTGATGTTGTGGAATGGGAATGTCCTCAGACTCAGAATTAGATGTACCTGATGAGGATGGGAATGATGGAGATGACAGAGGTGGATGGGAGGATGATGATGATGATTCCCTCCTTCTGTTGGTCCTTCTAGACCTAGTAGGGGCTTGCAATTCTTGAAATTCCTCTTCTCCTAGAGTAGATCTAGTTCTTCTTTTGAATTTTTCAGGAGAGATGGCATTCAAAAATCGATCCAACTTGCTTATTCAGGCCCTCCTTCTAGCGCCAATCTGTCGATGATGTTTTCTGCACATCAACAACTCAGACAAAATATGAAATCCTATCTCTCTTGAAAGGTAAATCTCTATCAGCAAGCCTCAAGAGATAACCCCAAGGTCTCTAATGTCAGGTCTTGACAATGCATAAACAACTTAGTGATAAATGTGAAAATGCTGGTAATCACAAAGGGACCTTACTACAAGCAAAGACTGAATCTTGAATTTATCAGATCTATCAATGTAATGATACTTAAATCCTAAATCTAACCCAGATAATAGAGAAATAACAAAAGGTGAGGGTTTCAAAGAGATTTCTAAATTTTAATACTCCTAAGATTAACAATGCAAATGATGAAATACTTGAAATGGACCAATCCCTCATAAACTAATTCTTGCTTGACTAAGATAAATCTACAATCTCACAGAAATAGTGCAATCTTCTAAGGTAATAAAGATTTTCAGATCATGAAAATTCATCCAAGACAACCCTAAGGAAATTGAAATGAATAAAATTCCACAATAAAACTAGGCACAATGAATATACAGTCTAGGCTAACTTTGCAAAGCAACTAACAGTCAGCTAGCTGCAAAAAGTATGGACCCGGGATTGCTGCAAACACTTCAAGCATCAAATCATGAACACCATTGAATTAGATCTAACATACATCTAATAACCTTGAGCAATTTGAAAGATAGAATCATAAGAACCATGCAAGATAATTCAACACAAAAGAGATCACCATAAAAATCACAATGTCCTTCAATTGTATCGAATCACCCAATTCCAGCAACAATTCTAATGTTCTGTTACAACACTTGCTCTAGAATCGACTAACTCCTAACCCTAATTCTTACTTTACTACCCTAATTGCTTCTAAGAACTATCTCCAGCGACTTCTCCTAATAATCCCCCTTTACAAATGAGGCGAAATGCCATAATTATAGAAAACCCCAGAACATGTCAGCCCAATATAGATTTTACAATAATAAAATAGCCCTAGATAGGTCGGCCAAGAGAAATTTGAAATAAGATAAGATATGCATTAAATGCACGGGACTCATCTAGGTCGGCTTGGGATTTAAAATGTAACTCGATCCAATGCATTTGAAGCATAATTCCCAATGCAATTGATCATTAAATGGCCCCTTCATCCCTGTCTTAATTTATTTGGTATCTTGAGGAAAATACTCTCCAGGTCAGCCACAAGTGAATTAATAAATGCCTTAAATCCTCCTTCAATCGAATTAAACCCATCCCGCACTTAGCAAAAACGAGCATCAATAATATACATCATTAATAATATATTCAAAATTCAAATAAATCCAAGCAAAGATTGAAATCTTGCAAAAAATTGTTAATGCAAAATTTCTACAAAGTTTGAGATTTTCACCCCTCTGCGAAATCTAGGCTAGAAGGGATTTTTGGGAAAATCTAGACCAGGCGGATTCTGGCAAAAAGAAACTGCAGTCAAGAAAATCCGAAAAATGAAGGGGCAACGGGATTTTGGGAAAATATGGAGGGAGCGGAAATCTACGAAGCAGGCAAAACTCCAGATTTTTAGGAAAATGCAGTAGTCAAGAAAATCGAGAAAATCCGGAGGAACAAGAAAATCCCGAAACTGAGGGAAAACCCAGATTTCGACATTCTCCAACGATCTCACTCAAATTGATCGAAGATCACAAATTTGAGGACCCAGGCTCAAAATAAAAATCATTCATTGATGGATCTAGACTTAGAATTCACTCAAGGGAAATTCAATCGGTATTGATGATGGATTCAAGGTTGAAACCCTAAATTTTAACCATGAACGGACAGAGCAAGCTTGAGACACATAAATTCAAATTCAAAGAAAAACTAAAACACCAAAGCACCACAAGACCAAATACCACAACTCAACAGGACGCCAATGATAAAGCATAATGGCAAGAAAATCTCCCAAAGATCGACTGATACAACCCTCACAAAGAGCATCAATGAAGTGGACAAGACAACCAGATGAAATCCAGAAACCTGATAGGATGACGGAATTTCAGAAAAATCTAACCCAGGTGGAATTCCGTGAAGACTAAAAATTGCCGAACAATAGTGTTAAAACTGACTTGCTGGAGTTTGGATGAAATCTAGGAAAATCCGGATGGATCGGAAAATCCTGAACCAGTGCAAAAACCTGGATTTTGCCCAAAAGTTAAGTTTTTCAAAGTGTATCTTGGGGAAAACACTTGGGCAAGCAAGATAAACATATTAAGCACATACCAAGGCAATTCAAATCCACAAAATCTAGGGGCTAAAGCATCAAAAACCTAGGCAAAAGAGGGTCCCTGCCTTCAGCGGGGTGTGTGTGTGAAAACTGCACAACAAATAGGCTTACTCTAATGAAACTATTATGTATCCTACATATATCATTGAGATGAACAACGTGTAGCTCCATTCAAGAAAAATACAACCCATTCCTTCTTCATCACTAATCATAGAAATCCCCTCCAAAGAATATTCCAATGATGCTAACCTGTAACCAAATCATCCAAGCCAACACAATAAACAAGAGGAAGTTATCAATAATGAGCCTCTATTCCCATAAAGACTAAACACCAAGAAGAATGAACCTGAACTTGAATTTGACTTTCTTGGAAAATTGATAAATGTGTGAAAATTCCCTTGTTTCAAGCCATAGAAGATGTTCCAATATATAGTAAAATAATAAGGGAATTGTTCTTAAAGAAACCAAGAATAAAAAGAAAATATCCTCAAACTGTTCATGTTATAGGACAACTGGTAGATATCATGTTAGGTAGAGTGGTTGTTCCAAAATACATAGACCTAGGTAGTCGAGTTGTAGATGTGTCCATTAATGGAATTCTAAGATGCAATACCTTGATTGATTTAGGTGTAGCTATTAATGTTTTGACTAGAGAGATCATGAAAAATCTCTAATTACTAGACCTTTAGCCTACCCCTACTGTACTCCAATTAGAAGATAGTTTAATTGTTGAACCAGAGGGTGTCATTGAATATTTGGTCATTACACTAGATTCATGGGATTAGCCTATATATTTCATGGTTCTTCAACTAAAGGAAAATATAGGGGATACCATCTCATCTTAGGTTATCCATGGTTGGAAGCTAAAAATGCTTGTATTGGTTTTATTAGGAATGTGACAAATAGATTGGTTTTGTATCTGCTCGCAGAACGCTTTATTGAGATAGATCAACCAGTTAGGTTAGACCTTGGGGATAATAATTTGAATGACTTACAAACACTAATGAAAATTGATAAGATCCCCATGCTTGAACTTGAATATAAGGACACAATACTCTCTAATATTATGCAAAATAATTAATGCAAGAGACCCACAACAAAACTCTTTTTTGGATGTTGTCTTGCCCATTGCATAGTGTCCTTGCAACTCTTTCTATTAAATACATTTTATCAACACACATGTTTCATGAGCTACCACCTCATTATTGTGATCTTAATATATTGTGCCTAGATGTTAATTCCATGATAACCTTGACTAAGTAGCTTGAAATAACACAAGGTAGATTTCTTAACATAAATAGTTAGTTGAAGACATAATAGAAAATAGAGTTAATTTCCATGTTGCTAAAACAAAGAAAAAAGAGAGAACCCTAGGTCTAATGTGTAAACCTAGAATTCAAACTTTTGTTGTTGTGGGTGTTTATCTTTTTCTATTGTTTCATTCAGATGGATATCAATAAGGTGTATAGATTGAATTTCAACCATGAAGGTGATCCAATCAGACGTGGATCTACATCTTATTGAGTCTTGAAATGAATTGATTTGTCTTGACTACCCTAATTAGAATATATGGCCTAATATGAAAAATGCAAGATATCAACAATTGATAAACTGAAACAATGAATTGTAGGTAGATATAGGAAGGAGAGAACATTGTGCACTTGTCCTAAAAAGTTTCTGGTTTGAATATAGGGACAGAGTCACCCAGGGGTGTATGGGTTCTTGTATGCCTCTCCTGCTCTATTTTTGCAGTCCTTTGATGATAGATCCGATCTTCTGATTCTTGGTTCTAAAGTTGTCAGATCACTATTAGATAATTTTGTAGGTAAATTTTTGTGAGTTGACAAGATGTAGGGCTCCAAATACAACAATGAACAATTTGACTTTAATCTTCCTTCAATCATTTTCAAGCCTAAAATCTACACATTCATAAAGAGAAGAAATGCTGTGCCATTTAGGGGCTTGCCTTAGTCAAACCACATGTTATTGTTTCCACTTCCACAATGGAAATGCCAATGATAATAATGGATAATTGATAGGAAGGAATGGTGAATCAATAAAGTGCCGCAACTCACCACCCTTCAATGGCTTCCTTGAAAGACTGAAGTCATGCATATCACTTCAAGGTCTTGGATCTTACTTGATTGCTTGAATTTCTTAGAGACCTACAATAAGGGTAAGCCTTCATAAATAATGATAACATAAACAAACATGAACTCACATAGGATTTGAAATGATTTTAGGATCTTAAATTGCTACAATAAAGCTCTGAAATATTGCTCTTGAATTTCTTGATAGTGCTCTTGATCATAAGTTTTCCAATATAATTCCACTTAATGTTCAAATGATGCAATAACTAGGCATTTATAGGAATTTCTCTAATTTCCCAAAAACTTAATCTCAATAGCCGACATTTGCAACCTGAAATTTGAATGTTAAAATGTTGACACCAACATATCCAAAATTGGTCCCTAATAAAATAGGGGGACCCATACGCCCTAGGGAGAATGGGTACTGGCCCTATTTTCTAGGAATTTAAGTGTTAAAGGAAAAATATCAATTGGATGCATTTGTTCAATGCTTGCAATTTATCAAAAAATGGTATCAATGGGCCCCAAAATGCATAATTTAGGAAATTAGTTGCTTAATTAGGCTCAATAATTTAGGGGAGACAAAACATTTATGATGGTACATTTGCCCCCACTTTAGTGGGAGTATGAACTTATGCTCAGACTCACACTAAAGTAGAAAATTTATGTCAAGAGGGGTTTTATTGTCCAAATGTTGAGGAGATACGATGACTAAGGATCAAGGGGGAGTGCACAATCCCCTAGGATCCAAGATACCATGGATAACCAACATAAGCACAACAAAACACACATGTATGAAATGCAACAAAATATCATGAACAAACATACAACATCACAATGAAATACAAAAAGAAAGGCATGGATAATCATGGGCTAGCAAGCTGCGTTATGCTAGGATCCACTCCAAAGGCATTCATGACTCACACTATAGTAAATTCTGATATTCACTAGGTGAATCATAAAAAAGAAGGCAATACATGCTAGTGAAGTTCAATATTCACTAGGTGAGTCCCCAAGGAAAATGAGAAGCACACTAGGTCTAGTGAAGTTTGATATTCACTAGGTGTGTACCCATAACAAGGTAGAAAAATGAGAAACACACTAGGTCTAGTGAAGTCCACTATTCACTAGGTGTGCACCCACATCAACCATACAAAGTGTTATACTCCTTGATAACTCTGATAAGGTGCTACAAAAATGATCAAGATGCAATTCCAACACATCACTAAGTTCAATGCCCATGAACAAAGTCAATAAAGTGTGCCAATATCAACACACCACTAAGCCCAATGTGTGTGAAAAAAGTAAAGAAAATAATGCCAATGTATGCCCCCACCATAAAGAAATTGCAAAAAACCATGCCATGAGTAATTGCTTTGAGGTAGAAATATGATAAATGTCATGAAACAAGAGATAAGGGGTTGCCCCCAAATCTAATGCAACAATCAACATAGAATTTAAACACATAAGGGATGTGTGGATTTAGGGTCAATATATGTCTTTGCTACAATGATATAATAGAGCTCAAAACTAACATCATTCCCCAAATAATCGTGGAACAATGAACATAATAGAGGAATTACACATAGAAAGAGGGAACAAACAAATTTTTGGGTCAACATGGAAGAGACCTAAATGTCTTTATGCCTTGCATCATCCCCAAAAGGAAAACACAAGACAACAAATAAAAGACAAAGTTAATGACATATAGAAGAATTGAGATACAAATAGAAGAATGTCATTGTAGATTCATTTCCTTTGTATCCTTGTACCAATGGAGAAACAAGGGCCATCCAAAGAAAACTCACAAACACAAAGGCATGCCAAGAAACACAATACAAGAGATCATATCACATGCAAGAAAACACAAAGAAAACATAAAGAAAACACAAAGGAGTACTGCACATGCGAGATGACCTAAAGTAGGTCTTCCACATCCTAACATTTCTCATCATATAGGGAAGGTAGAAAACTAGCTAAAGGGACTACAAAAAGTTCCATGCTAGGAGCATCTCCAAGTTCAACATGTGGTGGGTCATTCTCATTAGGAGGATCATCACAGTTTCCCCCATCTAAATTCATTTTCTTTGAAAATCGCACATTAAGCTCAATATGCACTTATTCATCAATTTTAGCAATCTCATCTTCATCATCCAAGTTAATCACACTAGGAGGTTTTATGAAAATGATGGTTGTATGTTCTTGTTTCACTTCTTGTTTTAGTTCCATGTCTTGTTTTGGTGAAAGTTGTAATTATTCTTGAGTTGTTTACATAGGTGTTGGAGTATCATGCACTGTTTTATTATTTTATTCCAATTGATGAGCAATAGCATGATGCTTATGCCTACACTCTTTAGCATTTTGGTTTCTTCTTGCACAATTTTTCAATTTGTGATGGATTAGGAGCAAGTTTCTCAACCATTGGTTTTTTCCTTCCCTTAAAGGAGGAATTGAAGGAACCACTAGGGGTTTGGAAACTACCGTTTCTTTAGGTCTATACACTTATTTTATCTTTGGAGGCACACAAGGAATCATTTGATTATCTCTTGGTATTTTATAAGATATGGGTGGAGAAACTGTGACATGTTTACTTTGGTTACTTGGAAGGGTCTTTGCTTCAGGCATGGGTTCATTCATAACTAGTGGAGGAGGATGAACAATCATAGTCTAATCATTCTCAAGAATATTGGTAAGAGATAACTCTATTATGTGCTTTACCTTAAAATTTTGGTATGATTTACAAAATAAATCTTCACAAGGCTTGATAGGTTGCATAAGTTGATGCCAAAAGAAAATTAATGAAAAGTTCCAATGGGAAGATAAAGGATCAAACCCACTATGATGCATTATAAATATATTTTTTTCAAATGGGAACTTTATGCACTTGTGAATAACCGATGGGACAATATTCATGGAGCATAGCCATGGGTAGCCTAGCTTCACACAAAATTGGTCTAATGTTGGGGTGATGGAGAATGATACATCTAATTTTTTTGGTCCAACTTTAAGAGGAAGAGTGATCAAACCTATCATAGGGTGAGAAAAACCATCATGAGTTTTCAACCATGCTTTCGATTGTTCATAAGAATCTTGATAAAGTTCATGCAAAAACAAGAACTCCCCAGTGATCACATTCTCTACACACATAGGAATGATGAATATTCCTTGTATAAGTTTATCATTGATATGTCTAACAATGTAAAGAAGATAATTAGGTGCATGTATGGATGCATCAATATGGGTGGAAGCAATGTTGGGTAACACAGTGGTTTAGCCCTTACGAGGTTGAACATATATTAAAGCAATCATGCTATCTACTTCTCATTTTTATTGTCATCATTATTCTTGTCAACATTCATATCATTACTCATATCATTAAAAACTTGCACAAAGTTGGATGAATGGTTTGGCATTGGATTGGTAAAAATTTACAAGTTTTGGTTAGGTAGGGCAATAGACTTATTCCCTTGATCATTAACAGTACTCAACTGGATGTGATTAGAATCAATGGTCTTGAAATTGATGTTTAAGGTGCATGCATCGTTCTATATCATGTCCACTTGTGTGATGATATTAAAAAATTACATTGGGATTGTAACTTGGTGGTAGAGGTTTAGTCATGTCCATAGGTCTAATGAGAGACAATTAGATTAAGTTCTTATTTAAAAGTTGCAACATGATCAAATGGAGGGTGTTAAGTAGCTAGGTAAATTTTCTATCTTGTGATCTAAATTGGTATGACGTTGAACTTATGGCAATGACTTAAGGTTCACTATGGTTGGTTGTTTGAGGTGTATGTAAATTTATAATTTTTTTATTTTGCTTCTTGAATGGTTGATAGTTGTTTTGTTGTATGGATTTAGATTTACCAGTATGATTAGATGAAGATGTCTCTTCATACTAACTAATAGAATTTTGATAATCACAAATACACAAATGTATAAAGGATGGATATTTCATCAACAATATTTTATCCCTTTCTTTGGACATCTGCATCAGGTAGAGTAAGATTGATTTGTGAATAAAGAAAATGATAGTGCCCTATAAATTCTATGACCTTTTCATTTTTATTTTGTTTTCATCACACTAAGTTAATGTAATTTTAAATCCAATGTTTACTTGGAAATGTTGGAGGAAATCCTCAACAAGTTCATTGAAAGAATGGATTGAGTTATTCGACAATGAACATAACCACTCTAAGGCCATGTCTTTCAATGACCTAGGAAAAATTTTAGCCTGGAGTTTATCTTCAAAAATTAAGTCACTACACAAGGCCGTATATGTTGATATATGATTGCTAGGGTCTCCTTTACCATTGTACTTGTCAAATCAAGGTATCTCTATGTTTTGTGGCATTGGTGTTTTCAAAATTTCAAGTGACAATGGGCTTTTTTTAACATATTGCAATGGTTGTTCATTTTGGTTTTGATTCAATGTTGAGATTTTTTGTTGAAGTGAGGTTACATTTTGCAAAACTTGGTTAATAATCAAATCATTGGTTGACATGTTTTGGGAATGTGGTGAATATGGTGGGATTGTGTAAGTGCATGGTTGACTACTATGTTGCAAATTTATGAGAGGGGATGAAACTTGAGGTGTCACATGCGAGGATCTAAAACCATAAGGATTTCTAGTGGAAAGACCTAATTTTGGAGTTATACCAATACTTTTTTGTATCATTGAAGCAATAGTTGGGTTTGTATATGTAGGGATAGAGGCTATGGTTGTAGGGAGGGAGACTTGATTTCCTATTGACTTTGAGTGTATCCCAAATATTGTGCAACTAGTCATTATAGGTACATTAGCATCAATTATATGGGCTAGGATATGTAAAACCTCTAATCCTTGATCATCATTAATTAGTTTCCTCATGCTATCTATTATAGGTACCACTGTACCAGTGAGATATTCAGTACTCACATAGTCTTTAAGTCTTTCTAAATCTTTGTCCAATTGTTTCAGTTTGTCTTCGGGAACATGGGAAAAAATAGTCTCAACATCCATAAAAAATGGGTGATTGTAAGGTTTTCATTGGTATGGTAGCATTAGGGATAAAGTCCAAAATGGGTTTAGTATTGACAACACTTTGCATGAAAGAGTTATAAGACCTAGGATCCATAACAAATGTAATAACAATGTGGGATGCCCTAAGTCTACAACTACGTTTCAATGGAGTAGTGGCAATAGGACACCAATTCGTGAAGTTCATGTGAGTTTCAAAATACTAAGTGGACCCAAGGTGAACACTAAACTATCAATTAACCATAGAAAAATATTTAGACATAAAATTCAAACAACAAAAGCAGACAAAGAATATAGTAAGAAAGATCTATGTAAAAGTTGGTTGAGCCAACAATAAGAGGACAAAGGTGCCCAAGGGAATTTGTGTCTTGGGAAGGTTTTTCAAAAATTCAAATTCTAACTTTGTGTGATTTTTCTTAAGGATTTTGGGTCTGGTTGCATATAGGTTTGATAGTGAATATTTTTCTAGAATTTTCTTAATTTATGCCAATGTAAGTGTGTGACAATATGTGAGCAATAAATGACAACAAGATGATTGGGACCGTATGAAATTGATGAAGAAAACAAACAAGATGGTTGGGACTATGCGGTAACAACGCAAAAAGAGAGGCTAATGCAAATTAATGCTCTCCTTTATTTACTAGTTTATTAATATAAAAATGTTTCATAAAGGTTATTGGGCTCTCCTTTATGATTCACAATATAAGGATCATAAGGGTAAGTTACAAACAAGATGGTTGGGACCATATGAAATTGATAAAGTGTATTTGAATGGTGTAGTGTATTTATTTACCATTGACCTAGTAATATTTTCCTTGTTGGTAATTGATCATCAAATAAATTTGTACCATAATCCATTGAAAAAACTAACCTTTTTAATATAATTCAATATAAAGACTACAATTCCAAGGTACAAAGAACCTAGGATATACCTTAATTGCTTAATATTGATGCCTCATAGGTATGATTTCTACCTTAATATTTCTTATCATAATAAATTCCCATCAGTATTTGTTTGCAAATTGTTGGGATAATCCATCATTGTAATTATTTAGGCTTAACAAAATCCATGACTGCTACACCTATAACTATTATCTATGGAACTTATGGGACCTATACATGAATCCACTATTTAAGGGACCTATGTAGTTTCATGATTCCACATCACTATTCCATGCAACATTCACAATCATGTAATAATTTTTTATTGTTCCACAATTCAACCATCATCTCTTCACACTGTGCCTTTAACAAATCTTCATCAACCAATTCAACTTGTATGCCTATTTATTCTATCATGGTTATTCTCTTACATTCTTTAATTATATAAATTATTTTATTTCTCATAATTACAATAATTATGAATAATGATTCATATAATCTCCACTCCACAAGTGTCACTACACCACCTAAAATATGAGGATACATGTTAGTTGGGGGGATGAATTACTGTACTTCAGACCCTCCCACCAATCTATGTTGGTTTCCTTGCTCTTATGAAAAATATGCTTTTAAGTACACTTCAACAACACTCAAGTTTCCAATTGACATGAAATTGAGTAAATAGCTTTCTCTCTACCTTTGAACTAAATTTGTAGCTGATGATACACATGCAGTAACACATTTAACATACCAAGTCGACTAGTCGATAATAAAACAAAATTTCAAGGAAAAATATGGAGTTATACTATTAGTTCAAAGGGTTGTTTAACATAGAACAAGGAAGGGGAGAAGGTAGATTTCAAGTTTCATCACAGAGAATCAAAGGTAAGCTACAAGGTTTTGAAGTGCCAAAGATGGGTGGCAACCCAATTAGAAAAGAACTGATGGGTCATATAATGATCCTAAATGATGGGTAGTGCTTGTTGATTTTCTAACAAGTTAGCTGGTTGGACTATTTTAAATGATTGAAATGGTATGGTGATGAAGTGGTTGAGCACTTTTCCCAAAATTTAACTGACAATGTGGCAATGGTAAAAGATATGAGTGGACATCTTTGAAGTTGGTATAGGAGAGGTCACTAGATTTCCTATTGTAGAAGTCTTCCTAGAATACCTCAATGCAGTTGCATCATGAAATAAATTTACCATGGATGATGAGAAATTAGATTCTTCTTCACAAGGCATGAATCACCTCTCCTTGCCCTAGAGATGGGCATGCACCAGAATCTACAAATTATAAAAACATTTGACTTTTGAAAGATGATATTCTTTATTGTATATGGTTCACTTCAAATTAGTTAGTCATTTGAGGCATAATTGACATGTAAACATCCCAAAATTTCTTTGTCACCTATTGTCATGCATGGTCACAGATAAAAAGGTAAATCTATTACATTATCTCATCACTATTTAATTTGATTTTTGGTTAAAAGGAGATTTAGCATTCAATTTTCAAATATGGCTTGGGAATAATTTTTGATAGTAAAGAATAAGAGGGGAAAATACTGGGCCTCATGGCCAACCACTTACATTTAAATGTAACAAAAAGAATGAGTGTAAGATATGAAGATAACATGGGTGGAATTACAATGGTGTATGTCCCTACAACATCCCCAATTCATGCAAATTCTTTTGCACATGAAGTATCTTTGAAACACATTTTATTCTAAAAATTCTATCCTTATTGTGAAGGATGTTCCTATTGAAGGCCCTAGTTTAGAAACTCCTTCAAATCACTCACCTTCTATTAAGATTGTAACAATAACTATAATTGCCTCAAGAAAAATAAAAGTAGTTCAATCCCTTGCTGTGGGTAAAAAGAAAAGAAAACTAGTCTCAACCTTTGTCATAGGCAACTAGAAGAAAAAATATCCTTTGAAACCCTCTAGACAATCACACCACCTTAAAAGGAGAAAGGAAACCACCAAAATGACTCCCAAAAAACCACAACCACTCATCATAGATTCACAGACCAACTCTAAAATGGAGTATATGTTTATAGAGTGAGAATGCCTAGTTCAAATTATATAATCTTCATATCCTGAAACCAGTAGTGAGGGGCATTCATTTGATGCACCAATTTTAGGATGGGAAGACTTGATGGGCTCAGTAATTGGATAGTTTCCATTTAACTATTTTATACTTTTATCATTTCTTTTTGCTAAGTTTCAAGACATTACCAAGACCTTTTATGTCTTTTATATGCTTTCAAGCCGTCTCAAGCATGTGGAAATGGAAAAATGTTACGTTGATATGTGAATGTATTAATTTACAAATGTTTTTGAAATTTAGTAGAATTTTATGTTTAATTTATGATCATTAATCATGAGTATGCCTTAGGAATGAGACTAACACTTGTAGCAAGGATAACTGTCAACCCACAACAATGGGTTTCTTAGGCCACAACATAAGGACTACAAATTGTTGTAGAGAAGAAGTCAACTGACTAGTGCATGACACTCTTAGGAGGAAATATATGTGATCATTTATTGATCAGTTGTGAGTCATCGAATATCACTCTTACTTTCCATTGAGACAACAAGGAGTAGAAGTTTGGACTAAATTATGACATAACTATTCTATGAACATGTTTTTGTTATGAGTAGTTAAGCTGTTGGACATAGAGTCTATATTTGGTTTTTCTACTCCTATTTTAGATAGTTATTATTTTCTATTTCAAAACTTAGTGCTCTTCCTATCCTTGAGGAAGAGTTGACAATTGTTTTATAAGTCTATTTTCAGTCCATGAATAATGAAACTCCTCACAGAGCCTATATAGCAAGATCTTCTATCGAGGAGGAGATCTTGTTACCTATTTATCTAGTTACTATTATTACTTAGTAGTTGCAACAGTGTTATTAAATATCTTCAAAAAATTCCTGTTAAATTTTGTGTAATAGTTCAGTCTTAGAATGCAATAAAGATAATTGGTTTGACATCATGATTTGTTGAGTAAGTGAGTGTTTAATAAATCTTGTGGAAGCAACAAATCAAGCAAGGGCCACTTGAGGTACTACTAAACCACCTTAGTTTTAGTTGTTAAAGTAGATAATGTATTAAAAATTTAATTGGTAATCTCAATTAAATGATTTTGAGTGAATGTGTTATAATTCAGGCATTAGATTTTGTAGCTTAATATTATATTTCATACTCTAAAGGATTAGCTAGGTTAGGAAACTATAGTTTAACAATTAATAGTTATAGTCTTCAACATTAGGTACCCACAACAAAAGGTAGTTGTTTACATTCTTTTCCCTTGTTTTGTGAATTAGCAATTTATCCTGATTACCAAATTTTACTGTATTTGCACATGTGTATTGCCTATACTCAATTGATGTAGCATGTGTCTAAAACCTATGAATGCATATATTTTTCCAGTAGTATCTAAAATTTTATGATTCCCTAGTTGATAATTTAATGCAACCCTCTTATGAATAATGAACTGCTTAGTTAGGGATCCTCAAGTCCTCTGAGCATACTCTGCATTACCAGTTTACTTAGACATTAGGGTGGCTTCACATTTTTGGCACCATTGCTAGGGATGATGCTAAGTTTAGGATTCTTCTATGTGTTTTTCAATTCCTTTCAAGCTTTCATAGTCTAGCAATTTAGTTTCAGCTTTAGGGTAAATAGGCAGTTTAGCCACCAACTACAACACAAATCATTAAAAATGTACAAGAACCAAAAATATAAAGAGTCACAACCATTGCATATGGATGTAGCGAGATGCTCTGGGAATATTTCTCCCCTTGGAACATGAAGTGTTAGAAGATACTAGTGGACAAAGTGAAGATATTGAGGGAATAAACGAGGAAAAATTATCCCTTATACTGGTCGCTACACAAAATATAAAGGAGGCTTCTAGAATATACTTTGCTATCATGGATGAGGAAACCGTGTGCAACCTAGGAGAGTATGTGACATCTGAATTCCCTATCCAACCAGGAAAGGGTTGCTACACTAAAAAATATACCCCCTTAATCCCTACATGTCTTCTATGGACTGGTCACAAAGGATCCATTCACTTTCTCTTTGATTTTGATGTACTATGATAGAGATATGACTACACTACAGATGCTCACCGAGTTAAATTATTTCCAATCATGCTAAAGGATGCTACTTCACATTGTTTCATGGGATTGAGAAGGAATGTTATTCCCAATTGGGATAATATGAAGATAAAATTCTTAGAAAAATATCAATTCTACTGCAAAGGTATAGATAGAAAGAGGGATGAAATCTTCAGGATGTCGCAAAGTGAGGATAATCCATTAGAAGATTATGTTGAGAGGTTTCAGTTATGTCTTAAGAAGTCTCATCAAAATAGACTCTCCCCTAAATCCTTTAAACTGGCATTTTAAGGGGATTTCACGAAGATTGTATGGACACCCTAAATCTCATAGGAGTAGGGGACATCTCACAATTACCCTTTGATGAGATTTGTAAAGTGTGTAGAAATTACTCTAGGTCATTCATTGAGAAGACTAGGGGTGATAAGACATATTCTCTCACCAAATTACCCACTAGAGTTTCAAGGGTAGAGCTTAGAAATATTCTATATAACATGAAGGAGGACATCATTTGCCACTTGGCTTCCCAACTGGGTACCATTCATATCAAGAAGTAGGAAGAAGCAGAGGCATACCCCACAAAATATTGTCCACACTGCCACCAGAAGAAGATCAATTGCAAGTCAAAAAGTTGGCCAGTATCTCTGAAGACAAGCAAGGGAAGCCAAAGTTTGATGCCCTAGAAGATGAAGAAGATCAAGTGTTTTACATCACTCAATGCAAGCCATGTCAACAAAGACAAGGTATGCCACAAGATACCTTGACCTATAATATGTCATTTCCATGTAGTAATTGAAATTTCTCAAGTTGGAACCCTCACCCCTGGACCAATGTATAAAATCCAGAATGGAAAATGCCCCAAGCCTCTAATTGGACTAAACAACAAAAAGGCATATGGCCATCATAGTTTTATCGAGAACCCAATTATAGTTTCCTATGGACACCCCAACAAAACCAATGGCCACCATAGTGGAAAAGAGGTCAATAGTGGAAAAATAAAAACCTAAATTACCAGTAGCCAAACAACCCTTGCAACCACAACAACCAACCATAATGCCAAATATACGCCTAACCACCAAGAGCACCTCAATTGCCAACACAACCTGTACCTAACCCCAACAATAAGCATCTCTAATAGGCTTATGCTAATGAAACCATCCAATACCATACTTATGGGGTTGAGGTGAGTGATGTACATCTTAGATCAAGGAAAATTTAGTTGGGACTTCATCTCCTCACATCATAGAGTTGACTAATGAGGAACTCCCAGTAGAAACTATGGATAAACAACCTAGGGAGCTTGAATCAAATACTGATAAACCAACAAACATAAGTCTAGAACCTCCATTTCCTGAGAGATTAACAATATAAAAACATCATTCAGAAGTTGAATCTAATCTATTAAGACAACTCAAAGATGTCTGCATAAAGATACCCCTCATACATGCAATTAAGGAATTTCCAATTTATACCAAGACAATGAGAGAGTTATACCTTAAGAATCTAGAAAAGAAACAAAAGGACCCTTAAACTGCACATATTTTAGGATAACTTGCTGATATTATGTTAGGAAACATAGTTGTCCCTAAATATGCAAACCTTGGGAGCCCTATTGTAGATGTCAAAATAAATGGAACTTTCATCAAGAATACCTTAATTGACCTAGGAGAAACTATCAACATGATGACAAATAAAATCATGAAGCAATTACAACTAATGGAGCTCTAACCTACATCTACTGTGTTACACTTAGCAGATAGGTCAACAGTAAAACCTGAGGGAATTATATAAGACTTGGTTATAACATTAGACTCATGGGAATACCCTAAAAACTTTATGGTGTTGTACCCTAATGAAAATCTTCCAAGGTACCCCATATTTCTAGGTAGACCTTGGTTGGCTACTGCAAATGCATTCATAGGTTGTAGGTCTGGTAACATGATCATTTCCAATGGAAATGTGACCAAAAAGATAGACCTTTATCCATCTGCCCATCCACATATAGATTTGGAGCAAACTATATAGCCTTCCCTAGATGAGGATGAAAAATACTCATTACAAACATAATGACTACTGAACGTAGTCCTATATTGGAAATCTAAGATGAAGATAAACTACTTGCAAACATCATGCAAAATAATTATGGTAGGGACCCGCAACAATATGACTATTTAACATGCTTGGAAGACCCACTGCAAAACATAATCCTTGCCAATACATCCAAGTCCATCTCTCAAATTTTTCATACCTTATTGCCACATAATTGTAGTCCTAATATAGCAAGCCTTGATGTTGCATCTATTAAAAATTGGCCCTAACTATAGAGATTACACCAGGTAATACATTAAATGTAAACAATCAATTAACTATTGCATAATAATTTTTACTATTGAACATGCTGCAAACACATGCAACCACATATGCATGGGATTATCATGATATGAAAGGAATAGACCCAAACCTATGCATGTACATGATTTACATCAATGATGGCTACAAATCGGTGAGACAACCTCAAAGAAGAATGAATCCAATTATCCGTGACATAGTTAAGGTAGAATTACAAAAGTTACTAGATGCAGGATTCATTTATCCAATCTTTGATAGTCAATCAGTATCTCCATTAGTAATTTTACCTAAGAAGGGAGGGAAATGGAGTGTGTGTGTTGATTACCATGTGTTAAATGTAGCAACCAGAAGAGACCACTTCCCCTTTCATTTATTGATCAAGTGCTAGATTATTTAGCAACAAAGCAATACTTTTCCTTCTTCGATGGGTTCAGTGGATACAATCAAATCAAGATGGCTCTAGAGGACCAATACAATATAAACTTTAATTGCCCTTGGGGTACATATGATTACTCTATCTTTCCATTTGGGCTATGCAATCTCCCTACCACCTTCCAAAGGGTAGTATTGAGTATATTATGAGATTTTGCTCATGATTCTATGGAAGTTTACATGGATGACTTTACAACCTATGGGAATACTTATGAGGAAGCACTTGCTAATTTGGAGAAAGTACTATAGAGATTTCAAGATCATCACATGTCCCTAAGTCATGAGAAACACTTCATGATGATGTCTAAGGGAGTAGTCTTGGGAAACTTTGAGTCCAATAAGGGAATCCAAGTAGACCCAGATAAAATTGAGGTAATATCCATACTACCTGTACCTTAGAAAAAAATAATGCAAGAATATTTCTTGGTCGTGTTGGGTACTACAGGAGGTTTATACAAGATTTTAGTAAGTTGTAGCACCACCGTTTTTCTTATTATCTAAAGATGTAGAGTTTGATTAGACACCTGCTTTTTAGCATGCCTTTGAATCCCTTAAGGAAACACTTACAAAAACCCCAGTATTGAGAGGACCAAACTAGACATTTCATTTTTATATCCATGCAGATACTATTGATTTTGCAATTGGAGTTATGTTAGGACATAAAGAAGGAAATCTAGAGTATGTCATCTATTATATCAACAAGAACCTTCAGGGGGTGGAGCTCAATTATATAGCAACAAAAAAGGAGATGTTAGTAGTGGTCTATACAATCAATAAATTTAGGCATGACATCACAGGGTATTCTATATTCATTCACATAGACCATACAACAATTAGGTACTTGAATAAACTAGTAGTTGGAGGTAAAATTATGAGATGGTTGTTGCTACTTTAGGAGTTTAATATTATCATTGTAGAAAAACTAGGAAAGGTTATTGTAGTAGAAGACTTTCTCTCTAGACCACCAAAAAAATCAAAAGAGGATATTGTGGATGATTCATTTCCAGATGAGCATGTATTTTCCCTCTCTCTACATGCACCTTGGTATGCATACATAGCCAATTATCTAGTTATAGGGAAAAGACCACCACATCTCTCACCAAGGGAGAAAATAAATTTAGTTGAGAAATATTTTCCTTATTCATGGGTAGTTGGATATTTATTTTACACACGACCTAATAATATAATGAGGAGGTGCATCAGAGAAGATGAAGTCTATGAAATTATCAAAGCATACAATGGTGAACCTTATGGAGGACATTTTGCTACAAAGAGGACAATTCTTAAAATCTTGAATACTAGCTATTATTGGCCAACACTTCATAAGGATACAGTCAAATAAACAAGGTGTGATAGATGTCAGAGGATGGATGACCTACTAAAATAGATGAAATGTCACTTCGGCCACAACTAGTCATTGCACCATTTGAAAAATCGGGATTGGATTTGATTGGTCTTTTTTCTCCAACATCTAACAACAAGGAATATATATTGGTATGCATTGATTATCTTACAAAATGATCAGAAGTTAAAGCCTTGCAATTT
The DNA here is from genome assembly GCA_007258455.2 of Sequoia sempervirens. NCBI lineage: Eukaryota > Viridiplantae > Streptophyta > Pinopsida > Cupressales > Cupressaceae > Sequoia > Sequoia sempervirens. Next base: position 601,946,884 of record VDFB02000003.1, on the reverse strand, counting down.
GGAAGGGATGGAAATGTTGCTAAGTTTCTCTATGAAGATATATTTACAAGATATGGTGTTCCTATAGAAATAGTGATAGATCAAGGGACACAATTTACCTCATATTTGATCACCAGTTAGTGAAAGAATATGAGATCAGACATACAAAATCTACACCTTATCACCATCAAGATAATGATCAAGTGAAGGTCACGAACAAAGAATCATAAAATATTCTTACAAAAATAGTGTATCTCTACATGAAGGATTGGACAACTAGGTTACTTGAAGCAGTTTGGGATTATAGGACAACCTGGAAAACAACAATAGGCTTCACACCATATGAATTGGTGTATGTCAAAAAGGAATTCCTTCCAATAGAATTTGAATACAAAACTTTGAGAACAACAGTAACATTAGGCATAGATTTATTTGCATGGATTTATCTAAAACACAAAAGGAGATGTTGCATATCCTCAATGCTTTGGATGAGATATGCATGTAAGCAATATTGAAATCATCTAGAAATAAAGGATGTGTTGGCATGATTAGTTCATCAAGACCAAGCATTTTAATGTAGCTGATTGGGCCTTACTCTATGAATCTAGGTATAAAGATTACAAAGGAAAACTACAAACAAGATGGATTGGCCCATACAAAATTTAAATAACTTTTCCCAATTGAACAATTCAACTACAAACCATTGATGCTGTAATATTTTCACTATTAGTTAATGGCCATCGATTGAAGTTGTATAAGTGGCCACTATAGAAGGATGAATTCCTACAAAAATTACAATATTAATTGGAACTAGAGATACACAATTCATCATTACCCGCACTTCATCAGAAGTATCAACAGACAAGCTGCCTAGCTTGCCTACTTCTATTTCCTAGGTATACTTCTACAACATGTATCACATGAATAGACATGCACATGTGACACTTGGAAGTATTCATTTTCTAAACCTACAATAGAGCTCACAGGACCTGCAACATCACACCCCAAGAAAAACATTCAAAAGGGATCTATTTCTTCAATAGCCCATAGCACTTGCTCACCCATCATTTTATCCATTCCTTTAGCAACCAACATCTATTTTCATTTATTTCATCTTCTTAACATCATCACATTTAGCAATAACATACACTTTTTGCATCACCCATACCATGTAATAAATCACACTTCCCCATCATGCACTTTATGCAACTTTTTCTTCACCACTCCAACTTTCTTGCCACATGTTGTGCTCATGCTGAAGTTACTCTTCACCTCATGACCACCAGTAGTACTTAACCATCACCTCAAATCATTTCAAATATTTTCCCATGCTGCATGGTGACATTCAAAAAATTTCACACACACCATCTTTCACTTCAACAGGTAATTTTTCACATTCACTCTTAGAATTAACATTCAATCTTGCTAATATTGTATACAATTTATAATTTGTGCATGTATTTCAACTTCATATTTAAAATTCCATTGCTTATTATTTATTACTCCGCTCATTCTATACCTACTAATTAAGGATAATTTATACATCTTTAATTGGGGGAGTGATATCCAAAAGGCCTTAGCTATTTTCATTTTTATGCTATTATTAAGAAAATGAGAGTTGATAGCAGAGAAGAAGTATCAGGAGTAGAATTGGGTGATACAACATAATTGGGTGATCAAGCATAGATAATAGCAAAGAAATAGTAGAATTGGGTGATTATGTAGAGAAAATTAGAACATAACTGGTGAAATTATAATAGGAGGTGATATAGTAAGGAGAGAGCCAACAACTTATAATTTGCTGCTAGAGGACAGGAAATGTGTGCCTATCTTCTAATAGGCTGGCTAGATTACTTAGACTCACAAAATTCAATGAGCTTATGACCCAACAATTTTCTAGCACCTTGGAAAATAATGAGGCAATTGTGAGGGGTTTAAGGGTGGATGCATCAGAGTTGGCCATAGTAGAAGTATTAGGTCTTTCAAGGGTTGGAGAAGAATTTCTAGTAAGGGTAGACACAATCACAACCATAAATGAATTCTCCTTGCATGGGGAGAATTTGGATTCCTCCTCACAAGGTACAAAACATCTATCTTTACCTTGGCTTTGGGCCTCTGTAGATTCACACATTATTAGATATTTAACTTATGATGGAAGACAATAACTATTATACATAGTTCATTTTAAGCTACTTAGTCATTTACACCATCATAGGATGGTAAATGTTCCAATTTTTTTGTATAATTTGTTAAAAATAATGTCATCAAAATATAAGAGGAAAAGGAATTAGTCAACTTTGTTGTTGAATGCACAAGACAATTGAGAGGGGGGGTGAATCAGTTGTACATTAAAACATTAAAACCCTCTTTAACATTTAGATTTGTAATAGTCCTTAAACCCTTAACAACCACTTAAACCCTTATCATGCATTAGAAAAATGTAAACATGATAAACAGTAATGAAAACACATCCAAACACATGAGAACACTAGATTTACATGGAAAACACAAGAAGGGAAAAATCACAATAAGGATTAGCTCACAATATAAAGTAATTGCAACATTGAATACAATAGGCTCACTACCTAGAAGAAAAGAAGGGCTCATTGCCAATGGATCACTACTAGATTAGAAAGAAGAAGAAAGAAGAATGTTACAATGAGAAATCCATCTCAAAGAACAAAAAAACCACAACATCACCAGTACATTCGTAGCCTCTCTAAAGAATGTAAACACCTTTTGCTCACTGCTTCCAATAGTCTAACACATTAAAGCTTACATTGCATTTTGCACTTTCACACTTAGCAACTCTGTACTTCACATCACACACACCATTGCACATTTCTCCATCGAATCAACACTTATTTATACCATCCTCAACCTTAAAAACAATTGACAAGGTCGGCTATGCACCTCAACCATGCAAATTAAAATTAGGTCAACACTAAGCATTCCCGTGGTGGAAAGGAATGAAAGAAGACCACACTACACCTTAACTCAAACTTAAAATCATACACTAGTAGAATTTGGCAAATAAATGACTAGGTGACTAAAATTTTTAGTCACAACAGCTAAAAATGACTAAATTCTACTCATTTTTTGCAACTCAGCTATAAATGAGTAAATAAATGACTAATTTGGTTGTTGACTAAAAAATTATTTAGTCACAAAAATAAAAATGACTAAATAGTTAGTCGTCAAATCCAAATTAGACAATTTAAAAAAAAAACAATTCGACCAATTATTGGCGCGATGTATTGGCACGATTATTCATGTTCATTATAGATTCATTCATCTTGCTTGACCTCACTTCATTCGTTCATTGTAGACCTTTCTTCATTCGTTCATTGCAGAACTCACTTCATTCATTAGCCTAGCATGAGACATTTTGATCAGTTATAGTAGCTACTTGCATGGGTGATAAAGATTTGGAGAGGACCTGGAAACTTTTGAAAAGGTGGGCAAGGAATTCACAGTTTGTTGCAATGAATTTGAATTCGCCAAGGCACTCTATAGCGAATTCATAGGTAATTTGAAACCCTCATTACATTAAACACAAATTCAAAACACTCATTACAATCTACTGCTCTTAATAATGTTATACTGCTTTTAATAATGTTCTTTTGCAATCTTTCCACTGTTCTGCTTCATAATGTGTTTGAGCTAAATATAATAAAATTTGGGTGTTAGTGCCAAAATAGAATTTTCCTCAAAATTTTTTGATACATTTTCACTACAAGCATAAATTGTCCTTGTGCAAAGTAAACATGTCCTAGATTTACCCAGATCAGGCATCTAAACAAAGATGTTTCCTGCAACAACTTCTTGTAAAGATTTCCTTTGCAATATCAAATTGACCCCTTTTAGCTAGCACAATGGCTGCCCCATTTGCAACGTAAACATTTCCTGGTCTTTGTGCCAACACTTTACAATACAGTTCACTAGCCTTCTCAAGATATTGTGTGATGTTGTGCCTTCACCTTTGGATCCCTCCTCTCACCGCAAAAAGCTACAAAATAATTTCAATTTCCAAGTGAAATGTCAACATAAGAATTCTTTGCATTTGATTCACTTTGTCCAAATTTAATTGTTTCTTTTGCTTTAAGCCAGTCATTTATTTTTAGTTCCATTTTTCCAAGCATAGATCAAGAATTTGATGATTTTTTATCCACCTTAAGTGTATCCCCAATCAATTCTAGGCTTAGTTGGATCTCATTCCGAGCTTGAGCCATTGTTGCAAGACATAGATATGCATCCACATAATCATGAAACTTGAACAATATTAGCCTATATAAAAGATTTACTTTTTCAGTATCATGTAGCTATTCAGACAACCTAGCAAGATTAAATAGTGTTGTGACTTTATCCCATGGTAACTCAAGTGAAACACCACCTTCTTCTAGTTGATGGAAGAATTTAATATCCTTAAAGAGCATAGGGAAAAATGTAGAACTGGCATTGGGGCTTTTATTTATGAATTCAACCCAAATTCCATTTCCTAATGCCTCCATAAAATTTTGTTGAGCAAATCTAGTTCATCATGCTCAAAATGAAGAACGTCAATGTTGTTTAACAATTTAATGGGTACTTCCTCTCTGCTCTTCTTCAGAAGAGAATTTGGCATCTTAAGAGAATTTAAGGTTGCACCAGGGTTTGATGATATTAACAACTCACCCATATTGATAATTGCATGGGCATCATGTGGATCTATGCAAGTTACCTTTCTTAAAATTTCCAAAGCCTTCTCTGCCTGCCCTTGCTGAGCATATATATGGCCTACAACTTTTAAGATCTCACAATTCTCAGGATGGACCTCCAAAACCTTTTCAAAATTTGAGAGAAAACTCTTAAGATCTCCCAACTTCAACTGAACCTGTCCACAAAATCCTGTGACCTCTGACTTTCCTTGATTGATGCCATGTAGTGGTGGCCAGTGGTGTCATAATCACTTTTACTATGATAAGATTATGAAAGATTATAATATGAATGAGATTTCATGAGAGGGTGGTTATTTGAAACAAGAGCTATCTCAATCAATTGTTCCACAAGAAAATGCTGCCCTGTAGTGAAGAAAAAATGGTTTGCTAAATGATTCAATGTCATTGCACAGTACGGGTATAATTCAAAGGCTCTACGCATCTTTTCCATGCATTCATGAATACTACCTTTTTCACTAACTACGAGAATCCTACAAGTAAAAAACACACAAGATTGACCACAAAAATTTATGTAGAGGAAAAAAATCATTTCCTAATGCCTCCATAAAAGTTTGTTTAGCCAACTCTAGTTCACCACGCTCAAAGTGAAGAACCCCAATGTTGTTTAAAAATTGAATGGGTACTTCTTCTCTACTCTTCTTTAGAAGATACTTTTGCATCTTAAGAGAATCTAAGGCTACACTGTGGTTTGACGAGATTAATAACTCACCCATCTTGATAAATACATGGGCATCATGTGGATCTATGCGAGTTTCCTTTCTTAAAATTTCCAAAGCCTTCCATGCTTACCCTTGTTGAGCATATATATGGCCTACAAATTTTAAGCTCTCACAATTCTCAGGGTGGACCTCTAGAACCATTTCAAAATTTGAGAGAGAACTCTTAAGATCTCCCAGCTTCAATTGAACCTATCCACAAAATCCTGCGGCCTTTGGATTTCATTGATTGATGCCATGTAGTAGTGGCCAGTTGTGACATAATCACCTTTAATATGATAAGGTCGTGCAAGATTATAATATGAATGATATTTCATGAGAGGGTGGTCATTTGAAACAAGAGCTATCTTAGTCAACTATTCCACAAGAAAATGCTGCCCTATGAAGAAAAAATGGTTTACTAAATGATTCAATGCCATTGCACAGTACGGGTATAATCCAAAGGATCTACGCATCTTTTCCATTCCTTCATGAACACTACCTTTTCACTAACTGTGAGAATCCTACAATTAAAAAGTGCACAAAACTGACTACAAACATTTTTCCCCATTTTAAATAGCAAAATTTCCAAAAAAATGTGTTTAAAACCTGCAAAAAAATGCAAATAAAGTCATGCTGATTTTCGAGCAAAAAAAAACCATGAGACCATAGCTTGTTGCTTACTATTACACTTTGATAAATTTTTTCCAAGCATCCATATATTTTTTGAAATCACCTATTTTAGGCTTTTAGCCATAACAACAAGGGAGTGAACTATTTGATAAAATGTTTTGGTAGACATGTATGAAAAATGTGGTAGCATAGACAAGGCAATGAACTTTGGAAAAAATGCCTCAAAGAAATGTGGTCTCATGCTGATGGAATTCCATGACAAGTGAATTGTTATGAATTTTCATGGCATTCCATCACCATGAGACCACATTTCTTTGAGACATTTTTTCAACTAGTTCACTGCCTTGTCTATGCTATTTATTACTATTATGCTTTGATAGATTTTTTCCAAGCATCCATAGCTTGTTTGAAAGCATTTGTTTTAGGATTTTAGCCATGCAACAAGGAAATGAACTATTTGATAAAATGCTTTGGTAGGAAATATGTATGGAAAATGTGGTAGCATAGACAAGGCAATGAATTTTTTGAAAAAATACCTCAAAGAAATGTGGTCTCATGGAATGCCATGACAAGCAAATGCAATTAGTAGTTGCTCCTAGTTATTAGTTATGCAATGTGAAGTAATTGCATAACTGCTTAGGTTGACTTTGTAAAAACTATATTGTAATTGATTTTTTTTCATCCATCAACATCTAGTTACTAGTTATGTAGTGTGAAGTAATGCTTTGAGTTTGAAAGATGTGCAATGCAATGCAATCAACAATTTGAATATAAACTACAAAAATCTATTTTTTAAAATTCATTAGTTAAACTCTCTATTTTATTTTCTCTCTATAACTCTATTGCTATGGAAATGCCTTTCAATTAAAAAAACCAATTTTTGTCTCTTAGTCTACAATTTTTTGTTGCTATATGTAGAACATTACAGATGGATCAACATCGAAGGTTGACTAGGGATCAATACCATGCATTTGATGAGAGAATAACTAATGAGAGGTACATGGAAAAATATCCATTTCCATGTAATTACTATCTTGGTGGAAAGGTGAAAAAAGAAGTTAGATTTATCGACATATGATAAGATATGGGCATAGTGGTATAAGCCCTTGTTATGCAAATTATTATGAAGATATGATAGAATGAAAGATTGTGAGAGATGAAAAGGAAACAAACATAAATGAAGTGGCACCAAAAATAGATGAAGAGGCAACAATGTTAGACGAAGGGTTTGAAGTTGATAGAATGTTGAATGAGGGTCTAAACGATGATTGGGCCAAGTTGATGGAGGATGCTTCAAAGATTGTGTATGCTAATTGCAGCTTAAGTCGTTTGACAACAATCCTTCAAATTCTTAACTTGCAAGTGGTGTTTGGTTGGAAAAATGAAAATGTAGATCAATTATTGACATTATTAAGTTTGTTGTTACCACCTAACTCCACATTGCCAACAAAATGAAGTCAATGTAGAAAGGAAATCACTAAGCTAGGCTTAGGGTATGAAAACATCCACACATGTGTGAATGGTTGTGTATTATTTCGCAAGAATCTTGCAAGTGGGAGTGAATGTCCGAAATGTCATGAAGCAAGGTATAAAGAAGGGTTGAAATCAGTTTTGGTTCCTAGAAAGGTTCTTCACCACTTTCCAGTAATCCCATGATTACTCCAAATGTATATGTGCAGAGACATTGTTGAACTTATGTAATGGCATGCCCAAAATAAGAGCACTGATGGAAAACAATGACATGTGCCTGATTCTAATACATAGATGGAATTTGATAATAGATGGGATGATTTTTCTCAAGATCCTCATAATATAAGGTTAGGTTTGGCTCTAGATGGGGTGGACTCATTCTCAGATCAAAGTACTAAATGGTCAACTTGGCTAATGTTTTTAATAAATTATAACTTTCCTCCATGGTTAGAAACTAAACCATTTTTCTTAATGCTATCATTGATTATACTAGGAAAGAAAAGTGTAACTTCAAATACAATTGATGCTTATCTAGAGCCATTATATGATGAGCTAATGGAATTGTGGAAAGGAATTGAAACAATTCAATCTTTAAGGGATGGTCATTCAATCAAATTCACTTTAAGAGCTTCCTTATTGTTTAGGATTCATGATATTTCTGCATATGGCACATTGTCTGGTCTTAGTGTTCATGGATACCATGGATTTATTGCTTGCAACTTTAAGGATTTTGTGAGGAACTCAAGAAGTTTGCGTAAGTGTATTTATTGTGGACACCATGCTTACCTTAAAATGGATCATCCATATCGTCAATAAAAAATATGGTTCAATGGTCAAGAAGAGAATCATGAAGCACCATTGCTAATAATAAGTGATTACATTGTTGAGAATGCACAAAAAAGAATGTCATTTATTAAAAATGATGGGATTGTTGGTAGTAGATATGATCCATGTAATGAAAGCGGTGTAAAAAGGTTGTGCATATTCTATAAGTTGTCATACTTTAAGGATATAGCCATTAGACATACTGTTGAATTTATGTATATTGAGAAAAATATAGCCTATGTTATTATAGAAACTCTTTTTGGTGCTTTTGATACTATTTCATCATGTGAAGACTTTCGACAATTAAAAATTCGTTGAAATCTTTGGATTGAAAAATATGGTGATGAAAAATATAGAAAACCTAGTGCTCCTTATGTCTAGATGATGTAGAGCAAGGTGGATAACTTCAACACAACTCAAACAATTAAATTTTGCAATCTTAGAACATAATTTGGTAGGTTTTTCTTCACTAGCCCCCAATCTCCTAATAGTCCTTCTTATCTGGTTTTTCAATCACAACTTCGCGTGTAGACCTCATATGAAAACTATGAAAGAATTTTTGAATACCCTTTTCATCATTTTTCAACATATCCAAAATTTGGATGGGGTTGTTTTGGAACACTAGGGTCAAATTTTGACTATCCTACTTCTTTAGGCCTTGAACATGAGGCAATAAATTGATTTTTTTGGCCATAACTTTCTATGTAGACATGATATCCAAAATATAAACATAGTTCTAGATACCCATTTAGATTTTATACAACATGCCTTAGAATCAAGGTGATTTTTTTTATATGAAATCCTTAAAAAATTAACTCTTCTTTGCCAATTATATCTAAAACATAAAGAAATTTGACCTAGAGCATCACCAAAACACGTGCAAAACTTCTCCCTTGATCTTTGAACTTTATAGAAATAAAAAAAAACCTATTTACAACCATTCCACCAAGTTTCATGATGTTTCATTGGTGGAATGGTGAGATATTTATTTTTTCTTCCTTTAAGGCACTAAACCTATGGTTTTCAACTAGTCTGGAGTAAATTGACTATAAAAACTCAAATCTTAATGGAGTTCAATGAGACAAAGTGCAATAGAAATTATACTCAATTCTCCATCGAATCCAATTGGTTTTAAATCATGAACCAATCGTATAAGGCCATACCAAGCACTGAAACAACAATTTAATGTTCATAAATGCAAAAACAATGATGTCTTTTATTGATTTCACTTCAAAAATGTCACAACCAACCTTTGTTTTTGACCTCCCCAAGACTATTTAAACATGCACTAACCATTTAAAACTGATTTTCAAACTACAACCGTTCTAATTCCTTCATTTACATCATGTGACTCTTCAAATTCCATAATTTGCAACATTTTAGACAATATTGACAACTTTTAAAACCTATAACAACTTTTACATTTTTGAAAATTTGACCACACTTATCCTCCTAAGATCTCATCTGGATCCTTACAAACACAAAGATGATCCAAAAGGACCTTATTACATAAGAAAGACACAAAACCAAAATAATGACAAAATTAAAATCTCATGGGTGCTTCTGCACCATACTCCTAGGAAAAGAAAAGATTCAAGCCCCACTTGAATAGAAGGTAGCAATCATGAGAACCATGCTTGAAAACTCTTGTTGGATACCTTTAAATCCTTGCACATTGTCTTCTTTGGAAAAATTCCATGCTTGCTCCATCTTCACTGTAGGTTTCTTGAACACTTGACAAAGATATTTAAACTTGTCAATATAAACCTGTCCTCAATTTGCACCTTTACCTTGTAACTGATCCCTTTTTCCTTGATGGATGTCATGCACTCTAATAGTACTTTGTTCCCCTTCAATGAATTGTTTCATTTTCACCTTAGGTTTCTTGTCTCCCAAGTGTGCAATCTCATCAAAAGTACTTTGGTTGCTCCCTTTGTCTCTAACCATCATGTCAACAAGTATGGATTCTTGTTCAGTGTTACTGCCATTTTCTAAAAGAAATGAATCACAACTAACCTTAGTACCTGTAGCATTTTAGTCACTAACATCTGCAACTCTCTTTTGCTGCTCCACTTGTAGTAGATGTTTGCCTAACCATCCATCTTCCATTTGCAACTCAGTTTGGTCATTATGCTGCTCCATACCTCTTTTTCCCTTCAAACATTGCTTGCTCAACTCTAAAATATCTTTCCCAACAATCCTTTTACCTTTAACATCAAAATTTCTTTCTTTTACAACCTTCCAAACAAGTGCATCATTTGTATTAACACCATTTCCTTCTTTAGACACATCACATTCTTCATTTTGCTTGTCATAGGCTACTGTATATGATAGACCAACCCCTAAAACAAAAGATAAATAGTGATTAACACCTTTCCTTGAAAGCAAAAAGTTAGAAAACTTATCAACCACTATGTCTGCACGATCCTTCAAGACATTCTGAACTTCCTAAGACAATTCTTTAATGCCTGTTAATGTCAAAATAGTCCTAGGTTTTCTTACCATTGCATTACCTACCTCATCCTCTTTCTCAGATGGGTTTTGCTCTTCCTTCATCAACAAAGATTCTCTAATATTTGGTGTTGCTGTCCTCTCTTGCCTTCTTCTCTTCTAAATGATCTCCTTGATAGGCCATTTGAGCCTCTTTCTTATTGGAAAACACCAACCACTTGCTTGTTTTTCCTTCTCAAAAAACTATTGTATCTAAAGTTCCATTCTTTCATGCCTCTTTTCCATTTCTTCCAAAGCATGCCTCAACTCCATTATTTCTTGCTACACTTTTATCTATTCTTCTTTATCATTTTTCTTCATCTCACTTTTCCATTTTTTTTCTCTTATTTCTTGCTTGTGAAATCCTTACTCTACAAGTCTCCACGAATGAATCTTCTCAACATTTCTATTCTCCTTTCTCAAGAAAGTCTTTTTCACCTTGCTTCTTCTTGTCTCTGTGATACCTCACCTAAGTTTCCTCCTTTCTTCACTAACTAGTCTTTTGACATCTAGACTCTTCCTTTAACCTGCAAAAAGATAACACATAAACTCCAAAAATTTATCTTTCCTAGATCTTCAGGCTTTGATACCAATTTGATGTAAAGTAGGGTGGATAACTTCAACAAAACTCAAACAATCAAAGTTTGCAATCTTAAAACATAATTTGGTGGGTTTTTCTTCACTAGCCCTCAATCTCCTAGTAGTCCTTCCTAACTGATTTTTCAATCAATTTTTGCCATGTAGACCTCATACCCAAACTGTAAAATAATTTTTGAATACCCTTTTTGGCATTTGTCAACATATCCAAAATTTGGATGGGGTTGTTTTGGAACACTAGGGTCAAATTTTGACTGTCCTTCTTAAGGCCTTGAATGTGGGGCAACAAATTGAATTTTTTGGCCATAACTTTCTATGCAAACATGATATCCAAAAATGTAAACATAGTTATAAATACCTATCTGAGCTTTATACAACATACCTCAGAACCAAGGTGGGTTACTTTGTATGAAATCCTTCAAAAATTAACTTTTCTCTACTAATTAGATTTAAAACATAAAGAAATTCGATCTAGAACATCACCAAAACATGTACGCAAACCTTCTCCCTTGATCCTGCAACTTTATAAAAAGTAGAAATAACCTATTTACAGCTATTCCACCAAGTTTCATGAGGTTTTACTGGTGGAATGGTGAGATATTCATTTTTTCTTGCTTCAAGGCACTAAACCTAGGGTTTTCAACCAGTCTGAGGTAAATTGGCTCTAAAACACTCAAATTTTAATAAAATTCAATGAGACAAAGTGAAACAAAAAGTAGACTCAATTCTCCATCAACTCCAATATGTATTAAATCATGAACCAACTGTACAAGGCCATACCAAGCTCTGAAACAACAATTTAAAGTTCAAAAATGTAAAAACAAGGATGTCTTTTATTGATTTCACTTCAAAAATGTCACAACCAACCTTGGTTTTGACCTCCCCAAGAATATTTAAATATGTACCAACTATTTGCAACTGATTTTAAAACTACAAATTTTCTAATTCCTTCATTTACACCATGCGACTCTTTAAATTCCACAATTTGCAACATTTTAGACAATATTGACAACTTTTACAATTTTGAAAACTTGACCATACCTATCCTCCTAAGACCTCATCTAGACCCTTACAAACACAAAGATGATCCAAAAGGACCTTATTACATAAGAGAGACACAAAACCAAAATCTCATGGGTGCTCCTGCACCACTAGACAAAGAAACAACGTGCATAATTCTTACAATTGATGTCTCAGACTCACTTTCCCACTAGATATGTAAGTAGTAGTATTAGAATCCAAATTGACATTAATGGCTTAAGAGGCCTAAAGACCCATGAATATCGTGTCATAATGGAGAATATTTTACTTATTATGGTAAATATATTAAGTTTGGCAAAGGGGCCAAGATTGGTAGTTATAAGGTTGGGCCTAATATTAAAAACAATGAGTTTTCATGTATTAGATCCTTCGAACTTTGATAGTTTGAGGAAGGAGATTGTTGAAGTCTTTTGTTTATTGGAATAGGAATTTCCACTAACAATCTTTAACATTTCCATGCATCTTTTGATACATCTACAATATGAATTAAAACATTGTGGCCTGGTAATAACAAGATGGATGCATCCTATAGAATGATATATGAAGGTTTTGAAAACAAATGTTCGTACTAGGGAAAAACCAGAAGGAACCATGTCTGAGGGATATTTAATGTAAGAGGCTATGAGATTTTGCACAGAATAAATGAAGGATTTTAAAAATGTCAATCGACGTGTATGGGATGATGATGAAGAAGAGACCATTGTAGGTGAAGTATTAGAAGGCAATGGATGTCGCTTCAAGATATCACATCAAGAAAGAAGTGTGATACATGCCTATATTCTTGAAAACACATCTTCATTCGATAAGTGGCACAGGTAAAAAAATTAAATATACAATAATTTATTTACACAATTACATTTACACATTTATATTATCAATCTCAGTAATTATACATTAATATTCTATGTAGAAAATATGAAGAAGACAATCAAGCTTGGATGCAACATCGAGCTCAAAGGTGAAAATGTCATGCTGATTTGATTGGAGGTGATTCTTTTCCAAAATTTGAAGAATGGATTGCTAATGTAGTCAGTGATGAAAAAGAAGAAGGTTAAGATATAAGAACGGAGGAAAATGAGCTTTCACAATCTCCACATTTATGGGCTACACGTTTCAGTGAAATGTGGGCCTATGATAGTCATTTAAGAGTGGAAGAAAAAGACAAAGGAAAGATAAATCATGATTGTGTTGTTAGTGCTGAATTTCTTCATGAAATTGAGAAGAAATTTAATGTTGGATTTATCCAACAAATTATTCTAGTGGATTATGGTGAAAATAGTCTTATATTATTAAAATGTAAGTGGATCTGACCATCTTTAGTACAATTTGATGAGTATGGATTTGTACATGCAATTACAAGATAATTTTTATCAGAGACAGATGAGCCGTATGTTTCCCCTCTTCAAATTAACCAATAATTTCTAATTGATGATGTAAGAAGCCCATGATGGTCCTATGTCATTCAAACGAAGTCTCGTTCAAAATGAAAATTCATGGAAGTTGTTGATATAATGCTTGATGGGAAATATGTTAATTTACAAGAAACATTCAAAGAAGTGGATGAAGATTATGATGGAGTGTTTGAAGAAGAAATTTTGATTACCAATGAAGAGACTGGGAGAGAGAATGCATTGCATGTAATAGATGAGGATGAGGAAGAAAATCAAGCAGATGTAGACACAAATGATTAGGATTATGATCTTGTTAGCAATGCAGATGATTATGATGATGTTTTGTCACCTTAAGATGTTAGCTTGTCACCTAAACTTTGGTTATATGTATGGTGTAATTTATTATTTAATGCAATAAAGATCTGAGTATAGGTATGCTTATTCACTATTGTTTTACTAATACATTTTTGAATGTAATCATCATTATTCTACTGGTACATTGTATACAACACTTGAGATGTTCACTATTGATTTGAAGTGCATTTAAAGTTAGGTTCAATCATTCTTCTTAGTTTTCTTACTTTGGTTGAAAATTTGAAATTAATTTTGTTTAGTTAGAATATAATTTCTTGTATGTTCTATATGTTTTCTAGATGCAAACACATAATGAACATCTATGATTTAGTAATACATATAGATATCTTAACATTAGGTGAACTAAGCCTCCTCATTACAAACAAATAAATGATCTCCTAGGTCTGACTGACACTAAAAACTAAAACTGAGAGTGCAAAATTAGAAAATTGTTCAATCTTTTCAATAAAATGATATCTAAAATACTGCATTCATAATAAAATCCAATATCACACTACCACAACAGTCAATAGAGGTATGCACAGAATGGTGGGACATATAGGTCAATATACAAATGCTTACCACAATACCATGACAACCAAATATGAATACTGTGAGGTGGCGGTGAGAACATGTTAACTAAAGTAAACCACAACCTCGCAAGGGGTAAACAGTGACACTGCAGTATGGCAGTGAACAATCACTCAACTGCTAGAATTAACCTACTTTCTTGTAGGAGTCCAAATTGGTGTGCACAGGGTGGTGGTATTGCTAACCCTACCATACTGCTACCCCGCAACAGTCTTGATATGACAAGAAGTATGGCAGTGAATAGTCACTCAACTGCTAGAATTAACCCGCCATCCCACGGGTGTCCAAAGGGGTGTGCACGGGGTGACGGTACTGCTAACGCTACCTTGCAGTGGTCTTGAAATGATAGAGTGGTACTGCGATACAAGCTGTCAAAGAATTTAATGATTACACCGTTCGATTTCCCAAGATCAAAGGCATGCATTCAAACTAAAATATGGGCAGATTCTAAAATATTTTGCACGAATTAACATTAATAGTGAGGTGACAAAGCTCAACAACAAATATTACTTGGGACTCAACGTTATTTTGGAAATCATTCACACAACTCAATGTACCAGAGGCAAGGGTGTTCAAGCGGGAATACTCTACAACTATTATTTCACTCGGTAAGTTCACAAAAACCCTTTGTAGCAAATGTATAAGAACTAAATTTTCTTCTACAAGTAGTCACTTAAAGAAATAAAGTAGGAGTAAATTCTTCATCATGCCAACCAAAAAAAGTCAACTTGCGAGTAAAAAGGAGGAGCCCACAATTTATAAATCGAAGAAGAGGTCCTTGCAACAATCCATTTTAGATGTGTTTCCTAATTCTGTAGACAAAGGATTCAAAAAGATGTTTAAAGATATAACCCATGGATGTAGAGACCCAATTATCCCTATCTTAGGGTGGGATCTATTTTGGTACTTTTATGAAAAAAGGGATGACAAGATTCTAGTTTCAAATCCTTGGACCTTAGATTTGGTCAAATTGATAGTCCCAAATTTCTTCGTAGATGTTGTTTATAAAGTATTGGCACAATATTATCACCCGACTACTAGGACTATAAGAATGCAAGATGGTTCACCATTAGTGGTGCTGACTAAAGAAGCAATTATAAAGTGTTTTATGTTAAACAAGCAAGCTATCACTAAGATTGGCTTGGACATAAGTGAGGAGGATTATAGGAGATTGAGAAAAACCTATAGGAGTGATGAACTTCCTTTACAAATGAAAAGGGGTGTAAACAATAGGAGGATACCTATCTCCCCCTCCCAAATTGAGCCATTTTCCATAGAAGACTTCCAAGTATATTTCAAAAGAACTTATTTTTCTTTATGCCAAGTGCTTGGAATAGATGCTAAAGAAAGGATGCCAACCTATCTCATGATGATGGAAATGAAGATACAAAATACTGAAGTCAACATTGAGTATGACTTTGTTGCTGAAATTGAGAAAGGGCTACATGAGAGATTTTTGCAAGTAAGAGAGAACTTAGCTCCCATCACTTTTAGGAAGTACTCTCTACTATGTCATTTAATATTGTACCAAAATAGAAATAGATGGACTAAAAGAATGTGTTTGGGAATGACTG
The DNA here is from genome assembly GCA_007258455.2 of Sequoia sempervirens. Classification (NCBI taxonomy): domain Eukaryota; kingdom Viridiplantae; phylum Streptophyta; class Pinopsida; order Cupressales; family Cupressaceae; genus Sequoia; species Sequoia sempervirens. The sequence goes on along the minus strand of VDFB02000003.1, from coordinate 601,930,526 downwards.
ATGATGAAGGGAATAGGTTTCCTGTACAAAATTGGTGTTACATCTAGGATAGTAGATGTAAAAATAGTGATTATGTAATATTTCATGATGATTTCATAATAAAGGCCATGACCGCTCTTGGTCATATTTCACCAATATTTCCTAATAAAATCATGCAAGTATTAAGACCTTTAGCATTGAAGCCAGAGTAGGGAAACACTCATAATTTTAGTGGCTGGTTCTTCTTAGCATGGTCTATGGGTATCCTCAAGCCCCACATGTTTTACCCAAATTTTTTTATATTCAAATTACAATTTTAGAATTTATGTGGAAAATGTTATGGATGGAGCAGGATGTTATGAAAATACAGAAAAATGAGACATTCCTCCTTGACCTAACTGAATGTGAGGAGCTATTCGTAGGGTCTGACACTCTTGAAGAACTACAAAACTATTTGAAGATGGGGTATTCATTGAAGTCATGAGGAGAAAGGGTCTTTGATCCTAAAGGGCATATTAATTTTATAAAGCAGACACTTCTCACTAAAGTTGGGATTACCCATGTAATGGATTACGAAGAAGATGTAATAATAAATCGCTTTACACCTAATGAAGCTTCTTAGAGAAAGAGGAAGTGGGAAATCATAAAGAGGCTTGAGGAGGAGAAGAAGAAAAGGGACACTAGATTCCAAGGATTCTATGTTGAAGAAAAGGATCCTATCAAAAGGATGAATGTAATAATTGACAACTTTGAAAGATTATATGTTGAACCAAAAAATAAACCTGAGGGTTAGTCTTCAAAACCCTCCAAGCTGCCTATCAAACCAAGTGGTATTGTAATCACATAGCCCCTACTAGACACTACCATAATACAATCAGAAGCATCCCCCGAGCAACCAAGTCCTAAAAGGAAGAAGACACATGGAGTGGCCCCCTTAGTGGCATACAAAATAAGTGGAGTAGGGGATATTGAAGAGGTAGCCGATGTACTTTTGAATTTTAAAGATGGTGAAGTTGATCAACCATCACTTCAACTTTCAATTGATGCTCACAAACTAGAAGAAAGAGTGGATGTACATGGGAATAATGATCAAGAAGTGAATGATGATGAAAGGGTGATTGCTACCCTTAGATTTATTGAAAATGATGAATTTATTCAAACTCTCAAGTTTAAGGATTTTTGGTTTAAGATGAAAATGAAAGAATTTGAGGAGAGACTCCAAATTAATAAGATGGGCATGTAAGAGTTACAGTACGACTAGATTATTTCCTAGACTCTTGAAGAACTCATGATTAATGAAATTATTGTTAGCCCCCAATAAGCAAGAAAATTGGTCTTAGAAAGCAATATACTAATAATTCCTGGGATGGAGTTAAAAAAAATATTCTTACTGGATCAAGTAAGAAGGCAAGAAGATCCCATGTTGGTTTCTAAATTTAATTCAGACGAGGGAATGAGTGGCACAAGTTACAATCCAAGACTTGAAACCCTAGCCTTTTGGATAAAGCAAAAAAGAATAGATAAACCAAGATTTATTAATGTTGTAAAGAAATGAGAGGGACTACCATGGTAAAGAAACTTCAAAACACGTCAACATTGGAGGAAACTATTGTGACAATGCACTCAACAATGTTTACTAGGGATGCAGTTAAGGCTATAGAGCTTAGATTGGTAGAATATGAGAAAGCACAAACTAATCTGAATGATGAAGTGAATAGGTTATTCATAGAAAATGTGAAATTGAAAGAGCAGTTGAAGGGTGCAAGTCCTTCCCAATGAACAAAATTAACAATATATCAGCTCCCTGCCATCCAGGCTAATAAAGGTGCAATCACTGTTGAACAAGTAAATGTGTTAAAATAAGAAATTTAGAAGTTGAAAAGTACTAATGAAGAAATAAAGGAAAGAGGAAAGAGAGAAACCCTTAGGGTATTGGAAAAAATCTTGGAGCATAGGGTTAAACTAATTGTGGAAAAAATGGAAAATGTTATGTCTCCATGTCACAAACAGTTGATTAGATAAAGGCCCATGTACCTATATTGGACCCCTTATTCAAGAAATGGCAACCTGTACATCACACCTTAACGATTTTGTGTAGAATTTTACAAAGGAGTGTTGAGGCCCCCACAACTTTAAAGCCTACTAAGCAAATGGTCCGAATGGTCACAGGTGAATTTCAATACATATTTGCAAAAGACCAAAAGATCAAGGAAAGAATGGATTCATCTCACACACTAAAGTAGTGGTTCATGCCTAGGATACTAGGGATGATGATCATCTGAAAGGCTCCAAGGATTAGATAACTGAGTTTAGCAAAATTGTTTCCAACTGTCTCACTAATTTACATAAGGATGGTGACATAAATATTCACCACCTTAATATAGCATTTGATGGAATAATTGCACTGGATGATGGATACTCAATATTCATCACAGATAGCAAAGGGTTCTTAAACAACAGATGGAAGAGTCACTTGGCCAACACAAAAAAAAAAAAAGAGTACAAATGGCCTCATGATTACACAGTGTACCAATGGGATTAGACATATCTAGCTCCCCCAAAAAAATAGGCCTTGCAGTGAAGTACCAAGCCTTGCAGATACTATCATGGAGAGAGGATCTTGCCAGATCTGAGTGATCACGGGTACCTTATGATGAGTAATGAACTTCTGTATCTTGTGAGTGCTCTAGACTTCAACATTTGATCATTTCTCTTCACTTCACATCTTTCATTATTTTTATGTAATCCTATGTAAACAATGATAATTAAGACTTTTTGATTTATGTTAAAAGTGGGTAACTGAAAAGACACTTTTTGACATGTCAGTCAGGACAAAATTTTGAAATGTATTGTAAAATATTTTTGAAGATCAATAGAATGAATTTATAATTGATGGCCAAATTTTAGTTTCAATTGTTTGTTGAAGTGAATTAATGAATGTTATCTTGCTGTCTACAGTTTATCTTTCCTTTTTATTTAAATCAATATATCAAGGGTATATTTGGTTTATCAAAACACATTTGCTATCAAAAAATTCATTTTGTATTACATTTTGGTATCAAATCTTTAGTAATTATGGTTAGTTTCATTACATTCAAATTATGAAGAAATTATATATAGTAAATAGTTTGATGGCTTTTTGGATAGTGAAATTAGCTCTCTTAGAAATTAACTGAAATATCTTGTCTTGAAATATCTTGAAGGATTATTTTAATTAAAGAGGATTTTGTGGTTATTTTTCTAACAATGATTAATGATGATTTTACAATGCAACTAGCTTGCTATTTTCATTCAAGATACAAGTCATGATAAAAGTCAAGCACATACCAAGAAGATGATACTCTACTTCAAACCCTTAACCTCACGTAGTTTAGTCTACTTACATGGGGATATTAAGGAAGTTTCTAAACAATTAATATATATCATTTGTTGTTTGTAAAGGAGAATCCTGTGAGATCCAATATAGCAGTGGATCAATATCCAGTTTCTTAAGTAAAAATGATGTCATAGTTGGGAAACTTGTTATGAAACATCAGGTTAGTAATTTTTGGATGTTAAGGCTTCCCAATTGGATATCAAAGATCTTTTCTCATCAAATTAATTTGGAATTTATGTATAAATGGATTCTTTCATGGTGCAGGTCTTTACCGAGAAAACACATGAACCAAGGTTGACATTTTTGTTGTCCAAGTCTGATGTTAATCTTGCACTTGGTTTCCAAGAAATTTCTGTTGATAGTGTTGTTCCAATTAGGTTAGTGTTGATAGCCTTAATTTTATAATTTATGTTAACTTCATTCTATAATCTGAGTGTATCACCTTTCTCAAATTTTGAACAAGTTTATGAAATCAAGGGTTCAATATGCATATTTTAGACCTATGTTGAACACTTTGTTTAAGGCATTTGTTGACAAGGCTATAGTTTTTTAATTGATTTATCTTTTTGCTGTGTTTGGACTTACTTTTTTAAACTTGCAATATATAATGTACTTTTATTATTTCTAAATTGAGACTAATAGTAATTTTGTTGGTTGTATTGAGACACAACTTCATTCTTGGAAGAAAAGGCAACACCCTGTTGCTCATATCAGATGGCACGTTGCATATAAAGGAGGAAAGATTCTAGCTAGATTATTGTTGACTGCATTGAAGGAGAGAGCTTCATATATGGGACATGATCAACACTCTCCTTGGATTCTACACATTACAACTTGCTCCTGAAAGATTTCCCACCTTGTAAAAGTTTTAAGAGATGAAAGGGGGCATGTGCTTGCATTGAAGGGATTCAAACATGCATTTCCATCATTGAAGAAGTTTTTAGGAGAAGTTTCTTATTTGCAGTCATTTCTGTGCAATATTGTAACTTAAATTTTCAGTCGTGACTGAAAATAACAATTGTAATACTCTATTTCTAAGTTGTAACTAGAAAACCTTTCTTTTATTAATAAAGTTCACCAATTTTTCCTTCTTAAAGGCTATCTTATTGTGTGCAATTGATGATTGATGTGTATTTTTGTGTTTTATGCTTAAATCCTCAAATATTAGTCAATTAAAATGACTAAATATACTACTAATTGGCATCAATTAATAATTAAATTGACTAAATATACTAACAATTGATAGAAATCAATGAACAGTGAATATATATGACTAGATATATGACCAGTGAAATTAGTGAATAAAAATGACTAAATATACTACCAAATTGATCAAAATGATGATTAAAATTAATGACTAAATACACTACCAATGCACAAAAATCAGTGAATAAAAATGACTAAATAAGTGACCATTTAACAACAATCAATGACTAAATATATCAGTGAATAAAAAAATGACTAAATAAGTGACCAAATTACATCAATCAATGACTATATCAACAACTAAATAAGTGACTAGTTAAATATATCAGGGGACAAAAAATGACTAAATAAGTGACTAGATTACAAAAATTAATGACTAAATCTTCGACTAAACATATCAATGAAAACAAATGACTAAATAAGTGACCAGATTACAACAATGAATGACTAAATCAACGACTAAATATACTACCAAATCGATCAATCAAAACAACCAATAAATGACTAAAAATGGTTTAGTCATCAATTTGGCCGCGTTATATATGACTGGAAATAAAATACTAATGGTCACATGACTAAGTTCATTCATTTATAAGCAATTTTTAGTAGTTTATTGTTGTTTCTGTACTAGTGATACATATACACCATACCACACTTCCAAAAACATCGAAGCATTTTTGCAATTAGTGTAAACACCCAAGGTCGGTCGAACCTATGCAAACACCATTGAACATTCAAGCACATGCTTCCTTAGATCCAAAGATGACTCATAGAAAACATACATCACTTGAACACAATCTAGAATATTTCGTAAACACCCTAAAATCTAAAAAAATTCCTTCGCAACAATTTTCACTTGAAGAACATACTCATCCTATACACCTAGTTAAATTTCCTCACATTGTAACACGTGAATCTAACCTTGTGAAGCACCTAACTTTTAATAGCTCAGACTAAAGATAGATACTCGAAATATAAGCACACTTCTAGATTCACAAGACTAGAAACTAAACTGTGGAGAAATGCGGAGCAAAACCATTTCTCTTAGACACCACTGCAATACACTATTCACATATTGGTGAACACAACTTTCTCTACATAATGATCTAGGACAAGAAATTATGGATACAACACCAATAAACACCTCTAATCAACATATTCAAACTACATAAGGAAATCTTCAAACATGAAGAAATGCGAAGCAAAACTAGATCACTACTCTGTTGCACTGAACACCTCTCAACCACACTATTTTCTCTTTTCTTCAAATTTTATCAAAAGCACTTGGAAACCAAGCACCACAAACAAATCATCATCATCTTCAACACTTCCTCATTACCACTAAAACAACTCAACCAAAATCTTATCAAAGCAACACTAGAGGTCGACACCAGTGATATTACTAATGGCAACATAATGCAACCAATCAAAGCAACATTACAAACTTCCAACAATCTTTCCATAGACCTATTGACATCAATTCAACAACCATAAATGTTGACATCAATAAAAAACACAAGCTACTCATACTTCCAACAATCTCCCCCTTTTTCATTGATGGAAACACATGATGTGAAAAACCACCAAAAAAAACAACTCCGATTACCAAAACACATACTGCACCATAGTGCATATTGCTCCCCCTTACAAAAGCATCGACTCTTTCCAAAAATTTCTCTTTCTCATGAATTCACTCCTTACTCCATAAGGTTTTTTAGTTAACTCTTTCATTAACTCTCTCTCCCCTTTTAGCTTACTCTCTCCTTTTTCACTTTACTCTCTCCCCCTTTGACATCAATAATAAAGGGAAACACAATTGTATCTTACCCCTCACACATACTTACTCTTCCCCAAAGGAAACACTTGTAAGGGACAATAGCTGCTCTACAACTACCTTTTATTTTTACTATACTCTATTTTCTTCACACCTCTGCATACTCGCCTTGACTACAACAACCAACAACACCACTACCTAATCCCCTTGAGAGGTAGCCCCTAACATCAGTCCAGACAAGGAATGAATCTTGATATCCACTGGACTAATGTATACTCTTATGCATCTAGTTCAAAGAAGGAGGGGCAATAACCCCTAACTTCTCCCAAAGATACTTAAAAGTATCCTTAGAAAGAGCCTTAAGATATCTGTAACTTGATCCTTTGTAGGCACATACTCTAGCTTCACCTCATTTTCGGTAACCTTCTCTCTCAAAAAGTGATATCGGATTCAAACATGCTTTGTCCTTGAATGCATTATCGAATTATTTGAAATATTAATAGCACATTTATTATCACATAAGATAAAAATAGGTTCATCATATACCACTCTGATATCCTTTAAGGTTTGCTTCATCCATAACACTTATGTGCATTATGATGTTGCAATAATATATTCTGCTTCTGCAATAGATAATGGCACTGAATCTTGCTTCTTGCTTAGCCAAGACACCAACCTATCTCCAAGAAAGAATGCACCATCACTTGTAATTCTTTTAGCATCCACACAACTTTCCCAATCTACATCTGTATAAGAATTCAGAGGGAAATCAATATCCTTTGGATACCAAAAGCCATGTTCTCAAGTGCCTTTTAAGTATCTAAATATTCTCTTCACTGCTACCACATGCGACTCTTTGGGATCTTCTTGAAATATAGCTGTTAAAATAAATATTCAAACAGCTCCCTTCGGGTTTCTTTTGTAATTGTGTGTTTGCCAGCCTGTGCATCGCCGAGTTTATTCGGCTTTCCATCAAGTTTTGATCTACCACTTTGTGCATCTCCTCTTCGCAACTTCGGGTAGCGGCTTCCCTTTCGGGTCCCGAGAGGCTGCGCTGGGCGTCCACGTGTTTCACTTGCGGAGGTTTTTATTTCTTTTTGCCTTAAAGTCTTTTCGGGTTGCGAAAGCCTTCTACGGGGGCCGTCATTTCTAAAGATTGTCAAAGGGACCTACATCTTGCTACGTGGCAGCATATCGCAAGCTTTTCATGCGAGAATGAAATAAACAAATACGGGCTGCGTAATGCTTGCGCCGGGTTTTCTTTTTACTTTCTAAGAGGTGTTGGCGGGCCCTACCTTCTGCTAGGTGGCAACCGTTCGCAGATCTTTCAACACAGCAGGGATGTGAGCAACCATGAGCTACGAAACGCTGCCACGCGTCTTTCGCACTCGGTTGATGCGGCTTTCTCTCCACTACAACAAGGACCTCAGCCCATTGGACATGTATTGCATCTTCACAATCTCTCAGCAGCAATGAGAGAAGTTTTCATTCGGGCAGCGACAGGCTGCCATGTACCTTAAAACTGATCGTTGAAGCGAGCGGTAGGCTGGCAGAGGGAGATTATGCTATTGGGTGCCGCTCGTCATGATTCTTTGAAGTGGTGGATGACACTTGTCACCTCGAGCCTGGTTGGGACCACTGCCATCATTACGAAGGGCACGCTTGCACCTGGATGACCAGATGCTGTGTTCTAACTCGTTGTCGTTGTAATAGTATTGAGAATCTTCTGATTCTAGCATCATTGCAGGGGATTGTGGGATCTTTTTTGTTATAGCTCTCCAAAGCGGTGGGAGTTTTCTCTCTGGCTATATATACTCTCTTTGTCGACGGGAGAAAGGGTCCAAAAAAATTTTAGAAGAAAGGATACTGGTTTTAGCAAGAGACACCAGGCCTCTTTACATGTTTATTTGCAAGAAACTTTCAGACTATGCCCACTATTCGACCTTTCTATTTTTCATGTTTTGATTAAACTGTAAACTGTGTTTTATACTGTCTTAAGCATTTCATTTGAAAGAACTTCTATATATTGAATACAAGCTTGCTTATCTAAATCATGTCTAAATGACTCTTCTTAACTAGTAGTAAGGATGTATGCAGTACTATTTTATGTCAATAAATGAATTGTTTATGCTATAGCTTTAAGTCCCCGACGTTTTGGAATGTGACCACACCATTCAGGCCCCTAAATCTATGATTTATCGTACCCATCAGAAAACTTTGGCGCATCGCCTTAAATTAGATTTTGTTTCATTATATCTGTTTCTTTTTCCCTTTCAAAAAACTATTATAGAAGAAGCCGACTTCTTTAAAATTCAGAGGTCACTCAGTTTGGCACAAAGGGTCCCCCTTGAACTGAGTTTCCCATAAGGCACTGTTATCTCGCCAATTTTTGGCGTTAACAGTTTGTCCTTTTTCTGGCATGCCCGGTGGGACTTGAACTAATGAAATTGCCTTGTAGAGGGGTGTATGAGCCATCGGCCTGTAACTAGATCCCAGACTGCAAATAACCCAGGTTTACTAGTACCTCCGCTAGGGACAGTCCAGGTCGCAAATCAGTTAGTAACCGTTCCATTCCCATCGCCCTTTCCTCTCACCATGTTGCCGGCCGTGAACATAAACTATGTAGCATGGGATGCTGGAAGTCCCCTAGTAGCTCCGGTAGCACTTGTTGTTTGGGGTGCTATCCCGGTTTCAGCCCTGAAAGCTCTTCCCAAATTTGCCGGAGATAACACAAAAATACCAGCAGAACATTTGCAGGATGTAGCAGATGTATGTCTGGTACATGGTATTACAGCGTAGAATGTAGCCCTAAGGCTCCTTGTTGTGTCCTTCAAAGGCAAGGTTCTGGATTGGTACCGAACACTGACTCCTAATTCAATTCGCACTTGGGATGACCTCAGATATCCATTCTATGAAAGGTTCTCAAATGACGAAGATTTTTCTTCGTTATATTATCAGCTATCCGTCATAAGACGAGCGCCCTAGGAGGCTCTGATAGATTTCAATGCATGATTTCACTCAAATTGGCAGAGGATTCCTGTGACTATCCACCCGACTCCAGAATTGGCATTCATATTTTATCTGAAGTCCATTAATCCTGACATTTCTGTGATGATTAAGTCTTTGGGAGGAGCCACTCTACCAAATGCTTATTCTACCGCTATCAAAGCTGAGAATCATTTGATAGATTGTGGAAAGTTTCCTCCTCGACCCATTATCCTGATATTTCCTGAAATATCAAACTCTGCACAAGAGGTCGCATCGACTAGTGCGACAGCAACTCCCTAGTCGATGTACTCATATGCGGCCACTCCTAAAAGCTTGGCTTCTACATCGGGTTCTTCCAAGGATGAAATAGGCGACCTCAAGGAGATGTTGCGAACTATGGCAAATGACATAACAACTCTCAAGTGGAACCAAGCAGCGCCTCCACGGCCCGCATATCAAAACTATCATGGTGGGAAGTCTACTTATCAGCAAAATCAATATCAGAGTGCACCTCGCACTAATCCACCAGTGCCGACTACCAACCAAATGGTCCCGGTGCCTACTCCGCTCACAAGTGTGTCGCCAAGCTCAAGTAGGGAATTAACTACAGGACAAAACAATCTTATTGATGATATCAATCCATGGTGTTTCCCCTGCAATGATGCACATATGCCCCGAAATTGTCCGCGTGGCAACTTACAACAGAAGGTGGAAGAGCAATGCAGTCAAGGTATTACAGCAGAAAATGGAAGACATGCTTATGCCTCGCCAATCGAGAGTGTGGTCCTTACCACGCAAATGCAAGGAATGTCTTTAGAGCAAGAGTCCGACATTGCTCCTGATCATGCGCTCTTCTCTTTGATGGAAGATGAGGAAACAGTGTTTGCTAATGATGCATCCATATCTAAAACACCATAGGTGCAATATGGCTATAACACACACTTAAAGAGGAGATTCACCAGTGAGCCTGTTGTTTCACTTCTGGACAGCCCATAATGCAAAGACGTGTCCGATCAAATTCCCGGTGCTTCGACCATCTCTTCGCCTTCTCAACCACAGAAGGAAATTATTATAACAAGAACAAAGGAGTAGAAATCTCTGAGCTCGTCACCTTTTAATGTGGTGGAGCAATTAAAGAAATCATCCGCTAATGTGTCTTTATGGGACATTCTAGCTATCCCAGAACAGAAGACTATGCTGCAGAAGGCACTTCGGCAAGAGATCAATTCAGCACCAACAGAGCCGTCTGCCAGTACAAAGGTGGTTTATCAAATGCCACTAGCTAAGGTTCTTGCAGAAAAAGCGAAGGAATCCGATGCGGAAGGCGTAGGGAGGCCAAAACCTCAACCCTTCTTCTTGACTCTCATTGTAGGGGAAAAACTATTACACAATGCTATGATTGATTCTGGAGCTAGTACAATGGTTATGCCAAAACTGATAGCTGAAGCCTTGGGACTCAGCTATGAACCTATGAAGAAGGGGGTGATGGAACTGGATGGAAATAAAGTTTATGGTGTCATCAAAGCGCTTCCGTTAACTCTATTTTCTTGCCCAAGTATCACAGTCCTGCAAGATACAGTGATCATAGATGTTCCTCCTATGTTTGGTCTTTGTCTATCCTGAGAATTTACTTCAAAGGTAGGCGGATATTTGTATTTAGATTGGTCACATTTAATACTTAGGACCAAGCATGGCGCAAAAATGAAGATAGAATCTGAGGCTCTACATTCTGAACATGTGGCGGATGAGGCCCTAATCAATTTTGAGGCTGCACATACCTCTATCACCAAGCAGGACATGTATAGTGTCGAACTGCTAGAGGAAGAGAAGGCGAGTGGAGACCGAAATGATAAGGAAGATGCTCTGTTAAGCAAACACATAAACAATGATCCTTTCGGGAATTATCATGCTACCAGAATGGGCACATATGTGATTTATGATGAAGACCAAGTTCTTCCGAAGGTCGCCAAAGAATCCGATGATAACCAAGCAAATGAGCTGTGGACATTGTATTTTGACGGAGCAAGAAGCAAAGTTGGAGCTAGAGTAGGGGTATGTCTAATATCCCCGCAGAATGAAAAGTTGTTGAGGTCTTTCCGATTCCAATTCGCCTGTTCAAACAATGAAGCTGAATATGAAGGGTTAGTCCAAGGCCTAAGCCTAGCGGAATGAATGGGTATTAAGCAATTGATTGTGTTCAAAGATTTTGAACTGGTAGTTAATCAGGTCTGAGGAATTTCCACAGGGAAGAATGTCCGAATGAGATCCTATCGGCATCGAATCTGGGACTTGATTGAAGGTTTTGAAGCTTTCAACATCATGACCGTTCCCCAAACGTAGAATAGCGATGCAGATCGCATGGCGGTGATCGATGCTCAGTTTGATCCTGTCTCTGACTTGCTTCGGAACAAATATTTAGTGCGAGTGCTTGTTCGACCAATGATTCCCGACAATGATCAGAGTTGGCAAGTCTTTGAGAGCAATGAGCATATCGCCTCGTTTATCCAACACTCAGGGGAATTTGCTGATCAACTTCAACCAAAGATCACCGAGGCCTATGAAGGACAAATTATGCAGCTCAAGTCAAATAAACTTTCGAAAGGGTTAGTTACTCTCAAGAATTTTTTTGATTGTAATGACACTCGAAATGATAAGCGGAAGTTCGTGGCAGAAGAAAGTGATTATGAAAACCTTCGGGTCTCCGATGGCAGGAATCTCCGGGTCGGAAAAGATGTCCCACAACGAGATAGAGAAAGACTTATCAGTTTCTGTAGAAAATATGGAGTAGTGGCCTGGTCCTACGATGATCTGGAGGGATACGATCCTAGCATCATTCAGCACACTATTGAACTAACAAAAGGTGCAAAACCAGTCTGACAGAAGCAGAGGCTAGTCAACCCTAAAGTTGAGGCCCTAATGGCACCAGAGCTAGCCAAGCTCATTGATTCACATATTGTCTTCCCAATCAAACATAGTATTTGGGTATCAAACCTGGTACTAGTTAGAAAGAATAACGGCAATATCCACTTATGCGTGGACTTCCGAGACTTGAACAAAGCATCTCTGAAAGATCACTATCCATTGCCTTCTATGGAGTCAATCCTCCAAACTGTCGTAGGATCAGAAATGTTCTCTCTACTGGATGGCTTCTCTGGCTATAACTAGATTCGAGTTAAAGAAGAAGATCAGTACAAGACTACGTTCACCACCAAGTGGGGAAAATTTGCATATGCTAAAATGCCTTTTGGTTTATCCAATGCAGGGGCAACTTTCCAGCGAGCTATGGACATCGCATTCAGCGAACTGATCAATAAGTTTATTCTAATCTATTTGGATGACCTTACTGTGTTCTCTAAATCTAAAGATGATCATTTTGATCATTTGGAATTAGTTTTTCAAAAATGCCAGGAGTTCAGGGTTTCCTTAAATCCAAAGAAATGTGTATTCGGAGTACCGCAGGGTAAGCTGTTAGGGTATGTTGTGTCTAAAAAAGGTATTTAAATTGACCCTGAACGAGTAAAGGCTATCAAGGAGCTTCCCCTTCCGGTAAATAAGAAAGGTGTCCAGTCTTTTCTAGGCAAGGTAAATTTCGTCAGCAAATTTATTTCTGATTTTGCGGGAATGATTAGGCCGATCACCCTAATGCTGAAAAATGATCAAATTTTCAAGTGGACAACAGAAGCTCGGGAGACTTTTGAAAAGGTCAAGGAAACGATCTCCACAGCCCCGGTGCTGATTAATCTAGATCAATGCAAAGATTTTATAATGTATGCCTTCAGTAGCAAGTCCAGTATTGCTATTGTTCTGACTCAAAAAGATAGTGAAGGAAAGGGAGAGCATCCAGTGGCATTCTATTCCGAAACCCTAAAATAATATGAGGAAAATTATAACTTCATCGAAAGACATGCCTTTACAATAGTAAAGGGACTTAAAAAGTTCTGCCATCTAATTTCCCGCAACAAAGTTCTGGTATATGTCGCACATTCTAGTGTACATGAATACATCATGGAGGAGAGATCACAGAAAAAAGGGCTAATTGGATTACCAAGATCCTGGAGTATGACATCGAGGTCAGGCCTACTAAGACTGTTAAAGGCAGAGGACTATGTGAGTATATGGCACAGAACGAGGAGGTACCTGCCAAGGAGGAATAGTCAGAGCTCGTCCTGATAAATGGATCGGGATCAGAAGATGATTGGCTGATAGATAGAATGAACTTCATGCAAATTGGAAGGTATCCACCAGACCTTTCATCCCAAAAAAAAGGTATTACTGGCTTCAGAATTGCGGATATACGCTGATAGAAGGAGTCCTTTTCAAAAGAAATTTCAATGGTGTGCTCTTGCGATGCATTACTTCAGGGGAGGCGCAGAGGATCCTCGACACATTTCAAAATAGCGACGAAGGTGGACATTTCTCCGCCAAAACTATCGTCATCAAGGTCCTGCGAGCTGGATATTACTGGCCTACATTTTTCAGTGACTCCTACTCTCTGGTAAGGGCTTGTAAAAAATGTCACTTCTTCTCTGACAGAAGGAAGAATTCAACGATGCCCCTCAAACCTATCGTGGCAGATGAACCATTTGCACAATGGGGTCTGGACTTCATCGGAATGATCAATCCAGTTTCTAATGCCAGACATAAGTGGATTCTAATGACTACAGACTACTTCACAAGGTGGGCGGAAGCTATTCCCCTTAAAGGGGCAATAGAAACAGAGATTATAGACTTCCTCGAAGCACTGATGATAAGGTTCGGCCCTCCGAAGACAATCATTTCGGACAACGCCAGAGCATTTTTAGGTACAAAGGTATGTCACTTTGCATTAAAAAATGGCATATTCGTTAAAGCCTCATCAAACTATTATCCATAGGGAAATGGCCTAGTCGAGTCAACAAACAAAAGCTTAGTCCAACTCCTTAAAAAGGTTGTCTTAGAGCACCAAAAGGAATGGCATAAAAATCTCTGAAAAGTGCTCTGGGCAAACCGTATAACTCCTAAGCAAGTCTTTAAGACTTTGCCTTATGAGCTGGTATATGGGAAGGAGGCACTGTTACCTATCTCTATGGAGATCTCAGCAATACAGTTATTGAAATCCCTGGAGATAGAACAAAATAAAGCCATGGAGGTCCGGTTCGGCGAACTACTGGAAGTATAAGAAAAAAGGGAGAATTCCCTAATAGCAATGACAAGCTGTCAACAGGTGGTCAAATGATGGTTTGACAAGAAGGCTTCCGACCAAGGTCTAAAAAGTGGAGACTTAGTGCTAAAATATGACAGCAGGGTTGCAAAGCCAGGTCAACACGGTAAATTTGATAGCCTATGGGAGGGACCCTTCAAAATTATTTGGTGCAGGCAACACAACGCTTTTGAGCTAAAAAATATGGAACAAGAGCCATTAGGAATCCTGGTCAATGAGATTCATCTTAAGTTGTTCCATTAGGCATTAAGCTCTACTTTGTACAGATGTAAATAGTGTTTTTTTTTCCTGTGTTTGGTATGTTCTTTTTCTAAAATCAGTTGTCTTTTTACGCATTTGCTCATTATCGTTGGCGGGTAAAACATCAGAGTTGCTTTACACAAAATACACTCATGCATGGAGAAATAGCATACAAAACTTGCAAACCCAAAAAATTTTAAACACAGAAGCAAAAAGAGTATGGATTTTCCTTAAAACGAGAAGTATATATTTATATATATGTTCTTTGGTTACAAAATGGTTGGGATGCTGATTTCCAAAATGTACAAGTATCAAGGTATATTATATACAATAGCCTTTTATTAGGCATATCTAAAGTAGGAAAGTTACATTTTGAGCAAGCAGGCAAAGGGGTTATCTATCCAAAGGGATGACTGGCAGTAATCGACGCATTCACTACAGCGTCCACTTTTTCCTCATCCACGGGCTCCTCAGCAGCACTGACAGCATCATTTGACGCAACCATCATTGGCGGTGGAAACACCAGGTTCCTGAAGTCAATGTACCAGTCTACGTCATAGAAAGGTATCACATTGTAGCTCCGAAACAAGAAGTGTAAGGCCTGGGTAACCCTCTGTTGGTGCTGGTCACGGGTCTGCAGGTGGAATCCGCTGAGGAATGGAAGCCAAACGATGACAACTTCTTCCTCAATAAAGTGACGTAGGTCACTGGCTGTTGGCAGACCTATTCCATATGCAACATGTGCAACGACCTCACCAAGCCCATTCAGGTATTTCTTCGGGAAGATTTCTTTAACCAACTTCAAGATAAGTGGCCGGGGAACGCAAATGTCCAGCATGGACGCTACAAAGTGGGAGCATATGTTTGTATTTACCCTATACTTATCCTCATATTCTATGCAATCCTTGCCTATGACCCACTTAATGGCTACCAGAACCAACGAATGCTTGTTCTTCGTCATCCTTTTCAGCCTCCTAATAGAAATCTCACCTAAGAACACCGTCTGTGACTTAAACGAGGTTAGGTGAATTGGGGTATCCATTGTTCTGACACCGTCCCTAGTCTTCTAAGATAATGCCAAATTTTCTCACCACCTAACCTATGAAAGGACTTGCTTAGCACTCTGCTACTGGCCTATCACCTCTTAAATGCTAAGTATGTTTTGCTTACTATTTACTGGCTTATTTATAGAAAAATTGCCAAGGCACATGCCAATCCACCTCTAAAAAACGTGATGTTATGCTAGCTGCTCTCTCGAAAGCTGAGTTTGCGTTTGTTCACATTTTTGGGCCAGTACATCTATGATAGCATGACTCAAGGCATGCTTAATTAAATGAAGTTTATTAATTAGTCTTAAAAAGGTGGCGCTTGTTGGTGAAGAGACGTATGGCCGTAGGCTATTGTGTCACCTCTCAAGCGCATCCCATAGCCCAAGGCGATACTCATATATTTTTAGGCGGTGGTTATTTGCTTGGCGTAATCATTCCGGCCAGGATATTAATTGCTAGTGCATGCTAACGCAGGGTTGGAAGGCCGGTTGCAAGCTCCATTTCCAAGAAGATCAGGGCGTATCACACGATTGCGTAAATGCAATAACGAAATCCGGCCGCCTCGGAATAACAATCAGCTCATCTTGAACGAGTTGCAAGATTAACGGTACATGCCGAATTAAATGCAAAAGACTTGATCTCGCCTACCACCTTGGGAAATGTTGCTATTATTGCATGAAAAAGCTTAATATTTCAAAGGCTTTTACAAACACAAGGGAAGTGTAGAGTTGTTTTATGTCTGTCTATCTAGAGCAAGAAAATTGGCAGGCCAGGAGCTTACAAATTCTTCAGAGAAAGGAAAATGTCAGAATCTTTAGCTCAGCCGATGCAGGAGGGGATTAGTCAGAAACTGTTCATGGCTATTCGTTCCTCGGTTGAGGTATATGTCTATGAGGATGTAGCGTATGCTACACCTGGTATACCCATCAAGACACGAAGAGCCCACACGGAGGAGTTGGATAGACCCAAGGAATGGAGTAACTAGAAAAAAGTTAAAGAAAAATGGGATAATATCTATGACCCAAGGCTCGCAAAAAACCCTAAGTCCCTTAGGGAGGCAACTTGTGCAAGGTTATCAGCAACAAAGGCGGATCAATCCACGGCAAGTAGAGTCTGGTATAGTGGTCTCCTACAATACATGGTCCCATTAGTGCACTATTGCCCATAGGTGGTCTATGTAGCTATTCAGCGCTATAACCTAGATACCCACTACATTGAAGGTCGCAACTTAAGGGTGCATATCAGCCCATAAGCCATCTGACACATGTTATGTATCCTGGATCCAAGTAGAAGGAAAGAGACTATCGAGCCTTTTCGCCCAAGCAAGGGGGAGAAAATAAGGAGGAAGAAGAAAATTGGCTCAGATTTCTTGTTAGAAGAGACTGGTAAGAAAGGTATCGCGTCCGATAAAGTACCAAGTATCCCATTATCGCGTGGGTCATTCCGCGATGATCTCCAAGATGCCATGTCCATGCTGGCATTTGTTTGCGGCCGAGACTCTGATGAGAAGATAGAAGTTTTTCAGCTGGGACCTACAATATAGTTTCGCAAACAGCGTGAACTCTTCTGGTATGATTTTGCTGAGTTCATGGTTGAATAAATGAGACAACAAGTTAAGAATTATCAAGCGGAAAAGAAGTTTAGATTTCTTTCCTATCTGGTCCACATGTTCCTGCATCAGAATCCAGATTTCTTCGCCCGATTTTTTTCGCTATCAATTTTTGATGAGCAGAATAAAAGAAAGCTGGTGTCTACATGGACACCTTTCCTTTCCGCAACATATGACTATTATGCGTTCGCGGACTATTTCATATCCTCAGTTTTGAATGATTTAATCAGAGAAGGTGATATCGTCTGGCTCACCCAAGAGCAGACTAGATTTATGCAAAGCTACACCCCTGCTTGTGACTGGTTCTTAGGCAGGGATTTCACAATCCTTCGAATGCGAGGTTTTACTGGCAAACCTTTCCTACTCCCAGCTTGCGTCACAGATAGAGTGCTCGTGCTGAAAATTTTCCGGCAGGTGTGTGTCATTAATTTCACTTTTTGTAGCAGCGAAATGGTCAAGAAGAAGGGATTCTTCACTTGTCCGAAGAGTTTCAAGTCGGTAACTCTGATTAAAAAACAATCGCACAAGTTGTTAGAAGAGAAGCTGGCACATCTAGGGTTGGTACTGGTAAACGATAAGTGAGAGTACAACCCTTTCAACGACTTACTAGAGCCACATATGAAAGTTACCCATATTTCCCTACCATACTAGGAGAAGCGGCTTAATCCGCGGACAGATAGAGATGATGATTTTGTTGAATTAGCACAAATCCCTATGCCGGATACTAAAGGCCCATGGCACAAATTCTACTTTCCAGTGGCTATGGCTAAGGATAATATTCCGATGGAGCGCAGCATGTACAACAAGTTGAAGAGGGGTGAGGAATGAAATAATGAAAAAATAAGAGCTTTCTAGAAATATCACCAGGAAATAGCACAGTTGGATGCTCCTTATAATCAATTGAAGGATGACCAGGAATTTGATAGATGGTGGAAGGAAGACCACCCCAGCCCAAGTTCTAGTGTTGACAGGAGTGAAGAAGGAGAGGGATCTGAGGAGCATGAAGAAGAAGCGGCGACATCATCCTCTTCAATGCAAAAGGGTGAAGCTTCCAAGAAGACTGCCTATGTGGCCACGAACATATGCTTTAATATATCAAGAGGCTCGCATACACACACTTGGGCTGCTAAACTGGCCAGGCTAACGCCTCAGCAGAAGGATCTGACTGCCGAAGTTAGTGAATGTCTGCCTGCGAAAAGACAGCGCATAGAAAGTATTATCGGAGGGGTTTTGCAAGAACCCGCTGCAGGAGAAGTTCCCAATGCTTGCCAGATACCAGAGTTTTCGGGGGAGTGACGAACGATCCTGGAACCATTGCCAACCAGTCAACAGGTATATTTCGCTCCTTCTCTTACATCCCATTTCTTTGTATCTTCCCCCGCTTTACTGGCAACTCCTGCCATAGGTCCAAGCCCTCCACCTTCTGCTTCTGGTCCAGCTCATTCGGTTGGATTTGCCCAGTTTTCACAGGCCCACCCGTTTATAATTACTCATCTGAGTATGCTCACGCCTATCGCTGCCGCTCAAACTGTCCTCACCTCACTTTCAGAAAATGTTTCCCCTGTCAGCCCCCATTCTTTTTCTGCTATGCTTACTGATCCTCTTCCATTGCAACAAGGTAATACCCAGCCAACAATTACGCTTCCCCGGCCAATGAGCCTTATGACTGAATCCCCAATTAGCCGCTACAAATGCCTAGCCCTGCTGATAGTTCTCAGGCCAAGCTATGGAATGTGCCACACTTTTCTCCACAAACAGTCACTCTCCAGAAGAAGCAAATGCGTGCGCCTATGAAAATTACCTATCCCTATGCCTTGCCTTCTGGTGTTCCTTTCGCAGGTGGGCTAGTTTCATCACCAGCCAAATTCATAGCACAGATAGATTGTGGAAAAGAGGCATGCACAAATAGAATGAGACAACACAAGAAAAATGATGAAAATGCTCTCGCCGAGCCTAGAGTACAAGCTTCGTATGACGAGACCCGACAAGAATTAAAATTCGCGACCATGTACCTAAGGATAAGCAAGCTTCAGGGAGAAATGCAACCTGAAGACTATGAGATCTATGCTGCCGGACTTGACATGAAGGTAGCCCGGCCACAAGATAAGGTCAAGATCATGGAGGAGATGCAACGGGTGGTCACTTCCGACTTCCTCAAAAGTGGTCACCAGTTAAAGAAGAAGGATGAGCAGCTCAGGACAGCCAAGGAAAGGGTGAGTTTTCTGGAGATAAAAGAGAAATCCTTAGAGGCAGATATCGCCCGAATGACTGAAAGGGCGCTGACAGCAGAGAATGAGAGGAACAGACTTCAGGGCAAAATTGTGAAAACCTAGATTGTCGACCCAGGCTTAATAAAAGAATTGCAAAGCCAGAACCAGGTAGCGTGACAAATCCTATAGTTAAAAGACGAAGAGCTTGAACGCGTCCGCCTTGAGTATAGTCAAGGGATGGCACAAAGGGGTGAGGAGTTGGAGCACCTATAAAAGTAATGTGAGCAAAGAATACAAGAGAAAGAGGCCGAATTTAAAGGCCTGAAGGCTAAGCTAGAAGAGGAACTCCGAGAGACAAATGCTTCCCTAGAAGAGCAATCAGTGAACCACTCCCGAGCCGAACAAAATTGGAATAAAGAAATGAGCAGCTATGCGGAGCAGTTGGCGTCCGAGAAAAATAAGAAGGCCGAGTTAGTCGAGGCCCTTATTTCAAGAGACGCGGAGATTTCTTCGCTTAAAGCCTCGCTGTTGCCTGCCCTTGCCCAACTTGATGTCATTCCGCTAGTTCGGTAATTATACATTTCCCACTAGGAGAAAGTCAAGACCTTTTGCCTAACACTATAGCCTACCCTCCGATTTATTGACAAGGCATCAAGACTCAATCAAGAGGCCTATGACACAATAGAGCAGTTCCCACGTTTCATCCTGGAGAAGGTTCCCGAGGCAAGGGACTTGCTCAACAAGCTATACTCAGTCTCAGATGAAATCCTAGCCGGGGCGGGTATCGAAGATCGGGACACTGCTGCTCAAACAACAAATAAATTCATTCATTGTCACTCCACTTTTTAGCGCACTAAGGCAATGATGACTTTTCTTGGTAAGGCACTGGATGGCATTTGGGGAAGTTTCTCTAAATTAGGCAAAATGGGGCTGCCGTCCCCATTCCTCGAGGATGGCTCTATTGCTACAACTATACAGATTGCTGAGGTTATTGAGCAGAAGGAGAACGACCCGGGGGCATTCAGGGAGTTCAACAGCTCCCCAACGACAGCCGATATTGAAGTGATCATTCATCCACTCTCACAGCTGCTTTTCCATATCCAAGCATGTGCCAACCTACCTGAGGTACTGCCTCACAAGGAAGCTATTGATCTTCGCGGGGCACAAGAAAAATTTGCGCAGCATGGCAAAGCCATTTGAAAGTGAATGGTCACCCTTGCAGGCTACTCTTTCTAGACTCTGACTCTATCGCCCTATGGATAAAGCTTTGGTCTGCCGAACTAGAGAGATTTTTGGGTTCTCTGTTCTTTATTTGAAATGCCCCTGATAGTCACCAAAAGCTGTTAAAATAAATATTCAAACAGCTCCCTTCGGGTTTCTTTTGTAATTGTGTGTTTGCTGGCCTATGCATCGCTGAGTTTATTCGGCTTTCCATCAAGTTTTGATCTACCACTTTGCGCATCTCCTCTTCGTAACTTCGGGTAGCGGCTTCCCTTTCGGGTCCCGAGAGGCTACACTGGGCGTCCACGTGTCTCACTTGCAGAGGTTTTTATTTCTTTTTGCCTTAAAGTCTCTTCGGGTTGCGAAAGCCTTCTGCAGGGGCCGTCATTTCTAAAGATTGTCAGAGGGACCTACATCTTGCTACGTGGCGGCATATTGCAAGCTTTTCATGCGACAATGAAATAAGCAAATACAAGCTGCATAATGCTTGCGCCGGGTTTTCTTTTTACTTTCTAAGAGGTGTTGGCGGGCCCTACCTTCTGCTAGGTGGCAACTGTTCGCAGATCTTTCAACACAGCAGGGATGTGAGCAACCGCGAGCTGCGAAACGCTGCCACGCGTCTTTCGCACCCAGTTGATGCGGCTTTCTCTCCACTACAACAAGAACCTCAGCCCATTGGACACGTGTTGCATCTTCACAATCTCTCAGCAGCAATGAGAGAAGTTTTCATTCGGGCAGCGACAGACTGCCATGTGCCTTATAAGTGATCCTTGAAGCGGGCGATAGGCTGGCGGAAGGAGATTATGCTATTGGGTGCCGCTCGTCATAATTCTTTGAAGTGGTGGATGACACTTGTCGCCTCGAGCCTGGCTAGGGCCACTGCCATCATTACGAAGGGCGCACCTGCACCTGGATGACCAGATGCTGTGTTCTAACTCATTGCCGTTGTAACGACATTGGGAATCTTCTGATTCTAGCATCATTGCAGGGGATTGTGGGATCTTTTCTGTTACAGCTCTCCAAAGCGGTGGGAGTTTTCTCTCTGGCTATATATACTCTCTTTGTCGACGGGAGAAAGGGTCCAAAAAAATTTTAGAAGAAAGGATATTGGTTTTAGCAAGAGACACCAGGACTCTTTTACATGTTTATTTGCAAGAAACTTTTAGACTGTGCCCACTGCTCAGCCTTTCTGTTTTTCATGTTTTGATTAAACTGTAAACTGTGCTTTATACTTTCTTAAGCATTTCATTTGAAAGAACTATATATTGAATACAAGCTTGCTTATCTAAATCATGTCTAAATGACTCTTCTTAGTAGTAAGGATGTATGCAATACTATTTTATGTCAATAAATGAATTTTTTATGCTATAACTTTAAGTCCCTGACGTTTTGGAACGTGACCACACCATTCAGGCCCCTAAATCTATGATTTGTCGTGCCTATCAGCAAACTTTGACACATCGCCTTAGATTAGATTTTGTTTCATTATATCTGTTTCCTTTTCCCTTTATAAAAACCATTATAGAAGAAGCCAACTTCTTTAAAATCCGGAGGTCACTCAGTTTGGCGCAAAGGGTCCCCGTTGAACTGAGTTTCCCATAAGGCACTGTTACCTCGCCAATTTTTGGTGTCAACAATATCCATAAGATAAACTACATGCATGATATCTAGTTTAGTAATAGTTAGTGTAGAGGAGGGGGACCAACTACTTAGGACCCTAGGTCATGGGAGGGTCTAGAACAATCAACTGCCTTGATCTACCTCACGCTAAGGGATTGTTTGAGATAAAGGAAGGGAAACTAATATACCTCTTTATTTCTATCAATCCGAAAGGTTTAGGAAGTTAAGTGAGTGATTTTTTGGAGTTCAAATTACAACTTAGGTAGCTCACTGCTAGAGGACTCTAGCACAAGTCACAAACAACAATGTGATGCGTTGGCATCTCAGTTGGGCATTAGCATTTGTACAAAAAAAAAGTGTAAAGTACAGTCTAAAAACTAAAGGAGCTTACTAATGACTTGACAAATACAATTTAATGTAATAACAAAAATAGAAAGGAACTAAATAATGGAATAACAAGAAGAATACTTTAACTTTGTCTAATCTATGAATCAACAAAAAGAGGGTGAGGAAAGTCCACCTTCCTACCCATGAGTTGATATCTTTGAATTCTTCAGATGATGAGAAGCCTGCACACATAAGATGGAAAAATGTTAGGGCTATGTATATAGGACTACTGTAGTCAGTCCCCCGCTTTGGTGCTTCCACCTCCATGGACAACCAATATAGCAACGATAGGAGAAATGTGATAAAGAAATGTTTTGAAATGGAAGTACTAAGCTCTATGCTAAACAACAATATGCTACAAAAATAATACGATGATTCTAAGTGAAAGGAAAATGGAACAATATCACCTTCAACCATGTCCACTCAAGGAAAATGGGAGAAGGAGTGAGCTCACAAGCTTGCAAATGTCGACGTTGTCACAACAATGAAGAGATTGAGTCCACAAAACACCAACTTGCTACTTCAATGGAGGTGAGAATGCTATGAAAATACTATGAAGAGAGTGAAGAAAGAGTTGTCCAATGTCTAAATGATCAAGAAGCTGAAGAGAATGAATGAGAGAGCAATTTGAAGATAAAATTGGATGCAAAGGAGTCATTTGAGGTCAGTCAAGGGTGCATAAATATTACACTTCATCGCCAATGGAGAGTTGTAATACCTCTGTGGATTTGAGAGGCGGGAATTCTATCAGGGTGACAGTACGTCATAGAGACGTCAGCGCACCATGCTAGCATCCCTGATAGAATATCCTCCATCGACACAAGAAACAACTAACAAGTGGATGGGAAGTGAATGAAGGATGTGGAATAGCATCATCAGATTTAATTTATCTAAGGTAGGAGGGATGCAAACTGGGAATTTGCAAGGGGTGGAAATTGATGCCATTACATTTTTCCACCACTTTAGTGAGAATAAGTGTCAATGAAAGCACGATAAAGTAGAGTGAAAGATGAGAGATGTATACCTAAACCATTGAGGAAGCAGACCGCAATCTGACACACTCGAACACACAAGAAGAGGAGATGGATCCACAAGTAATCGGTCTTGAGGAGAGTTGAAAAAATGAGTCGCTGGTCCTTAGACCTATGAAAGGTGAAAAAAAGGCTCTGTAGGTGCTTGGTCCTGCAGAGGAGGTGCCATAGGTGCTCGATCCTGAGGGAGGCCAGATGTGAAAGGCTCCACAGATTTTGATAGGCCCTTATAGGTGCTCAATCCTGCAAGGCAAGCTCGAGGTGCTCGGTCCTCCAAGTTGGATTAAAAAAGGAGCTTCACAGGTCCTACAAAGCAACATGTTAATCTATATACAAAACATATTTGATAGCAAAAATCCATGCAAGAAGACAAACAATCACGTAGACAGTCAACAAATGAAAGAGAAACTTTCAAAGGGGTCCACTCAAGGGATACTCTATTTGAAAGGTGATAATTTTCACAAATGATTCTAGCATCAAAGAATCCTTTCAAAATATCTCTTTCATCAAGGAATTCCAAAGGAAGAATACTCCCTCGCAAGGGAAAGTTTTTAGACTTTTTTATTAGAAAAAGTACTCCCTTCTTAAAGGAAAGTTTTAAGATTCTTTCTTTACGAATCTGTGATGAAAGAATTTTTTTGCTAGGGGTCCTTGTTGAAGAATGCCATTTTTGAAAAATAAAATATTTTCAATTAGGGATTCATTGGCCATTGAATACACCTTTTTGAAAATTGAAGCAGTATGATAGCCCCTCGTTAGGATGGTGCGTGCTGAACAAAAAGACACATGACATCCTAAGGAAAGAGAAGGAAGTGATGTTGTGGCTTGTGATACATAACAAGATGTAATCTTAGAAATATTGTCACACACACACTTGGGACAACACATAGGCACCACAACATCATGAAATGAGCAAAGAAGAGAGAAAGATAAAAAGGAAACATAAGAAAAAACAAAGGAATCAAGAGACAGGGGATATGATATTTTGGGTTAGAAATGCTCATAGATATAGATAGATAAATATAATATAATAATATATATGAATTTTCATCAATCCCCTACTATATCA
The DNA here is from genome assembly GCA_007258455.2 of Sequoia sempervirens. NCBI lineage: Eukaryota > Viridiplantae > Streptophyta > Pinopsida > Cupressales > Cupressaceae > Sequoia > Sequoia sempervirens. The sequence goes on along the minus strand of VDFB02000003.1, from coordinate 601,905,567 downwards.
TACCATGTGAAGAAAGGTACATGAAGACAAAAAAATAAAATAAAATTGGGTCAACATGGAAGGGAGGCCTAAATGCCGGCCAACACTTTGCATTGTCCCCATTGTCAAAAATCAAGGCACAATAAAGGAAGAATAATGTGACAAATAGAATAATTTTACAACATAAAACACTCTTGTATCCAAGCACCTACGAGGGTGATAAGGGTCCTCTAGGAACATATAAAACAAGCATGGGGAAACAAAACAAACACAAAAATCTAATCTACAGATAAAGAAGAGATGCCCTCATAGTCCTCATCAACCAAGAGGTCATCATTCTCCCAATCTAGATAATTTTAAGGGGAGGTGGACTAGCTTGCATGGGCAGGATAGCAAGGGGAACACCCTCTGACTCTCCTATGACAAGAGCCAAGGAAGAGGGCCCCTCAAGGTCTTCTTCACTCAACTCCTATGAGGTAAAAATCATTGATTTTACAAAAATCGTTGATGAATTTGAGACATTATCTACTTAGTTGAACATGCACTTAACGAGAGTGCCATGTGTCAATTGAGCAGGTGATGAAGGAGGCACCCGAGATCCACTGCTAACCTCACTGAAAGACTCTGGGTAGTGAAAAACTCAGGGGATTCCAGGGCTGCCTCTGTCACTAGGATGATGCAAGCCAAAGAAAAACCAGCTTCTAAAGAAGGCGATCCCTTCTTCTAACCCCATTAGAAGTAGGGTTTTCCTCCAAATTGTGCTTCATTAGAGGATGCAAGATCCCCACAGACAAAGCGAAAGGTGAGGAAGAAGCAGAGAAAACCATAGCGGACACCACCAAGGTATTTGACATATCCACAGGCTTGGGAAAAGGTGGGATGTCTGTAAGGGACATCAAGAGAGGAGGCTCAACCGAAGGAGCAATGAACACTTGCAACCTTTTAGGGTGAGGGTCATTCATTCTTTCAAGGGGAGCCGAAAGCAAGATCAAGGCGATGAGAACTTCAGCAGAAGGGGTGAAAGAGGTGGACATAATAGAAGACACTAAAACAAGAGCTACTGGATCCCCTTCCTCCTTCTATAGAGCAACCCGCTCAACGGCTAGAGCCTTCCTCTAGCACTTATGCACATGTGCAAGGTGATTTCTTTAGCTTTGAGAGCTAAAGGCTACAATTTGAGGAGGATTAGGAGACTCTGGTTTTGTCACCAGAGTGTCCATCATAGCCATTTCTGATGGAGGGAGTGACTCCTAGACAAAAACATGAGGAAGAGATGGAAGGATGGATACTGCAACTGATGGAGAAGAAGACTCAAGAGCCTCAGTGGTGGGCCTCTTCCCATTCTCTACCCTGGGGAAAGGAGCAGTAGGAGGCCATAGAGGCTGAGACACATAAGCTACTCCATGGGGACCCTCCCTCTTACCATACACAACAGGCTAAGGGACCATGTACAAGATAGGAAGGTTGAACACCTAATGCTTGGCCTTCTGCTAAGTGGGCACCATTAGACTCCCTAAGAGGTGCATAGGGGCTGAATCCAAGGGTTCCATAGTAGGATGGGAGGTGGAAGTAGGTGGAATTGTAAAGGAATAAGAAGAAGGATTGTGAGCGCATGTGAGACTTTCCCTTCCCCTTTTGAGAGGAAGAAGCATCCTACCGCTGCACTATAGGGTAAATCATCTTTGGCTACACCTTTCCCTTGGTCTTATACTTACTGTAATTTTGATTAAGCATATCCATTCTTGGAGGAAGCAAACCAACTAGGGAGGGACAACATTATCTAATGAATATCCCCCATGCGATACCAATGACTAATATCCAATGTCATGGACGACATGCACTACACCTTCATGATATATTTTTAGACATTTATGAATAACGAAAGCGACTTCATTTACAGAAACTAGCCACGAGATGCATAGATTCACTCTGAACAAGTTAGATTCTAGAATGACATAAAAGGTAGCATTCATAGCCCTAGGTCCCACTAGGATGAAAAGAGTTATAGAACCATAAGGAGAAAGAGAGAGGCCAACATGTGTACGTATGGTGGTATTCATCTTTTCATATTCCTCCCTTTGTAACGAATTTAGCAAAAGAGTCTCCTTTATAATAACGTTCACGTGACTCATTGTGTTGGGAAATTCAAATCATCTCAAAAAGAAACATCCAAGATCAGTAGTGCCTTTGGTAGCCTTTATTGTCTTAGATTGCCTCAAAGACACGTACTACTATGCCACAAAGCATAATCAAACATAGTTCATTTCCCACATTAATCCTTTTGAGAAAAGCTCATGCAAATTTAGATCTTTTAATAACAACTAGTTCTAACAACATGCATCACATATTTATCAAATAGAACCATGAAAGATAGAATAGAAGATATGATAAAAAATATTTACATGGGGAAAACCATTTCAGGTAAAAAATCCAACACTTCAAAAGCCTAGATTACCATTTTATTATTTAGGAACAAAATAGTTACAAATACAATCACAAGCTCTAAGCCTTTACAAAGTTTAACATCTTGTTCTATTTGGAGGAACTCGACAGCTTAACCCCTCTACAAATACGTCTCCCTCTCTCTCTCTCTCTACATTTCTTTGATCAACCTCTTTGTCAACTATAATCTTCACATTGTTACAATACTCTTATAGTATACAGCGTAGATTCACATTGAGGAAGAGATTTCATCCAAGCAAACTACTAAGAGAGAGAGTCACCCAATTTTGAATATTTCCAAAATTCTTTATGTTAATCCAACATTCATTCTACATTCTAGGCCAACCAGGAAACCAAATGATTCAGTTCTCGTATGCAACTATACATAATTGGTTTGATTCACCTAACATGTAACTGTCATAACTATGTTGGACCATCGAAGAGACTTCATTCATCTCTCTTCAAAAACTCCAAGTCTCTCCGATGTTTGTTCAACTTGCCGAGTCAATCACTAGTTTAATTCACCTAACAGGTAACTGTCATGACTAGGTTAGACCATTAAAGAGACTTCATTCATCTCTCTTCGAAAACTCCAAGTCTCTCTGATGTTTGTTCAACCTGTGGAGTCAATCATCATTTAATATGTCAATAGTCAATAACCAATCACTGATTTCCAACCTAGCACTAGTCAAGTCCCACCATGACATTCTCCATGAGTTACCGAGTTAACAGATGTACATCGCTTAGTCAATCTTGCACACCCCACAGGAGTCACTCGGGACCCACCACAAGAGGTGTAGGGTTAGCAAGTGCTATTGGATAAAAATTATTGCAACCATTGTTCAAGTGATATCATCACATCACCGTGATCCCCACTACCACCATGATGTCCAAGCCACCACTAACAAACTAATGTCTGCACAAAGTCACTAAGTCGCTACAAAATCGAACTTTAGAACCTTTGTCAGAGGTTATGAAGTTATCAAAACCCGCGACTCACCGACAACAAAGAGAACCACAATGTCACTAAGTTAGGAGGTTATGCAAATTTAGAACCCCACAACTTAGGTTAGAAAAAATTGGAACCTTGTGAATTAGGTAACAAATTATTTCCTACCAAACTTTAAATATAAGGCCGATGAAGGATTTAAACATAATCTGCAGGGAGAAGATCAAGCCAGTAAATTTGAGTCACATTTTCCAACATGCTCCCACTTGACCAAGAAATTATTAGATCCTTCCAATGCTAGAAGTTACTGTCTTAACATTTAAGGTATCCACCATCTCAGGCAATGGTTCCAACCATCCACCAAAGGAAAGGAATGAGCCATGGTGTATCTGCATCAGTCTAATCCAAGACACCTGCAACAAATCCAACTGACAAAAAAGGCTATAACATACTGCCACCACTTCACTGTGCTCACAAGATATATAAAATCATCAATAACATCAACTTCAATGCTTCAACTTGAACACAACTATGAAGTCCTCCTCTAGAAAACAAGATAGAACACCGTCTAGAACAACAACCGAAAAACTAATTGCTCTCATCCAATTGATCAACCCATGCAATTGAAAATAGCACACACAACAAGTGCTAATCCATACAATCTATTCATACCTCAAAGGTATCCTAATCAGTAAACTCATGCCAGCTACACAACCAACCCATCAACTGCAGATACAAGCTCCATGTACAAACTAGTTAAAGAAGACCAAACATATTCAGGAACTCCCACTGCAAGGGTAATGCTAATCTTAAAAATATCAAGGCATACCAAGTATACCAATAGCATAACATAGAAAGTGTAAACATATAGTATCAAGGAACCATCCAAAATGATATGCAAAACCTATAAATCAATAACCTATAAAGAATAATTCTCACAATAAGTCTCCATAACCAAGACCATAGAGAGAAAAATCTACACATCATATACCTATAGAAAATCCTTCCACACACACCTCTAAATGCCAACTGTGTCAAGTAAGATCTCCTAAGGATATATCCATGTTATCCATCTCTCATAGTGAATCCTTCAGAATTAACTACACAACTCAATATCCACAACTATGAAAGATACAACATATAGAAACATGCTAAACTAATCCTCAAATGAGTATCCAAAACCAATCACTATGAATCAACTCATTCCATGAGAATCAAAGCATGAACATAACACATCTAAAAGAAATAATGGGAAAATACGTTTCAAATGATAATTTGCTGAGTAGACCAAGAGTGGGAATGAGAATGCTCCTCGAGGGTAATTGAGTCATCATGACTTCTCCAAGAGAAATCTCCTCATTGGTCTTTGTTGATCTCACATCCAACCAAGGTGTAGGCTCCTCGAACTTTCTACTGAAATATCACCAAGAGTAACCATCTCAGTATACTTTTCTCATCTCAAGAGAATTATAGCCTCACTTTATTCTCCATGTATCCATGAGCACCTACTAATAATCACTCCATGCTAAACTCCAAAATGCATAATTGTACTATCATGAAGTTCTCAAGCATATAATCAATGTACCCAAAATATAGAGAATTACCAGACCACTATTAAAGCTCCAATCATTTGAGCTAGGAACTTATCATGAAACCATGATCTTACCATCCCCCTTAGGAGATCCTAGGCTCTAGGTGAACATAACATGGTATCAAGATCCAAACATTATGCCAAAACTCTAATGTGCAATCAAGAGTATACCGTGTGTATACACCTAAAAATGGTCACATCACATAGTCTGGTAATTAATTAAATATTTTAAATATTTAATTAAATCTCCGAATTCCATCTGTGTATAAATAAATTTAAATAATTTATTTATATTGTTCATTATTTGATTTCGATTAAATAAATAAGTTTATTTAATCATCTTTTCGTATTCATTTCTTAATTAATTAAATAAACATTATGATTTATTTATATTAATTATCAATAATCTTGGCTTGAATATTTTATTCAAATAAAGATTAAGTATTCTTTTCTTCTAAATTCCATTCACAATTAAATATTCCAAATATTTAATTAATTCCTTTCGAAAGTCACATTACAATTAAATATTCCAAAATATTTAATTAATTCTTCTAAAGTCTATTTGCAAATTAAATATTTTAAATATTTAATTGAGTCTTCTATAGTTCTAAAATTAAATATTTCAAAAATATATAATTTCTTCAAAGTCACATGAAATTAAATTTATTTATTTATTTATTTATTTATTTAATTTGCATTATCTTCAAACAATCGTGAAACAAACTGCCAAAACAGAAAAATTAAATTCCTCTGTTCCTGTGCAAGCTTTTTCCCGTGGGTTGAAGACAGGCTTCTGTTCTTCTCTCCAACCTCCCAACCTCTTCCATCTTCCTCTCAACCTCTCCATCTCTCACCATTCAAACTTACCAGAATACCTCACAGCCGTTGATCTTTGCCAGCCAGAATTTTGCCTGCAAAAAGATATAAAAAGGATTGCCGGGTCTTTGAAATTATAGAGAAGCTTTCAATAGAATAACTATAGCCAAATTGCAAATAGCATAAGTCTTTTAGCATTCAAGCATCATAGCATAGCATAGTAGCATAGCACATCATGGCCAATCATTCTCATTTCATAGCATCCTCAATTTACAGCCCCTGAGCATAATCCATAGCCCCTGTTCATATCCATATCAGTATTCTCACCTCCACCAGCATATAGGATAGAGAAGCTCCTTCCTTTGCATACTCATTCTACAGGTTGCCATTCGGAGAAGCCTTGCTTACACAATCTGAGAGCAACAGCTTCAAACAAATCCCTGCAGATAGAGGAAGATAGAATGGTTCTGAAGAAGCTTCATTTGTTTATTTGAATTCAAATTACTTGCATTTCTTCAGTTTAAAGTTCCATTATGTGTGTTTTTTTTATTTCATTTTGATTATACATATTTAACATACACATTGTGACATAAAACAAACAAACTCTAAACCACATCACCTTTCAAGCACCACCAACACCTTGATGAAAGACTCACAAGAGTCCTCCATGGCTCCAAGATGTTACACATCTTCAAATAATGTCCATGCAAAATGCGAAAGAGCTCTTCTACAACAATAGGATCTAAGAGCTCCTCCTAGTAACATCTGCAACACTAAAGAAGATCATCAACACATAGTGATGAATACATAGTCACTGCTAAAGCTCCCACTGAACTGCGATACCGAGCTTTCCAAGCAAATGAAAAAACATCTAATATATTGAAAATCCTCTAGGTCCAATTATTAACACATCCATCTGACAACAATACCAAGCAGCACCAAGATCTCCAAAACCAAGTAGAAATAACCATCACTGTCAAAAGCTTACACAAACTAGTGTACCCAAGCTATCCATGAAATCGTGATACACATGCTATAGGTCCCCAACACCGACTATCTAGGCACTCTCTTATCATCTAACCTCTCATCTCAAATCAACCACACCAATGCAAAAGTGACTAAAGACAAGGACAACTAACAAATCTACATCAACACTGAATCAACCTCATGGATATAGACATTCCACTTCCAAGTTATCCCACTGCAACTGAATGGGTGATCAATCCATACAACTACATAACTCATAGATCCAAAACATTGTAACATGAAAACCCATCATCACACTTGAAACTATAAAAATGAGATCTCTAAGAGAATTTACCTTGTAGACAACATGAATCAAGCACCAGATCCTTCTCAGATCCAATTCGCCAATCATGTCCACAATGAGCACCATAGTCTAGGAATCCACCAAGCACCACCATGGAAATGTTGAGTGAAAAGTGACTTACCAAAACTCCCATGCAGAGAAAGAATCACACATTCTCACACCATACATGAAGCATGCATGTAGAACTACAACTATCTCATTCAACAACACCCCAAAAGCTAGGGTCTAGAAAATAGTTTAACATCTCCAAAAAATCACAAGTTTTCTTGACTGTGTAAAACTTGCAAAACCACTGTGTTTGAGAACACCCATGCACACCCATATCCACTTCACATCTGGACGACTCAAAATTTTGAAACATAAACACTATAATAGTTAAACCAGAACAATGGAATAACATGAATATGCATAACCATAGATTCTTTAAATGAGAATCTATAAAACCCCTCAAATCCAAAGAACATGAATCTAAGCGATGCAAGTACAAAACATCCTTGAAAGGAAACAAAAGTTCAGGAACTCCAGGCCCATATCAATCCAACTCCAAAACCACCAACATGCACATGCATCCGAGAGAGACAAGCTATTGTAGAAGCTTTCAGATCATCCAATGATCAAATCCATAGCCTTCATGTAATCAGGGTATCATAAAACTATGCCTTCCAATACTAGGAAAAAAACCTAGCATAAACACATTACTCCATGACTAAACAACAACCCAAGCTTCTCCATATCATTAGGGAGCCTCTCACACATACACCCAATATGGAAGCTTTGCTACAACACAACCATGAAGCAAAATATTCCACCCCATGCATCAATATTATATTGCTACCAAGTCACGAGCTTCAGGTCACATCATTTCAATATGACCAACTCAAGTTTCTCCATCTTCCATACTGTGTGTTGTCTCTTGGAACTCAAACAAAAGAGAAAGAATTTATACTCACCAAAGGATCAATCCATCAGTTGATTCCTTCAGATTTCCTCAAGCCTGCCACACTAAGAAATCTTTACAGAAGGAATACCCAAAACCATAAACACCAAGAACAAATAAATTCCAAAATATGGCTCTAATACCACTTGTTGGGAAATTTAAATCATCTAAGAAAGAAACATCCAAGATCAGCAGTGCCTTCGGTAGCCTTTATTATCTTAGATTGCCTCAAAGACATGTACTACTATGCCACAAAGTAGAATAAGACATAGTTCATTTCCCACATTAATCCTTTTGAGAAAAGCTCATGCAAATTTAGATCTTTTAATAACAACCAGTTCCAACAACATGCAACACAAATTTATCAAATAGAACCATGAAAGATATAATAGAAGATATGATCACACAAATTTACATAGGGAAAACCCTTTCGGGTAAAAAACCCCACACTCCAAAAGACCAAATCACCATTGTGTTATTCAGTAGTTACAAATACAATCACAAGCTCTAAGCCTTTATAGAGTTTAACATCTTGTTCTATCTGGAGGAACTCGATAGCATAACCCCTCTACAAATACGTCTCCCTCTCTCTCTACATTTCTCTGATCAAATTCTCTGTTAACTAAAATCTTCACACTGTTACAATACTCTCACAAAATACAACACAAATTCACATAGAGGAAGAGATTTCATCCAATCAAACTACTGGGAGAGAGTCACCCTATTTTGAATACTTTCAGAATGCTTTATATTAATCCAACATTCGTTCTGCATTCTACGCCAACCAGGAAACCAACTGATTCGGTTCTCGTATGCAACTGTACACAACCGATTCGATTCACCTAAGAAGTAACTGTCATAAATGCATTGGACCATCAAAGAGACTTCATTCATCTCTCTTTGAAAACTCCAAGTCTCTCCGATGTCTGTTCAACCTACTTAGTCAATCATCATTCAATCCATCAATAGTCAACAACCAATCACCACTTTCCAACCTGGCACTGGTCGGGTCCCACCATGACATTCTCCATGAGTTATTGAGTCAACAAATGTACACCGCTCAGTCAATCCTGCACACCCCGCGCGAGTCACTCAAAACCCACCATAAGAGGCGTGGGGTTAGTGGGTGCCATTGGATCAAAATTATCACAACCGTTGATCAATTTATATCATCACATCACCGTGGTCCCCACTACCACCATGACATCCAAGTCACCACAGACAAACCAATGCCCGCACAAAGTCGCTAAGTCACTAGAAAACCAAACTTCAAAACCTTTGTCGGAGGTTATGAAGTTATCAAAACCCACAAATCACTGAAAACAAAGAGAACCTCAATGTCACTAATTTGGGAGGTTATGAACTTTAGAACCCCATGACTTAGGTTAGAAAAACTTGGAACCCCACGACTTAGGTAAGAAACTATTTCCTGTCAAAATTTAAATATCAGGATGATGAAGGATTTAAACATAATCTGTAGGGAGAAGGTCAAGCCAGTAAATTTGAGTCACATTTTCCAACACACGAGATCCACAAGGACTCTTGTCACAATGTTTCCATTGACGTGAGTGGGAATATATAGAGTAGAAGCTTTGTTATTCATGGGTAGATCTTGTGATGTAAAAGTTATATTTGGTGAACTAGTTGCAGGTTAAGAGGGAGAATTGTGAGTAAATGAAACCAAATTTATGTACGTTGAGGCCTCGAGAGAAGCACCAAAAGGATCAATAATAATATTTGTAGAGTGAGACAAAAATGAGTTCGTATAAATATGCAATTCACTGTTCATCTTAGCTACAAATTTTTTTCGTATTCTACTTTTTACCATTGAGACGAATGGTACTGTCATTGATGTGATCCTGTATCTCATGATGCAGGTTTCTACAACATTCAGTATCATGCTTGTGGACACAATGATATTGGTAGAATGCATTTCCATCATACTAGTCAAGGTAAGGTTATCTAAGAGGCCGAGGATCTTCCAACGTTATAACTTTATCCTTTAATATTTTCTTCAAAATAGAAGAGTAAGATTTAGACAACTTTGTGAATAGTTTATTGCACTTGAGGCCTTTTTCATTAGATGCGGAGACTATATTCACAAAAGATTTTCCTTTTCTTGAGATTGATACAATAGACCTTCCCTCTAGATGGGAGCGTGAGGAAGATTCCCTAAATTGAATCATCGTCTGCTGATATTCCCGCAATGTCACACATAGATGCGTGAAAGAAGGATACTTCATTAAGGAAAACTTCTCCTACCAGGGTCTCTACAAGTTTCCTATGAACACCTTCTGTACATCTGAGTCGGGTAGTGGGTAAGAAATTTGCAAAAAGAGTGCTTGATATTGAGCAATAAAATTAGTAATCTTCTCATGCTCTCCATGCTTACATCAGACGAGATTGGAGAAGGTCATATTCAACTTGATGTTATCCTGAAAATGTCAGAGAAGCCGATTAACAAGTTGATTGAATAAGAATATGAAGTTTTCGGGCAAGGAACAATACCACTCTAGTGCCGTGTCCTTGAGAGATCGAGGAAATAATTTGGTCATCAAGGCATTGTGGTGAAAAAAGTCTATACACATCATGCTGAATGCTGACACGTGTGTTTGAGGGTCTCCTTTACCACCATATTTCTCAAATTTAAGAATTTCCATCCCTTGGGGATGGGAGTATTTAGAATTTCCATTGAAAAAGGACTATGTTTGAAGAAAGGTTGAAAGATCGACTGGGAAGAGGCTTGAGATAGACTCGCTAGCTAATTTTGAATTTGACTAATATTCTATAGCACTATATTCAAAACAGGGTCAGATGAAGAAATAGGGATAGTGGAGCCACCACAAAAACCACCACCAAGACCACCACTAGAGGCATCGTCAGAGCTACCCTTAGGTCCACCATTGTAGCCTCCATTAGAGCTACCACCATAGCTGCTATTGGAGCCACTGCTGTGACCACCACTGAAGCCACTGAACATACTAGAACCACCAGCCCCCATTCTACTAGAAACCCCACCACCAAGGACAACATTACCTCTAGGAGGAAGAATGTTGAACCCTAGAGGTACTTTGCTTGCTTTGACATTAGTGTAGGGAAATTTCAGTCATCTTAGAAAGAAACATCCAAGAACAATAGTGCCTTCAGTAATTTTAATTTCACCATATTAACTCAAAGAAACATACTACTATACCACAAAGCAGAATCAGACATAGTTCATTTCCCACATTAATCCTTCAGAGAAAATATCATGCAAATTTAACTTGTTCCAACAACATGCACAAATAGATTCAATTTATAGAGTCAATCAATATGAAAGACAAAAGATATGGACACATAGATTTACGTGGGGAAAACCCTTACAGATGAAAAACCCAACACTCCAAAATGATCGAGCCATTGTATTATTCAACAACAAACAAAATTACAATACAATCTCAGGCTCATAGCCTTTACAAGAGATTTACATCTTTTTCCATTCTAGAGAGAATCTGACAACATAACCCTGTTCAACCTCACAGTCAAATCACAGATTGATCAGAACAATTTTCACATTGGTACAATGCTATTACAACATACAATACAGATTAACCTCTAACCAACCCACTCTCTCCCAGCCAGCCTCTTAGCCAACCCAACCTACACACAATGGAATTCACGTTCTGCTCTTAATCATTCCAAGAAACCATCATAATAGATGAACATGACCATCATCAGCTCCTAACCATTGAAGTCATATTGAGTCATCGAAGAGACTTTAAGCCATGTCCCTTTGACCACCCTATGTCACTCTAAAATGACCATCACTCCATTTGCTTCACAACGTCGATGTGAAGCGAGCAATGTATCATCATTTTGATGAGAAAACCTGTCATCTCCCATCAAAACAACAATGTCACTCTGATGAAGGTAATACCACCAAGTGTTCAGCATACACCAACAGGACCCACCAAGACTTTAGTTATCAGGGTGTCGAAGAGACATGAGATCATGTCTCTCCGAACACACATCATCACATCGATAGGCATATAGTTCGCTACTTCATTTAGTCATCAGAGTGTTGAAGAGACACTAGACCTTACCTCTTCGAGCACCTAAGGTCACACTGATCGTGATATTACCACTCACTATTCCAATCAGACTGTCGAAGAGACTTACTTCAAAGTCTCGGTGAACTCGTGAAGTCACACCAACAAGGTTTGTCTAGCCTTCTATCAGAGTGTCGAGGAGACACGTTCCAATGTTCCGAAAACCATGCCATGTCTCTCTGACACACTTTCATCGAAGTATCGAAGAGACATTTAGGAAATTCACATTGATGTGATCAACTCTCACCGACAATGTTACCAATAGCTTATCGAGGCATCGGGGAGACTCTATGACAACTCCCTTTGACACCACCTTGTCTCATCGATAATATTCCTCATTCCCATGTCAAAGAGACATATTCCAATGTCTCATTGATAGAGCAATGTCCCACCAATAAGAGTTCTCCCTATTGCCAATGCAACACCCTCCATTGGGATTTTGATCAGACAAGTGACTCTGTCTTGATGATATTCAACTATCTATTTGACAATGTAGAGGCCTAAACATCAGTACGTTTAAGGCACCATTTATTAACATTCTCCCACTTGCTGAAGAATGTACTACCTACCAATCAACGCATGAATCCTCTCTATCATTTAGGACACTAGCAACAACATCTATAATGTCCACCATCTCAGGCAATAGTTCCAGCCATCCTCCAAAGGAAAAGAACACACCATGGTGTATATGCACCAGTCTAATCCGAGACACCAACAATAGAACCAACTGACGATAAGGGATTCAACACACTGCAACCACTCCACTTTTCTCACAAGCTATACAAAAGCATAAACAACATCAAATTCAAAGCCCCAAACTAGAACACAACCGTGAAGACGTTCTCCAAAAAACAAGATAGAACACCAACTAGAACAACAACCAGAAAACTAATTGCTTCCATCTAACTGATCAACCAACATGACTAAAACTAGCATCCACAGTATGTGCTAACCATCCAATCTCTCATACCTTCAAGGTATCCACATTAGCAAACTCATGCCACCTACATAGCCAACCGATCAACTACAAAAGAAAGCTCCATGTGCTAACCAGTCGAAGAAGACAAAACACATCTAGGAACTCCCATTGCATGGGTAATACTAAATCTAAAAGATCAAAGGCATACCAAGTCTACCAATAACATAAAATAGAGAGTGTAAACATGTAGTTTCAAGGAACCATCCACAATGATATGCAAAACCTATAATTAAATAACCTGCACAAACAATTCTCACCACCAGTCTTCACAACTCTCCCAAGTTCTCCACATCCAACAAAGGAAAGAGATAAAGAACCTCAATGTCATCACCCAAGAACATGAATGAAAAAACATGACCAGAAGCAAGTGATCACTATAGCTCCGACCAAACCTCAAACCAATGTAATATGAAATCAAGACTCTAGGAAGATAACCTAGACGAAAGAGAGCAACACTACACATCAACTGTTCAATCTCCAAGATCAAAACACAATATATATATATATATATATATCAAGTAATCAATATAGATGTAAGATTCTCAAAGAAGATCAAACTAATCCATTTCCCATCTCAAGAAAACAAACGCATAAAGCATCTCCTAACTATTCTTATCAACAAAAGATATCATAAATTCAAAGTTACAAGGAGATAACCATGCTGTCCATCTTTCACTATGAATTCTCTAGAACCATTAAACAATAGTTCAAGATCCATATCATGAAAGAAAGCATAGAACACATCTGAAAGATATAATGGGAAAATAACTCTCAAATAGAATTTATTTCCGAGCAGACCAAGAGTGGGGAATGATAACGCTCCTCCAAGATATACAAGCCACCATGACTCATCCAAGAGCAATCTCCTCATTAGTCTCTATTGAACTCACGTCCAATCAAAGTGTAGGCTTCTCGAGCTTTCTACTGAAATATTCATCAAGAGTAACCATCAACAACAATTTTCTCATCTCAAGAGAATTATAGCCTCACCTTATTCTCCATGTATCCATGAGCACCTACAAATAATCATTTCATATAACTAAACTCCAACTGGCATCACTACATTATCATGAAGTTCTCAAGCATATGACCAATGCATCCAAAACACAGAGAATCTCTAGACCACTATCAAAGCTCTAAACATTTGAACCAGGAACTTATCATGACATCATGATCTCACCATCCCCCTTAGGAGATACCACACTCCAAGTGACCTTACCATGGTCTCAAGAGCAATGCATCATGCCAAAACTCTAATGTGCAATCAAGAATATACCATGACATAAAACAAATAAACTCTAAACCAAATCACTTGTCAAGCACCACCAACACCTCAGTCAAAGACTCCAAACATCTTCCATGGTTCCAAGATGTTACACATCCTCAAATAGTTTCCATGCAAATGTGAAAGAACCCTTCTACAACAACAAGATCTAAGAGTCCCTCCTAGTAACATTTGCAACACCAAAGAATATCTTTCACCACCAAGTGATGAATCCATAGTAATTTCTAAATCTCCCATTGAACCGTGACACCTGAGCTCTCCAAGCATCACGACCAAACATTTGCTAATCTAAAAAACCTCTAGGTCCACTCAACAACATGTCCATCTAACAACAATACCAAGCAACACCAAGATCTCCAAACGAAGAAAATAAAACTATCACTGTCAAAAGGAACCACAAACCAGTGTACCCAAGCTATCCATGACATTATGATACACATGTTACAGGTCCCCATATCTGACTGTTCAAGTACTCTACATAACCCATCCTCTCATCCTGAAGCAACCACACCAATGCACAAGTGACCACAGGAAAGGCTAGCTAACAGAATCAAAACCTCATGGATATTGATAGTCCACTTATGAGTTGTTCCACAACAAAAATGTAGGTAAAGACAACCCACAACATTTCTCAACCTATAGATTCAATCAATGAAACATGTAAACCCATCATCACACCGGAAACTGCAAAACTAAGATCTCAAGGAGAATAACAATGTAGATAACTTGACTCAAACACTAGATCAAGTTCAAATCCAAATTTTCAATAATTTCCACAATGAGTGCCATAGTCAAGGGAATCCATTAAGCACCACCACATAAAAGTTGAGTGACTATTCACTTACCAAAACTACCATACAGAGAAGAAACCTAACCTCCTCTCACCATGCATGAATCATGCATGCAAAACTACAACTATTTCATGTAGTAACACCCACAAGCTAGGGCATAGAAATTAGTTTACCAACAACTCCAAAAAACCGCAAGTTTTTCTTGACCATGTAAAACCTGAAAAATCATTGTGTTTATAAAACACCCATTCACACCCATATCCACTGCACGTCTAGATGACAAAAGTATGCATACAACCATCACAATTAACCAGAACAATGGAATAACATGAATATGCATAACCATAGATTATTTAAATGGAAATCTATAAAACCCCTTGAAATCCAAAGAACATGAATCCAAACCATGCAAGTACAAGGCATCCTTAAAAGGAACAAGTAGTACAAAAACTCTAGGCCCATTTCAAACCAATTCCATAACCACCAACATGCACATGCATAAAAGAGAGCTAGGCTATTTAGAAGTTTTCAAACCACCCAAAGATCAACTTCATAGCCTACATGCAATCAAGGTAACAAAGAACAACACCTTCAATAGCAGGACAAAACCATCACTATCAAAAGGAAACACAAACCAGTGTACCCAAGCTATCCATGAAATCATGATACTCATGCTATAGGTCCCCATAGCTAACTATTCAGGTACTCTACATCATCCATCCTCTCATCCTAAAGCAACCACACCAATGTGCAAGTGACCATAGAGAAGGCCAACTAACAAATTTGCACCATCACAGAATCAAAACATCATGGATATTGATAGTCCACTTCTGAGTTCCACAATAAAAATGTAGGTAAAGACAACCCACAACATTGCTCAACCCGTAGATTCAATCAATGAAACATGCAAACCCATCATCGCACTGGACACTACAAAACTGAGATCTCAAGGAGAATAATAACATAGACAACTTGACTCAAACACCAGATCAAGTTCAAATCCAATTTTCCAATCATTTCCACAATGATCACCATAGTCAAGGGAATCCATTAAGCACCACCACATAAAATTTGAGTGACTATTCACTTACCAACACTCCCATGCACAGAATAAACCTAACCTAATCTCACCATGCATGAAGCATGCATGCAAAACTACAACTATCTCATCCAGTAACACCCCACAAGCCAGGGTCTAGAAATTAGTTTACCAACAGCTCCACAAAACCACACATTTTTTGTTGACTGTGTAAAACTTGCAAAATCATTATGTTTATAAAAAGCCCATGCACATCCATATCCACTGCACGTATGGACGATAAAATTCTGCATACAACCATCATAGTTAAGCAAAACAATGGAATAACATGAATATGCATAACCATAGATTCTTTAAATTGAAACCTATAAAACCCCTTCAAATCCAAAGAACATGAATTTGAACCATGCAAGTACAAGGCATTCTTAAAAGGAACAAGTAGTACAGGAAATCCATGTCCATTCCAGACCAATTCCATAACCACCCACATGCACAGACCATTCAGAAGTTTTCATACCACCCAAAGATCAACTTCATAGCCTACATGCAATCAAGGTAACAAAGAACAATGCCTTCAATACCAGGACAAAGCACCAAACACAAGCACAATACTCCATGGCTAAATAAAAACCCAAGCTTCTCCATATCATTGGGGAGCCTCTCACATAGACACCCAGTATGAATAACTTTGCTACAACACAACCACAAGCATAAACTTACACCCCTTGCATCAAGATTATTCGTTGTCAACTAGGAGCCTCAGAACACATCATTACAATATGATCAACTCCTATTTCTCCATCTTCAACATCCTTCACACTGTGTGTTGTCTCTTTAAAAAGAGCAAGGAATTCCACTCACTAAAGGATCAATCACCACCCGACTCCTTCAGATCTCTTCAAGCTTGCCAGGCTAAGAAATCTTCATAGAAGGAATCCACAGAACTGATAAACACCAAGAATTATTTCATGCAAGCACATGCAAGCAAGTCACATGCGAGTCCATGCAAGTACATGAAAACACACATGCAAGGACATGCAACTCACAAACTTGCACATGCAAGCACACGCAAATCCTGAGAGAAGGCTCTGATACTTGTAGGGAAATTTTGGTCATCTCAGAAAGAAACATCCAAGAAAAACAGTGCCTTCAGTAATTTTAATTTCATTAGATTTCCTCAAAGAAACATACTACTATGATACAAAGAAAAATCAAACATAGTTCATTTCCCACATTAATTATTTAGAGAAAATCTCATGCAAATTTAACTAGTTCCAACAACATGCACAAACAGATTCAATTTGTAGAATCAACCAATATGAAAGAGAAAAGACATGGACACATAGATTTACGTGGGGAAAAACCTTACAGATGAAAAACCCCACACTCCAAAATGATCAAGCCATTGTATTATTCAACAACAAATTGAGTTACAATACAATCTTAGGCTCATAGCCTTTATAGGAGATTTACATCTTGTTCCATTCTAGAGAGAATCTGACAACATAACCCTATTCAACCTCATAGTCAAATCACGGATTGATCAGAACAATTCTCGCATTGGTACAATGCTATTACAAAATACAATGTAGATTAACCTCTAACCAACCCACTCTCTCCTAGCCAGCCTCTTGGCTAGCCTAGTCTACACACAATGGAATTTGAATTCTACTCCTAATCATTCCAAGAAACTGTCATAAAAAATGAACATGACTGTCATCAGCTCCTAACTATCAAAGTCATATTGAGTCATCGAAGAGACTTCAAGCCATGTCCCTTTGACCACCCTATGTCACTCCGAAATGACCATCGCTCCATCTGCTTCACAATGTTGATGTAAAGTGAGAAATGTATTGTCATTTCTATGAGACATCCTCTCATCTCCCATCAAATCAAGGATGTCACTTTGATGAAGGTAATATGCGAAGTGTTCAACATACACCAACAAGACCCACCAAGAATTTAGTTATCGGGGTGTCGAAGAGACACAAGATCATGTCTCTCTGAAAAAACATTGTCACATCGACAAGCATATAGTTCTCTACTTCATTTAGTTATCAAAGTGTCAAAGAGACACTAGACCATGTCTCTCCAAGCACCCAATGTCACACCGATCATGATATTACCACTCACTGTTTCGTTAGACTGTTGAAGAGACTTGAAAGTCTTGATGAACTCATGAAGTCCCACTAACAAGGTTCCTCTAGCCTTCTATCAGAGTGTTGAGGATACATGTTCCAATGTACTAACGACCATGCCATGTCTTTGTGACACACTTTCATTGGAGTATCAAAGAGACATTCACGAAACTCACATTGAGGTGATCAAATCTCATCGACAATGTTACCGATAGCTTATCGAGGCATCAGGAAGACTCTATGACAACTGCCTTCAACACCACCCTATCTTGTCAATAATAGTACTTATCACCATGTCAAAGAGACATATTCCAATGTCTCATTGACAAAGCAATGTCCCGTCGATAAGAGTTCTCCCTACCGCCAATGCAACACCCTCCATTGGAATTTTGATTAGATTAGTGACTCTGTCCCGACGATATTCAACTATTTGTTCAAAAATGTAGAGGCCTCAACATTGGTACATTTGAGGCACCATTTATCAACAAGTAGGAGGTAGAGTAGGAGGAAATATGTTGATGGAAGGGACCATTTCTTCCATGCATACAAATGTTGTAGGCATCGAGACACCAATTTGTCTTTCATAAGCATTGAGCACATGACCTCGGGTAATACTTGACGTAGGGTTGTAAGAAGGGACACATGCTTCTATTAAATCGGTAAGGCCACGAAGAAATTCTATGCCTATCTAATCCTTATCTAGCATATATTCAATCTCATTAACAACTCTAGCGATCCTAGCCATGTTTTGATCCTTCCCTAAGTGGTTTGCAAGATCCAAAAGCCTCCTATCTAAAGCCAGGAGGTGCTCTATGGGAATGGGAAAACATCATTCACATCAAGAAGTGGAGCTAAAGGAGAAATAGGACTAGGAGTACAAGTGGTTTCATCAAAGAAACTCATCTCTGCTATCGACACCATCTCCTACAAAGCGAGATCCGTAGTGACCCTTGAGAAGTCCATCTCTAAGTGCCACTGTTGCATGCTCTTTCTAACAACATATCTAGAAGTTGTAGATTGAGTTGTGAAGCTCATAAAGTATCAAAACACACAATTCCACAACCTATACAAACACGAGAGAAAGGAACTCAATACAAAGAAATGGATACTATAAGGTTCACGTCAGGTTCACCAAAATGTAGAGGAGGGGGATCGACTGCTCAGGAACCTAGGTCAAGGTAGGGTCTAGAACAATCAACTGCCTTGATCTAACTCACACTAAGGGATATTTTGAGATAGGTGTTGATCATAAAATCTTGTGCCTCTCCAAACAACCTTATGTGAAATTCAGTGAGTGGGGGACCAATTTGCACCTAATTTAATGACCTACAAGATTTTTAAAGAAAGCCAACTCTTCTTTGTGTTTGGGGAAAGGGGGTAGAGAGAAATAAAAATAAAGCATAAAGATGGTGATGTGACAAAGCATTTACAACATTTCAAACTTTAACTATCTCTTATAACTGATGAGATGGATACAAAATGCCACAAAACCTTCATTGTTAGGAAGAGAACGAGCAACAAAGGCTAGAGAAAGCACAGTGTAGTCTTTCAAATCTCCTTGTGGGAAGCATCCATTAAGGTCCAACATAAATAAGAAACCCTAAAGATTAATAGGAACACTCAGATATTTCCAGAATCTTTCCTCCTTTACAGCATAATATGAAAGATGACATATATTTTACAGAAAATGAAAGAGTAAAACATACATGATCCAATTTCTAAAAGATAGCATAGAACATAGAAGCTAACAACATATAAAGTAATTATCTAGAATATCAACATAAGGCTTTAAGACAATATTCTCAGCATAAACGAAATATGGAAAAAAAATCTGCCAAAGGCCATGAAATGCATAATCCCAAAGATTTCTCCCAAATAGATCAAATTCTTATGATGTTTTAACTGAAAAACAAAGGTTAGATGCCAATTCGATGATAGTTTGAAAAAATACAACATGCCAAAGAGAATGAATAGTATCCTGTAAAAACCTTCATATTCCTAAGAAAATATCACTCCCTTAAAATAGTATCTATATTCTTCAAAAATATTTTCGAAGAAAACTTTCAAAATTTTTCTTCACTACTGCCAACCCTTATTTATAGCCAAAAGAAGAGGACACCTCCACAAAACAATCCAGAAGAAGAAACTACCAAGTGCCTGAATCGAATAGCTCACAATCCAATCTTAGATCCTGATTAGATCGTAGCAATCTTCACTCATAAAGTATCAACTAGTGCTTCATTAATGGTTCCAAATATTTAGCAAAGATATATTGTAAGAAGACAATAAGATTTTAACACAACCTGGAAAAATTCGATTGATCAGCTATGAAGATTGATGATGCCAACTCAAAGGTTCCACCCTAAAAGTAAGACATCCATGACTCTCCTTAATGAACTATGCCCAAAAATATCTTTCCATGGA
Organism: Sequoia sempervirens; assembly: GCA_007258455.2. Classification (NCBI taxonomy): domain Eukaryota; kingdom Viridiplantae; phylum Streptophyta; class Pinopsida; order Cupressales; family Cupressaceae; genus Sequoia; species Sequoia sempervirens. Next base: position 601,884,779 of record VDFB02000003.1, on the reverse strand, counting down.
AGATAGAGACTGCCCAAAGAAATAAATGACATGTCAAGTGAGTGGGCGATTTCAGATTTTATGAGAATGGTTTTGAAGAAAATATCTGGCAAGCTGACACGTGTCTCAGTTCAAGCCTGGAAGGAAAATGATATATATAAAGCCATGCAGCCACCACATGGCACATTACAGATCTTTATGTGAGAGCAGTATTCATCCTTCGGGTGTGGATCCATCCCAAAGTAGAAAGGAAGCAAGGGCTAGAAACAAAAATATTCAAAGGAAAAAAAAATGCTCCACTATTCTAGCAACTCATAGGGGACCTTTTGTGTGGAGGCATGTACCTAGATCTCAGGTAATTCTGGGAGTTTGAGGAAAGTGGTGTGTTGGGTCTCCCAATCTACATCAATTGGTTGGATGAGGGTGTTTAAAATCTCATATGCTTGATCCAAATCAAGGACTTCTTTGAAAGAAACCCCTCCCCACCTTGATGAAATGGCTTCGATGTGGTAGTATAGTCAAGAAAGGGGAAGGATTTCCTTCTCAATCTCTTTGACAGTGGGTGATGGGCTTAGAACATGGAGTATTGTAGAGGTCTGGATTTTGAGTTTGATTTCTCCCATGATTTTCTCGATTATTAACACTTCTCCATCTATTGAGAAAAGGACGGGAAAAATAGATTGGAGTAGAATTTTGAACTCCTCCATGATCTTGTTGACCTTCTTATTCAATGCTGCCTAGAAAGCCTTACTTTTTGACACAACTTGATGGCAGGTGATGAATTCATTTTCTTTCCTCGTAGCTTCTCTTTAGTTAGGAATCCTGATGGATTAAAGCTTCCTTAGTTGCCTTACATAATTCTAAGATCAATCTCCCTGATTCTTCAACTTGGGGGGTGAATTTTTGGAGAATTTGGTTGACTACTAGGACAACCTTTGCATTTGATTCCCAAGCATCCTTTAGAAATTGTAAGGCTGGTTTCAAGGCTGCAACTACAACTATGATTCTCTCCCAATGAGTAGATATTAGTTTTTTAAGTATTAGGAGCATCCCAGATCCCTATGTCGTAGCTAATTCTTGCTAGAATCGGGAATCTCTTGCTCTCATGCTTTCCTCCAATTGACTCTTGTCTTGGAGAGAATTTGTAAGCTCAGAGTGTAGCTTCCCAATCTCTTTTTCATGAGTCTACAAAATAGACTCAATACCTTTATTTTCTTATTTTTCCATTTCTGTATCCTAGGCCTTTTGAAGATTGTCAGAGGCTTGAGATCAGACACTATCCAATTCTTTATGCATATTCTTCTTTTGCTCATCCATCTCCTGTAGCTCCCTTTGTAGCCTATCACATATGTTGTTCTTTTTGGTTGCTTCATCCGCCAACTCCTTTTTCTTGTGTCGATGCACTAGAGTGGTTTCACGCTCAACTACGATCTCTTATTTCAATTTCTCTACCTCAACATAAAGCTGATCCTTCTCACTTTGGGCCTCTTCAAGCAACTTAGCTGCTTCACCCTATTGACCTTGTAACTGCCTTAGGTGGGCCATCTCCAAATATTTTCCTTTGATTTCTACCTGTAGACTATCCATCGTGGCTTTTATGTTTGCCAACTCTGCCTTATGCTTCTTCAACTTTTTGTCTATCTTTTCAAAGTCGGTGTAAACCACCTTCTGAGTTGCTTTGGCTAGAACCACTTTGTCATGTGAGAGAATCTCACCCATATTGAGGCCTACTGCTTTGATGCCATAATATTCAAATTGAATTTCCCCCTTTAGCTTGGACATTAGCGGCCTCATGGAATCAATGAACAGAGCATTCCAATCTTCATCAAAACATACTTCAATCTTCTAAGTTGCTTGTTGTAGCCTTTACTTGCAGTTTCTGCTTCCTTGCTTTTCAGGCCTACTTTGTTGCTTCCATATGACTCTGAAGACTCTGTGGGGTGTCAATACTCTGTGTGGAAAGTGAAATGCCCCAAGGGAGACTAAAGTAGGTGATGGAAGGAGAGGCTTTGGCTATCTAAGGTTGCAGAGAGACAAAGGGAAGAGTTAACATGGAGAAAGGAAAGATGCCATGTGTGGACTAAGAAGGAGGAACACTCATCAGAGTAAAAGGGGAAGTGGGTGGAAAAAGAGGCATTTTATTGGAACTAGATGTGGATGGTGAAACTGGTAACATGGATGCATCAATGTTTTCAATGGGTGCCCTTGATAGGGTGATTAAAGAGTCAATCACGGTCAACATAGATGATGCTCGTTCGGTGCATGAGGTTTCTTCGTGGGGCTCATTGTAAAATATGGATGGGGGCGTGTTTAAAATGAGGACATCAAAATTTGTGGACAAAGGATTCTTTTCAGCAGATGAGGGGGTAGGAACAACCAAAGATATAGTAGGAGAAAGAAGGGTAGGCACAAGACTTACCTAGCCTATTAAAGCCAAATATCCTGTCAAAGTGAAATCCACCTCTTCTTCTCCTCTCCTTGATATGCCCAGTCTTCCTAAGCCTTGGAATCACCTCTTCTTTGTAGGAGTCAAACTGGTGGATTGAGATTCCTTAGCTACCGATTCCATTGAAGTTTGGGCTCTTGCAACTATAGTAAATCACTTTGGGGACAGTAGGGTTCTTTTTCCCTTTGGCAAGGTGCTGGTGGAAGATGTGATTTGTGAGCCCTTTTGTTTTGATCCCTTTCCCTTTCCCTTTCCCTTTCCTTTTATTGCATCAAGATCTTGAGACTGGGATGTGTAGAGTTGTACTTTCTCTAGTCCAATTTCTCGATCAGATTCAAGATTATTATCATAAGTTCTAACCTCAACATCATAGATTTGGTCAAACTTCTCATCATGCGGCTTAACCTCTCCATACATGGAACTGAGGTTCTATATTTCCTATCGGAACCTCCAAAATTTTTCCTTCTTTCTTTCTGACCATCCCAACTTGTTTAATTGTGTATTGAGAGACTGGCCCATCTGAATGCTTTGTTGGAACCCTGCCACCCAAACATAGAAGTCGAGCCATGGTGGCCAGTTAAATGGTATAAAAGATAGGTCGATGTAGACCTCTACCTTCTCCTTAATCGGGTTCATCCTTGACTTAAAGTACTCTTGCCTTTCATGTTTTATAGTTAGAAGGTGTCCTACAGGATTGTACCTCCATGTGTCACAAATGAGGACTAGGCGTAGGCAAGCCAATTTGCATGTCAATACCTCCCGCTCTTCCCTTTTCACAAGTGTTACCTGACTATTAGAAATAGTAAGGGGAATTAGGTAAAGCGCCTTTTTATGCCTCCCATTGCTATAGGATTTTTTGGTAATAGTTACCTGACAACATGCCTCCAAAGCAAAGGTCCTATCTATTACAAAATTAGGGAGCCTAACAAGCTCCTCAATAAAACCATGAAATTTGATAAAGGAAAAATCAACTCCCAAAAAAAATCCACTAGGGTTTGATGGATTTTCATCCATTCTAAGGATTTAGGGGAAAACTGACCCGAAGGGCGTGAAGATAGATCTAAGAGTATTGGTTGTAGGAAATAGTCCACAAACAAGTAGTAGTCCCATGTTTTGGAAAGCACATGGGTCCAGACTGAAATTGGTTGGTATAACCCCTTTGTATAAAACTTAAAGAGCAGGAAATGCCCTATGAAAAATTCAAAGTTCTGATGTAAAATCAGATGTGCCAGAAAAGAAGAATACCTGAACTGAAAAGTAGTGCCATAATTTCTTAATTGACCCAACATCTTTTTGGCCACTGCATCAACAAAATCAAAATACTTCTGGCTCTTCTCCTTCCTGCGAATAAAATCCAAGCCCACCTGGAATGCGTAAACCTTTTTTTCATATTTAAAGCCGTAAATATAAGCTAACATTGTGAAAAAACCCTGCACATTAGATTTGAACTTTCTACGTGCTAGAGGGAAGACGAGTTGATTGCCTTCCTGCTTCTCATTTGTTTCATCCATATAAAAATTTAATTGTTTTCCTTTGGTCTTCTAGAATCTTCCATTTTTCTGTGTTCAAACCTTTTTGCATCTCAGTTTACAAGGATGTACAACATATCTCAGATGGCCGATGTGCTAATTGTAACCCTCAACCTGTTGCCATTGATAACCCCTGCTCCTTTATCCAACATTTTTGCGCATGCATCCACTAGCTCTGGGAATGGGTGGATGGAAGGCAACATGAATTGTGGCAACCCACAATACCAGATCCATGATGCAAAGCCTTTAGTTTCCCCATGGGAGATCATTCTCTACATTGCTCCTTCCCTAAGGTTTTTAGGGTTTATATGCAACTTTGGGTCAAAAATATTATTTACGAAATCCTTCACCACTTCTTGCTTAATAGGGTTGCCTGCTGGTATAGTTTTATTATGATAGCATATGAATCATTTCCAAAGATGTTTGCATAGCCTAGTTTGGTAGATGAGACTCCAGTGTGTCGACCAGAAGATGATGCTTCCGTCATTGTTGCGTTGAAGGATTTGTAGAAATCTTCTTCAGAGCAATAATTTCTTGCAATTTTTGATACTTAGAAAAAACTTTCTTTTTGGGGTGAATTTAATTTTCTTGTATGTACATGCAATAAGGCATTACCATTACCGCTAGCTCACTAAGTGTTTCCAGCAAGGCAATAATTGTGGAGTGGGATTTGTATCCCTTGGGAATGCCAATTCTACTGTGAGAATGTAATTAGTACATTCTTTCTTCCACCCTTTTTACAAATAGGCCTTATGTGATGGGAAGCACGCTTAGAGAAATGGAAAGCATGTTAGAGAAATTAAAAAGTACTTCGAAAAGACATTTACATTTAATTTCGTAGAGTTTAGCACTTTAAGAAATGTCTTTTTGCATGAGCAAGATGGCTGGCATTGGTGACAACAATGGACACATTGCAGCAATTGGTACAAGTGAGCATTTACTCGCAATGCTTGAATTAATTCCTCAAGGCTTGGTTTTATAGCTTTCGTACGATTCATCCCTTACCTTCTGTTGCCTAGATATTTTTTCTATTACCCCCTAATGAGAAATAGATTTTCCATTTGTCGAGCTCACTGGTGCACTTTTTCTATAAATAGCAATATCAACTTAGTGAAAACTCACTGAATTAACATTTGAGTTAGTAAGCTTCTCCCACTGTATTCTTCATTTTGCTAGCTTTTAGCTTGTTCACTGCTATCATGTCTAGCATACGTACCCAAATTTGGCTTTTGATTTGAAAGCTGCAAAATTCCTTCATGGGCGAAGTTAGTAGTAATAGAATAAAATGTCTAATAGGAAAAAATGACCGCCTTATCATCGTGGTGATTAAATGGGTGCTTGGGAAGGATTATGTGAAGGACGAAAACCAGCAACGGTGAAACTCCAATGTCATCTCTAGGTTCGTGGCATCCCTACTAGATTTAGACATCTCCAAGCCCTAGATTATTGAACAGTGCCATGCTATGTTCGATTCGACATACTTAGATGGGCTCGGCGAGATCATGCAAATAGCTATCACTGGTGTTGGCATTCTGACTATGATGATTATCCGTAGGCATGTCGACTTTGGGGAAGTAGTGCCCCGACTGCCCTTTCTCTTAGACTTCCACACTATGGAATTGGAGAGGCATCATGCAATGTCTCAACCCGTGACCTCCTTCTTGCTGAGGGAGTATAAAGTGGAGTGCATCTCCAGGCTCGATTGGAAGAATCATTTCGAGTTCTTGGTGTATAGCCGTGGTTCCAAGGATTGAGGTTCGTGCTGTGCCATGCCCGCATGTGCTGTGCTATGCTGTTAACCTCTTACTACCCTGTTGAAGAAAACCCAAAGAAGCAACATTTTTACTATGATGAATAGAGGCTTTAATTCTAATACCATTTTTATGTCACCTATTTTTTTTCTTTTGAAATGTATCTCTTTTTGGGTTTGCACGAGAAGGCTTCAAACTTCTCTCAGAGCCTCAGGCTCAATATGCATATGATATTGTAAATATTTTCAATGAATAGAAGAATATAATACCTTTTTCTATTCCTATGTCTACTCTCATGGCTTATTCGCAAAAGTAACGTATTTTACAAAAAAATTACATATGGTACATAACTATAAAATTTAAAAGAACTTGCATACTTTAATGGAACAATTTTAGATGAATACCATTTACCGATATATCCAAAACATTACCATCCATATCCTCCAGCTCATACGTGTTTCTTTCCTTGTATTTATGGATTCAAAAAGGGCCCCTCCATAGTGAGTTAAATATAGCATGCTACCCTAGTTTTGTAGCGCATTCGTCATACTTTAGCACAAGACTTCCCTCTTTGAAATATGGGATGAAGGTATTTTTATCAAACCATTTCTTGATTGTCTGTTGGCGCTCAATCATGGCATCATACATGTTTTCTCTTTTTTCCTTGAGACTTAAAAGCTCTGCCAATCTTACTTCCATTCTATTGCTTTCCTCAACTTCTAAGGCTTTCAATAGTTGTAATGCCAGAATTTCTATAGAAATGGGTTGAACCACCTCATTTCCAAAAACTAATTCATAGGGGGAAGCTTTCAGGATCTTCTTAGGTGTAATTTTGTTAGCCCATTAATTAGCTCACAGATGTTTTTGCCATTCCTTATGGTGTTTAGATCCAATGCACTTTATTAACCTAATCAAATTTTTGTTGGTCAACTCTGCTAACTTGTTTCCTTGCAGGTAGTAATTGGATGAGGTCTTGAGGTAGACCCCATGCTTGAGAGAAAATTCCAACATCCCAGAGCCTACAAAGGTTCGTGCATTATTGGATATGATGGTCTTAGGTGAATCAAACCTTGCCACTAGCTCCTCGAGAAAATTAACAATTTCTGTTTTTGTAACATTCTTCAGAGAAATGACTTCTATCCATCTTGTGAAATAATTGGTCACCATAATTATCCACTTATGACCTATGCTTGAGATTGGATTAATCATCTCGAAAATATCTAAACCCCATTATGCAAAGGGTTCTTCAGTCACGATCGAGCTAGTGGCATGGCAGAGTTCTTCTGCTTGCCAACAAAATATTGGCACTGAGTACACTTCCACACCAAGTGATGTGCTTTGGAGAGCATGAAAGGCCAATAATAGCCTGCCCACATTATCTTTAAATTAATGGTCTTGGTAGAGAAGTGTCTACCCTCAGGACTACTATGGAATTCATTTAAAACTCTTTTTATTTGTGGCTTATCTAAACAACGAATCCCTTGAAGGCAATATCCATTGCTCACTGAAAGGTGATACCTATATTATAAATTCTAAAGGGAATTTTTGAGTATGTGAACATTCCCCATTTGGTGGTGGAAATTGTTTTGTGTTGGTCTTCTTCCTTCACATAGACCTGGTTATATCCTGAAAAACCATCAAGCAGTGAGAACATTTCTGATCTGGCCACGATCTACAAGATTTGCTCCATTGAGGGAAAAGGGTAGTGATCTCTTAACAAGGCCTTGTTCAAGTCCCTATAATCCATGCAAAGCCAAATATTACCATTCTTCTTCTGCACTAGTACAAGGTTGGATACCTAGGTGGAATGTTTGATCGGGTATATGATTCTTGATTCGATTAATTTGGTAAGATCTTATGCCATTAGTGCCTCGACCTTCAGATTGATCGACCTTTGTTTCTATCAGATGAGCTTCCAGGCTTTGAACAAGTCAATAGTGTGTTGAATTATGCCTAGATCATATCCTTTAAGATCTTTGTAAGTCCAAGCTATGACCCTGTCATATCTAGAACATAGCCCTTTCAGTCTCTCCTTGTCCTTCTACGAGATGTCTCTTCTGACCTTTAGCTTTCTGTCATTCCCGAAATTGGGATCTTCATAGTCTCCTTTGTTGGTGGTGAATCTTTGTTATCCATTTCTCGTATCTTCATAGTCAAAAATATTTTTGAGAGAAATCAAGCCTCGTGGAAGCTTATTGCCTTTTAATTAAATCACTTGTTCTTCCGTAGCCCCACTAACTTTAGATTGTGAATGATCGAAAGCTTTCCTTGACTTTTGTAGAAAAGTGGTAATTTGAATGTCATCCTTAAAAACCTGCTAGTTTTAATAATTATTGGGAATTGAGATTAGACGATGGTCTGTTCTGTATTTTGTTTTCTTATTGCTTCAAGGGTTCACTCAAACTATGAGCCAATTGAAGCCATCCGATCTATGACAAAATTCTGGGATCGTGGGATAACTTGTATGTTAAAATCTTCAAATTTCTCGATCAAATCCCATATTTTGTATCTATAAAACCTCATTCTTACATTTTTCACGGTTGCCTATCTGTGGAATTGGCTTATGACCAACTTCGAATCTTCGAATACTTGTACTCTCTTCATGCCCATTTGTTCTGTGAGAAATAAACCATGGAACAAAGCTTCATACTCTACATCATTATTTAAGCATGGGAACTAGAAGTAGAAAGATTTGAAGGTCTCTAATCCAATTGGAGATATTAGTTGGATGCCTACTCTAGAATCGATCTTGCATTTGGCCCTCTCGAAATATAATGTCCATAGACTATTGTCACTTGGTCCACTGGGTTCTTCCTACTCCTTTACCAACTTTTAGAAAGACTTGGTCATCATTGAAGATCACATAGGTGCCTAATATGGTAGCATGGAATTTCTCGAATGGGTCAGAATCAATAAAATGATTGAGCAGGACCTCTTCTTCAAGGGTCCAATCACTTGTTTCCTCTTCATCTTCCAACATTTCTACACAATACGTCTCCCTTTTTGAGGAGGTATGTGCTACTCCAAAGCATAAGACCGCATTGTCTGCTATATGATCTGGGTGCAAAGTTTTTGATAGAGTCTTCATTTTCACCCCGTTCTTCATCCACAATATGAGATGAGACCAATCAAGTGCCAAGTATCTACCAAGATTTACCATGAAGTCCCTTGAAAGACACATCCCAAAAACTGGGGGAATGTCTATCATGACTACTTCTTGTGTGACAGTTTGGCTTGGACACGAGAAGAGGGTCAAAGATAGATCCTTGATGTGATTGTCGGTCAGGACTTTCTTCCCATCTAACTGCATGATCCCTTTCTCAAGAGGCTCGTACTTAAGTTTTAGGGCGTTGGCTATTTGCTTAAGCATGACCATGGTACTAGCTCCCAAATCAATCATGTTATTATGTAAAAGCTTATCTCCCACAATAAGTGTTGAAAAGAAAGGTGTGGGATTTGGTTTACTTACCTCTTTCATGTTTGCATTGTTCACAAAATTTATGTATGTCATGGCTCTCGAAGGTTGGGGGTTCGACATAGGCTCCTTTTCTCTATCTTGATTGCGCAGTGGGATTGTATTTGTCCTTGATGTTTGTTCCTCTTTACTCAACACCTCCCAGAGCAATGCCTTACGTTCTAGAAATTATATAACATCCCACAGAGAAACATCATTGGGAACCTTCTTTAGTTTCTCTACCATGTTGAGTGTTCCAACTAGTGGGACCTTAGGTTTGAACAACGGTATTTCTTTTGTCTTCAAAAAATGCTGATCCAACATGGATGGGCTTGGTGATTTGTCCACCTCTTTCTCTAGCAATGAAGGAGCTTGGAATTGCTGAGTGGGTCAAACCTGTGAGACCTACTCCACTTGTGGCTATGGTCATTTTAGATCTTTTTACACATATTCTTTAGCGAGCCTTCTTTTGAACCTTATGTTGTAGTTCGACTATACTTGCAAGGCACTAGTCATCAGAAGATCATTTTAAAATGTTGTATCTTCTTCCTCCATCCAAGAAAAAAGTGCCTGGTCTAGTGAGATATTCAACTCTTTCTATAAGGACATCCCTTGTGTTTTTTCTCTAAAGTGGTCATTCTCCATTCTAGGAGACTGATATTCTTTTGTGTTCAAAAAAATACCTTTGCCTCTTTTCTCCACTATCTTCTATTGAAGATTTCCCCTCAAAGAATTTTGGGGCATATGGCTATCATTACATAGGAAGAACCACACATTCTCATCTTCCACTAGGTTGTTTTGGCTTGGGACCAAATCCTTGCTTGGACTATTCCTGATAGTTTGAAGTGGCATGGTGACCGAGACTATTTGATTTGTAAGAATTGGTTTCTGTTTTCCTCTTTTTAGAGCTTCTTGATATGCGTTTTGTTGATAAGATGGCCTTCCTCCTTGATAGGTCTCTGTGGAAGATTTTAAAGGTGATACTTACTATCATCGGATGAGGACTAGCTCATTCACAAAGGACCGCATGAGGTTCTTCATATCATTGGCATTTACTGCTAATGAAGAAGAGCCTAATGTGCTTTGTTGTACACCCAAGAAGAGATACATGGATGGTGATATAACCAACATGTTTGTTTGTGGAGTAGAGGAACTAGGAGTTTCCTCTTCTTGGAGACCACTAGAGATTTTTATGAACATGGGCATCGACAGTTGTGGCAAGAGCTTTCCAACATCAATTAGACTATTTTCTGTGTGCACAACCAAATCGTATGCATCGGGGAGGGTATCTCCTCCTATAGATTGTATCATGAATTCAATGTTCGAATTGATAGCCTTTAGATAGAACATGAATGCCATAGCTGCCGAAGGTTTGGCTATCACAGGAATCCTCTGCCAGGTTTTTTGGAAACTGTTGTTGAAGTCACTCATGGCCTCTTGTAGGGCCCTCTTGATAGTGATTAATTGTTGCAACAAGGAGGAGCGATCTCCTTTCTACAAGAAGTGCTAGAGAAAATTCTCTGTGAGTTGATCCCAAGAATGGATGGAACCAAAAGCCAAGGACCTATATTAGTCTTGGGCCTTTCCTTTGAAAGACACAACTAGTAATTTGAGGGCTACATTCTCTTTTGCAATGTTATGTAATCTGTATACCTCCACTATATCTTGGAGATGCTCGGAAGGGGTCTTAAAATACTCCTTGGAAAACTTTGGGATTTCCTTGAGAGTATTGGTGGGTATGGCAGACCATACATCTGGGGCTGTGGGTGGTTGTAGCAAGCTATTGCTATCCCAGGTTACAAAATTTATAGGAGCAAGAGAACCTATATGAGCCATCATAAATAGATTCCTATGGATAGGGTATACAAGAGTCTGATTTGGAAGGTTCGGCCTCTTGGTGGAGTAGATAAAGCTCTGGATTGTGGGCTAACACTTCTTACCCTGTTGCTTCTTACAGGTGATATGGAACCTATAAGTCTTCTCCTCCTTGGTCCTGAAGCAGGTAACTGGGAGTACTGGAAATGGCCTCTAGAAGATGTTATTGTTTGAAATCTAGGCATGAAATTTCTAGCCTCTTCCCTTGGTCTAATTTAAGAAATATTTTTGACTTCTAATTAGATGTTTGAAAAAATTTGGGTCCCACCAAGTGTGCTAGAAAAAGAACTGTTGATCATAAAATCTTGCGACTCTCTGAACAACCTTATGGGAAATTTAGTGAGTGGGGGACCAATTTGCACCTCATTGAATGACCTCTAGTATTTTTAAAGAAAGTTTGCTCTTATTTATGTTTGGGGAAAGGGGGAAGAGAGAAATGCAAATAAAACATAAAGATGACAATGTGCCAAAGCTTTTACAACTTTTCAAATTTTAACTATCTCTTATAACTGTTGAGATTCACACAAAATGCCATAGACCCTTCATTGTTGGGAAGAGAATGAGCAACAAAGGCTAGAGAAAGCATAGTGCAGTCTTTCAAATCTCCTTGTGGGAAGCATCCATTAAGGTCCAACATAAATAAGAAACCATAAAGATTAACAAGAACACTCAGATATTTATAGAATCCTTCCTCCTTTACAACATAATATGGAAGATGGCATATATTTTATAGAAAATGAAAGAGTAAAATAGACACGATCCAATTTCTAAAAGATAGCATAAAACATAGAAGCTAATAACATATAAATTAATTATTTGGAATATCAACGTAAGACTTTAACACAATATTCTTGTGACCAGGAAAAAATACTGTTCCAGAAATGAGCAGCAACAAGAAATGTGCAAGAAACAATAAAACACCTAACACCTCAAGATTAACCTAGTTAGATTAAAAAAAAAATGATAACAAGAGAAGCTGATTATACCTTGTTTTGAATCGATCCTTTGGTTGGCCCTTGATGGTTGATTTTGTGTGTACTCCTTTGATGGAAAAAGATGTTGATAGGATATGTAAGATGGATGAGAAATGGATGAGAAGTGGATGAAAATGGATGCAAGGAATGCAAGTTTTAGCTAAGTGTAGCTCAAATGAAAAAAATGGAAGAGTTTGGTTAGCACAATGATCAACCCCCCAAATGAGATAAAAGAGGGGGTATTTATAGAGGAAGTTGAATTATCTAGAGAATTCAACGGTTGAGATTCATCCAACAAGGTCAAGATGAAGGGCTATGGTGAGTTGGAGACTTACAAGCCCTCACATGTTGACATGTGGAATGTGAGATGGCCTAGAAATGGTGATGTGTAAATGAGGTGGAAGGAGGGTACATGATGTGGAGGAAGGGCAAGTACCTTGGGAGATGAGAAGATTCCTTGGAGGAATAAAAATTGAATTTAAAATTCACATGATTGGGGAATCTTGTGGATAAGACAAGGTTCCAAAGGGAGAGGTGGAAAGTACCTTGGATAAGACAAGGTGTCCAAAAAGGTAAGCACTTGTCACATGTGATTTGATATGACAAGTCAAAGATTCTAGAAGATGCATGGGAAAATGGGAAGAGTTCACATGTGACTTGATGTGACAAGTCAAAGATCCCATGGGGAAGAGAAAAATGATTTTAATATTCCTTGGAAGGGTAAAAGGAATTAAAAATTCCTTGGGAGGTTGATTAGGCTAGTTAATGAAGGATTAGAGGAGGGTTATGTGGCTAAGAGAGATTAGGGGCCAACTTGCAAAAGTTGGAGGATGTGACACATCCTAATTAAGGATTAGGCATGTGCACATCTCTAATGATAGAATTAGGAGGTTGATTAAGATTAAGGAAGGGATGTGACATGTGAGGAATTAAATAAATGTCATACTTATTTAATTCATTTGATGAAAGGGGTAAGGTATTTAATTATTAATTGAATACCTTAGGGGTTTAGATGAACTTTAGAGGTATTAATTAAATAATAGTGATATTACTTAATTATTGAGGATAAAAGGGATATTTAGATGAAAAATGGGTAAATTTGGATAAATTAAGTGTCCAAATTTGGATGTCTACATTTTTCCCCTCTTTGAGATGGTGTTACGAAGTATCATTTCAAAGAATATTAAAACATAGAACCCAAAAGAAGATGGTTAGATTGGGAGAGATGCCCCAGTCATTACAGGAGTGACTAGGAGGAAAGATGATGGGAGTGAAGATGAAGATTAGGGATTGAGGATGCCCCCTCAAGAGGACACGTGGGTTCAAGAGAACATGGGTGTGCTCTCAAAATGGATGAGATGATGCAAGGGGTATATGAGGAAGATGGGTAAGAAAGGATGAAAAGGTGACAATAGATTGGGAGGGGAGAGTGATGAAGGATGAATGGATGGGGGTATTTTGATAGATGAGAGGATGAAGATGAAATGCAATCCAAATGAAATTTTCCATCTTTAGGAGCACTGATTGTTGCTATAGCAGAAGACACAATACACCAAGGTATATATGACCAAGGCAACTTAGTGTCTAATGCATGAAACAAACACAACAAACAAGAAGGCTATCCCAACACCCCAAAGTCGCGATGACCTTGGTCGGGACAGGTATTGGGATAACCACAAGCACACAAGGATGCCCCAACGTAAAAAAAGACCTCAGGGATCTTGGTTGGTACTATGTGGGACAACCGAGAAGACAACAACAAAGAAAAGATCAAGATATGCCCCTATGTTGACTAGTCAAAGCACACCATGATATGATGGATCAAGGTGACCATGAAAAGTGATGATAGGGAGCTCAAATGATAAACAAAAGACAAAAGCATCAAAAGATCACAATCAATTTCAAATGCCCTTTTCCATAGGATCAAGGGGATGGATGGGATTGATGAGGTTTGTTAGGAAGGATGCATCCTGTTGAGACCAATGATGGATACTAAACTGAAAGATCAATATGATGCAGGATATTCAGAACTGATTGAATCTGATGATACAAGTGGATCTTGTTTGTTAAGAACCAACTAGATAAGGGAATAGCTTGATGACACGACACAAGATAAGAGATTGACACATCCTAGCGACCTAGGGGCTCGGGGGCCGATAAAAGACTAGCCTTGCCTACGTGAAATTGCAGAGTCCTCATAGTTTGATAAAAGGCTGATGACAGACCATGACAGAGACCTCGATGGATGATAAAGATAAGATGGACAAAAGGAGAAAAGTGGAAAATGAAGATCGATGATAGATGATAAAAGAGTCTCGGGGGCAGATCAAATGATCGACCTTGCCTATGTGAAAGTGTAGGGGTGACGTAGTTCGACAAAAGGCCAAAGACACATGATGGATAAAAGATGATGAGATGACCAAGAGAAGGGGATAAAAAGATGGGACCGATACAATGAGACATGATAGACCTGTTGGATTGGATAGGATGATGGTGATGATACAAAGCTCAGGGATGGGATAGTTATCCAAATCATCAAAATGAATTGGGAGGATGATAGGATGATAGATGAATGATGAGAAAGGATAGGAGATTGAAAAGATGTGCAAAAGAAGCAGAAGTGATGACCATAAGATAGATTACATGGAATTATGTGGGGAGTAGCCTATAGCTAGATTCCAATGACAAGGGATTATGAGATGGGATGAGGATAGAGATAAACGGATAGGAAGATAAGGATGGGGAGACATAAGGGATGCTATGATGGATGGATAGGGGGATAAGGATAGGGAGGTTAAAAGGATTGTGTGGAGGGGTTTGGAAGATAAGGATGGGGAGGTGAAAAAGGATTAGTGGATTGAGGGATGAGTGCTATCTCCAAGGACTATATCACAAAGGAAGAAGATTCCCCCACTCTAGAAATGCCATATATAATGAGGCATGAGGGATGGAAGGTGGGAAAATGAAGGAGATAACTGGAGGAGGATAGGATGGGTGACTAAGGGATACAATAGAGCATGTATGAAGGGAATGTATACCAAGAGGTGTCCAAAGCATGCAAAGATAGGTGCCCCTATTTTTGATCAAGATCACAAGAAGGATGGAGAGACGGGAAATAAACGAGATATGATGATAGGCTGTGTAAGATAGGGGGGATGGAGGAAAAGGATGTGGGGGATGTATAGTAGGAAGATGTGTGCGTAGCAGGAAGCATAGTAGGAAGCGTAGCAGATGGAGGGCATGCATATCAAGAAGCTTCCCCCAAGTGTGAAAAAGGACAAATGGGGATTTACGCATGATGCTTGTTTGCCATGTTTTCATCATTGGATGGATTATTTCTCTTTACTCTTTTATTTTTTTGATTTTTCTAATTTTTTTGACTCTTCTAGAATTTTCTTGGACTTTTGGATTTTTGGATAAAATGTGGATGGAGATGGATAAGGATAGGGAGGTGGATGAGTGGATGTGGAAGACATGGGATAAAGAGATGGATGAAGGACCCAAGCATCAAAATTTGTACGAAGTATTAAGAGCCCATGTTTGAAGCAACTGTTTGATGTTGGTACAAACTTATTAGGATAAATGGATTATGCAAGAGGATGAATTAGAGGGATTTGATGGGGAAAATATGTGGGATAATGGATGGGATTCTGGAAACAGTATGGATGGAATGATGGGGTGGTGAGTTTAGGACCAACATTGGCACATGTGGTGGTGGATGTGAAAAGATAGGAGGATTAATGGATGGAGAATGTGGGGATAATGGAGGAGATGGGATAGTGAATTTTGGAACATAAGGACCCAAAACAGATTTAGGAGATGGAGGATGTGTATGATTGGCTTTTGGATTAGCAACTTTGGATGTTGTTATAGATGCTTCATTTGAAGGCATGGCATCTTTTTTCTTTGGGATCTACATGGTTTTGATTTTTGGTTTGGTGGGCCTTTGTGGCCTATGGATTTGATTTGGATTTGGATTTTTCTTCTCTTCAACATGTATTTTAGAGGGGACATGGGGAGATTTAGATTCATGTGGATGGTTGGATTTATGCATTTTTGTTTTAGCATTCAAAGTGCTTTTAGTAGCAATGGGATGGGTGTGAGGAGATGGATGATGTGGAGAGATGGAGGTAGGATTGTGGGGATTATGTGTAGATGGAGGATGTGTAGGTATGTGACTTTGTTGATCTTGATTAGGGGACATGCGAGAGAGATTTTTCTAATGGATGGCATGGATAGGTGATGAATGGATGAAAGGATGAATAGGACAAGATGGAGGAGGTAATTTTGGGATATAAGGGCCCAAAACAAACGTAGTGGGTGGAGGGACATAAGGATCGAAAATGGATGGAGCAGATGAGGGAGGAATATGAATGGTTGTTTTGAGGTGATACAATGGAAGAGGAGGAATGGAAACATATGGTATGGTGGAGTGATGGGAAGAGCCTATATTTCTTTTGGAAGAGGCTCATTGAGGATGTCTAGAGGTTGTACCAACATCTTTAGATTGTGAGTCTTGGGAAATAGTTCCAAGACCTTGCATACAGATTTGTTCTTTGACCTGGATGGGCTCTAAAATACCTTGCTCATGAAGGCCTAAACCTTTTCCTTGACAGTTCATGTTCTTGAGCATTGGATCCATGATAGGATTTTTGTTATTCTAAAAACATGATGCGAGTCCATTATTAGGCAGAGGATGATGGGTGGTGTATATGCTATTTTTTTCTTCTTCAAGGAGGCCACCATGGAAGAATGTGAGAGTACCAAGGGGATATACAAGTGGTGAGGGGATAGTAGGTTTATGCGATGATGGAGGATCAAGAAATGGAGATGGTGGGATAGCAACATCTTCTTGATCAGAAGAGTGATTGGTAAGGGATCAAGAGATGGATTAGGGGATATGATAGGATATGGATTTGTGGCAGTAGATGATAAGGGATCATGTGATGGAGATGGAGATAAGGGCTCATGAGATGGAGCAGTGGAATCTTGAGTGACAAGGGGATCATGGGATGGAATGGATGGGGGATTGTGATCTTGAGGTAGACTAAATGGGATGGTAGGGTCTTGATCTAGAGAAGGGGATATGTTGGTATGATTTGGATTAAACTCTTGGCATGAATCATCTTGTGTGGATGGCAGGACGACAGAGTGTTTGAGGGACTCTTCAAGTTGGGGATATGGAAGGATGGAGGATTCAAAGCATTCATCAGAATGTATTTCAGTGATACTAGGGGTAGGAGAAGTGGATTGGACTTGGGTGTCTTTGATGGATTGGGTGGATCTAGGAGTGGAAGATGGGTGTTCAATGGATTCAGTAGATGTGATGGTAGGAGATGGGGGCTTAGTGGATTCAGAGGATGTGATGGTTTCGACAGTTTGAGCGGTGCTAGGGGTTGTATCATCAATGATAGGTGTTGGGTGGAGAAGGGTCTCATCACTAATGACCATGGAAGATGGGTTGGGATGGCATGATTCACAACTTCAAGGTGTGGAGTGGGAGATGTATTCTTTGTTATAAGTCCTTGGAGAACTTTTGGAGTGAGAATCTTGAATACTCTAGGCTGAGATGGCGTGGTAGGAGTGGATGAAGGATTATGGATTGGTGGATTAGGATTAGAGGGGGGAATGGGATTGGATGTAGGACTCAAAATAGATGGGGGATTAAGATTAGATGAAGGGTTAAGATAAGGGTATTGGAATGGTGAATTAGGACAAGAGGATACATGTGGTGGATTGTAGTAAGGATATTGGGGTGGTGGATTAGGATGGGAAGATTGAGATGGCGGATTGGATAGGGAGATGTGGATGATGGATTAGGATAAGAAGATGTGGATGTTAGATTAGGGTAAGTTGATGGGGGTGTAGGTTTAAGATAAAAAAGGTGTGGATGTGGGATTAGGATAGGTTGATTGGTATGGAGGATTAGGATAAGGGGACATGGATGGGGGATTGTGATAGGGATACTGGGATGGTAGATTAGGATAAGAGGATGATGTAGATGAAGGATATGACAAATATGTGGATGGGGAAGGTAATGAATATCCCTTGTCAAAGGTAGCATACGGAGCGTGAGTAGGCATGGACGAAGACATAACGGGGTAGCTGGAAGTGGTGATTGGATTTTGGAAAGCGGGTGGAGAAAGTTTACTAGTGATGATAGCATCAAGGGGATCTATGCCATATTCTTCTTGATCGACAAGACTTTCATTATTGCTGATGTACTTAGGGTTTCCCTGGACTACTATTGATGGAGGATAAGGATTCATGATGATAAGAGGATAAATATGATGGATTAAATATTTTAGATGGAAACAGACTAAAGCTCGGGTCAGGATTTAGGTCAAGCTCAGATCGAGATTGGATTAAAGCTCAAATTGGGATGATTGGATGGTGCGATGGGAATGATTTTGATGATTGGATTTGATTACCAAAGGATGACTACGATACCAAATCTACTTCAAGATGGAAGTAGATTGATTGGGTCAAAAGTAATTGAATAGGGATGTGATTGGATTAGATTGGATAAGATCGATTGATGAGACGATTGATAAGATCAAATAATGGATCAGATAGGATGACGAAAGGGACTGCAAACCCCGTTTAGAGATTACCCTAGGTGACTTAGTATACTGATTGATCAGATTAAAGGATAAATGGATGATTTCGGCATCAAATCCACTTTAAGTTTGAAAGTGGATTGATTGGGCCAATGATGATGATTAATTTAGGATAGATGACAATCCTAAGTAGATGTTGATGATGATGATCATATCAGACACTTTGGTCAATTTGGATAATAACCCAAAATGAAGTTTAGGGGATTTGGATGGGGAAAACGATGATCTAATTGGAGGAACAGATGATAAAAATGGATGAACGAATACTCAAAATGAGTAAATGATTGATCGAAACAGATGAATGACTATTCAAAACAAGTAAACGATTGCTCACAACAGATGAATGATTCTCAGAATGAGAAGATGAAGGTTTGGAATAGATGAAAGATTACTCAGAACGAGTAAACGATTGATCGAGATGGATGAATGAATGCTTGGATGGAGAGAATGAATGTTTAGTATGGATGAATGAAAGCTCAGAATGAGTAAACGATTGATCAAAATGGATGAACATATGCTTGGATGGGGAGAATGACTTTTAGAACGGATGGAAGGATGCTCGTAATGAAAAATGGGTATTCGAAATGAGTGAACCAATGATTGGAAAGGATGAATTATTACTTAGAACAAGAGAACAAATGATTGGGGAGGATGAACGATAGCTCGACAGGAGAAAATGAATGATCAGAAAGGATGAACAAATGCTCAAATGGGGAAACTGACTCTCAGAATGGATGAATGATTACTTAGAATGAGTAAACAAATGATCATAATGAATGAACGATTTATCTGATGGAGAGAACAAATGTTCAGTATGGATGGTCGTTTACTCAAAATGAGAGAATGAATGATCAGGGAGGATGAACTATAGCTTGAAATAGGATAACGATTGATTAGAATGGATGATTGACCCTCTGAATAGGGAGATGGAAACTTAGAATGGATGAATGATTACTCGGAACGAGTAAACAGATGATCAGAATGGGAAAACAGGTGCTCAAAATGATTGAATAGAAGGTGAAAATGACTGTTTGGAGGGTAGGTTCACCTGTACAGGAGGGAAGGTTCGCCTATCTAGGAGGGTAGGTTCGCCTGTACAGGAGGGTAGGTACGTTTGTGTAAGAGGTCAGGTACGCCTATGCAAGAGGTCAGGTACGCCTGTGCAAGAGGTCAGGTACACCTATGGACTAAAGATTGATCAAAACTAACTGAAACAAGCTGAAAAGGGGCTTGTTCACAGGTTAAGTACGCCCCTGGAAGAGGTTAGGTTCCCCCCTAGAGGCCAGATACTCCTGTGGACAAATTTGAACATGTTTTTTGGATAAAAGACTAAGGAAAATAACCCAAAACACATCAAACAACATTCATAGGATAAGGCTGACTCAACTGAACATAAAATTATTGGTTTAGCACAAAGAAGATAGTTCAGACAACACGATCTTAAATCTAGAAGAAATGGGTATGGCCAACAGAGTCTTCTATTCTAGGATGAACATGGTTGCTAGGGAGTCCTCGATATACACCTGGTACATGAGGCCCAAATTGTGAACACCAACCCGTCATAAGCGTGAGTCAAGAACCTTAGCAAGATACTAAAGACTCAGACCAACTCTTCATGTCATCCTGACACTTCGCCCATTACAATGCGGTTGGATTGAGGTACAACTTTCGCTCTCACCCCTTTATATACCCCGCTGGTATGTGTGGTTAGAATCATCCCTTGGGGTGATGAAATCCCCAAGCAAGTCCCGCTAATAAAAGTAAAAGGGTGACTCAAAGGACTTGGTAAGCTACAATTTATCATCACCCAGGATCACTAAATGGTGCAAGGGGATTGGATATGTCAAATAGCTTACCAACAAGCACAACACACAAGGTAAATTGACACCCGTAGTTAAGCTATGTGTCTAAGTTATCAAGAAACAACAAGCAACAATTGATAAATAAATAGCCTTGCAAGGAAACTTGTTAGTGATTTTTCTTCTTATTCCTTGCCAAATGCTGATTAGATGCTTGCACAAAGACAAAGAACACACATTAGGGGGTTAGAAACACTCAAAACAATAAAAAAAGGTGCTTAAATCTTAGTTTTTACCTTTTGGAAAAAGCTATTTTTGGTCAGGTTCGCCTGTCTGTTGGGTCAGGTACGCCCCTAGAGGTTAGGTTCACCCTGGATAGGTTAGGTATGCCCCTAGACAGGTCAGGTTCACTTGTATAGGAGGGCAGGTTCACTTTTACAAGAGAGCAGGTTTTCCTGTTTGGGAGGGTAGGTTCACTTGTCCAGGAGGGTAGGTTCTCCTATCCAGGAGGGCAGGTTTGCCTATATAGGAGGGCAGGTTCACTTGTCTAGGAGGGCAGGTTTTCCTGTCTAGGAGGGAAGGTTCACCTATACAAGAGGGCAAGTTCGCCTATCTGGGAGGGCAGGTTTGCCTGTACAAGAGGGCAGGTTCAGCTGTACAGGAGGGGAACTTGTACAAGAGGGCAGGTTCGCCTATCTGGGAGGGCAAGTTCACCTATCTAGGAGGGTAGGTACGCCTATGTAAGAGATCAGGTATGCCCCTGGACAGGTCAGGTTCGCCCCTATGTGAAAACTGCAAATTTCAGGTCTCTATGGAGGTCAGGTTCACTTGTTTGTTGGGTCAGGTTTGCCCCTGAAGGTCAGGTATGCCCTTGGAGGTTAGGTGCACTTGTCTGAGAGGTTGGGTTCACCCCTCTACAACCTGCACTTGCAAACAGTAAAAAAAAAGAAAACGTGAAAGAATAAGACCCATCTGTAGGTCCCACCGGGCATGCCAGAAATGTGACTAGGCAAAAATACTGTTCCAAAAATGAGTAGCAACAAGAAATGTGCAAGAAACAATTAAAAACCTAACACCTCAAGATTAACCTAGTTAGATTCAAAACAAAATATGATGACAAGAGAAGTTGATTATACCTTGTCTTGAATCGATCCTTTGGTTGGCCCTTGATGGTTGATTTTGTGTTTGCTCCTTGGATGGAAAAAGATGTTGATAGGAGATGCAAGATGGATGATAAATGGATGAGAAGTGGATGAAAATGGATGCAAGGAATGCAAGATTTAGCTAAGTGTATCTCAAATGAAAAATTTGCAAGAGTTTGGTTAGCACAATGATCAACCCCCAAATGAGAGAAAAGAGGGGGTATTTATAGAGGAAGTTGAATTATCTAGAGAATTCAACAGTTGAGATTCATCCAACAAGGTCAAGATGAAGGGCTATGGTGAGTTGAGGACTCACAAGCCCTCACATGTTGACATGTGGAATGTGAGATGGCCTAGAAATGGTGATGTGTAAATGAGGTGGAAGGAGGGTACATGATGTGGAGGAAGGATAAGTACCTTGGGAGATGAAAATATTCCTTGGAGGAATAAAAAGTGAATTTAAAATTCACATGATTGGGGAATCTTTTGGATAAGACAAGGTTCCAAAGGGAGAGGTGGAAAGTACCTTGGATAAGACAAGGTGTCTAAAAAGGTAAGTGTAATCAAGGGTTTTCTTTAGATTTGGAGAGTTAGCAATAAACAATAAATAATAATCGAAACCCAAAGATTTTACGAAACACAAAGGAAGTAAATAAAAGAACAATTATACCTTATTGTTGATACCTCCATGATTCCCTTTTGTAATACCTTCTTGCTTGCTGGAGAATGCTGCCCTCAGATTCATCTTTTGAGCAATCTAAAATGCCTAAGCCCTACAACAAGATTTGAAGGATTTGATATGCCTAAATGACTATGTCTACAAACCAATGCCTATGTCTAAAATAATGCCAAAATTGAAATACTAAGATTGCCTATGACCATGAACATGAGAGTAAATAAATGCGTATAGTAATTACGCCAAATGTGTGTCCTCAAAAATGAGAAGAAGATGGCATTTTATAGAAAAGGCCATTTCGAACGGACAAACGAGATAAATCAATGACAAGAACCTAAAATGAACGATCCAGATTAAACCTGAGAATCCCTAATTAGGGTTAGGGAAAAATCCTTAATCAAACGGTCAGAACAAAATCGGATCGACGGTGGAGAATAAATGAGGAAACTAATTAAAGAAAATGAAGATTTTCAAAAAATCAAGAAGATAAGATTGCTTGATTTGCCAGATTCAAAAAATCAAAGAGATAAGATATGAACTGAAGATAAGATTTGAAAAATCAAGAATCTGCCGGATTGCTTGATTTTTAGAAGATTAATTACTAATTTGAATTAAAATAATTCAAATTATGGATTTTGAGAGATAATAAATAATCTTTTTCAGATTATTTACCAAAAAGGACTGACAGTTAAGATTGACATGACATTTTAAATAATTTAATTTATTTAAAATGAGAAGAATATGAAATTGGCAATTAAATAATTAAATTAATTATTTAATTTAGGAGGTAAGACCAATTAATCAATTTATTTAATTAAGACCATTAGTGACGCATTAAATAAATAAATGAAATTTATTTATTTAATAATCAAGAAGAAATAAATGACAAAGGGGAATAAATAAATTAAGAAATTTATTTAATTAAAGGAAGACTTAGACAATTAATGACGTACTTAATAAATAAATTTATTTATTTATTTAATAATCATGAAGAATAAATGACATGAATTAATTAAATAATTATGAATTATTTAATCAATAGTCGAATGTGGACCAAAGACATAATTAAATGTCATAATTATGATAGGACGAAAGTGGTAAAAATGAAGCTTGTAGGCCTAGGTCATTTTTAGGTGTCTACAGTAAGCACTTGTCACATGTGGTTTGATGTGACAAGTCAAAGATTCTAGAAGATGCATGGGAAAGAGAAAAATGATTTTAATATTCCTTGGAAGGGTAAAAGGAATTAAAAATTCCTTGGGAGGTTGATTAGGCTAGTTAATGAAGGATTAGAGGAGGGTTATGTGGCTAAGAGAGATTAGGGGCCAACTTACAAAAGTTAGAGGATGTGACACATCCTAATCAAGGATTAGGCATGTGCACATCTCTAATGATGGAATTAGGAGGTTGACTAAGATTAAGGAAGGGATGTGACATGTGAGGAATTAAATAAATGTCATATTTATTTAATTCATTTGATGAAAGGGGTAAGGTATTTAATTATTAACTGAATACCTTAGGGGTTTAGATGAACTTTAGAGGTATTAATTAAATAATAGTGATATTACTTAATTATTGAGGATAAAGGGATATTTAGATGAAAAATGGGTAAATTTGGATAAATTAAGTGTCCAAATTTGGATGTCTACAATTCTTAGCATAAATGGAATATGAAAAAGAAATTTGACAAAGGCCACAAAACGCACAATCCCAAAGATTTCTCCCAAATAGATCAAATTCTTATGATGTATTAACTAAAAACAGAGGTCGGATGCCAATTTGATGATAGTCTGAACAAATACAACATGCCAAAGAGAATGAACAGTATTCTATAAAAACCTTCCTATTCCTGAGAAAATATCACTCCCTTAAAATAGTATCTATATTCTTCGAAAATATTTTTGAAGAAAACTTTCAAAATTTTTCTTCACTACTGCCAAACCTTATTTATAGCCAAAAGAAGAGGACACCACTGCAAAACAATCTAGAAGAAGAAACTGCTAGGTTCCTGAATCTGACAACTCACAATCTGATCTTAGATCCTAATTAGATCATATAAATCTTTGATCATAAAGTATCAACTGATTCATTAATGGTTCCAAATATTTAACGAAGATATACTGTTAGAAGACAATTGGATTTTAACATAGCCTAGAAAAATCTAATTGATCAGATATGGAGATTGATGATGCCAACTCAAGGGTTCTACCTTGAATGTAAGACATCCACCACGCTCCCTGATGAAATCTACCCAAAAAGATATTTTTGCAGAAGATAGAGACTGCCTGAAGAAATAGATGACGTGTCAAGTGAGTGGGTGATTTCAGATTTTATGAGAATGGTTTTGAAAAAAATCTCCACCAAGCTGACACATGTCTCAGTTCAAGCCCAAAAAGAAAATGATATATATAAAGTTGCACAACCACCATGTGGTGCATTGCGCGTCTTTATGTGAGATAAATCTTCGTCCTTCAGGCATGGATCCATCTAAAAGTAGAAAGGAAGCAAGGGCCAGAAATAAAAATGTTCAAAGGAAAAAAAATGCTCCATAATAGGTTCGATGTTTAAGGGGGTGAAAAGGAAGGGAAATTGATCTAATTCTTTCCTTCTGTCAACCTGAAAGGTTGAAGAAGTTAAGTGATCAAGTTTCTAGAGTTTAGAATGCAACTTAGGCAGCTCATTACTAGAGGACTCCATTGCGGGTCATGGATGACAATGCGGTGCATTGGCATCTTAGTTGGGTATTGGCATCCATTCACACAAGTGTAAAGTATAGTCTAAAAACTGAAGGAACCTACTAATGACTTGAAAAATATGATTTAATGTAATAAAAAAAACAAAAAGGAACTAAATAATGGAATAACAAGAAGAATACTTTAACTTGGTCTAATCTATGAATCGACAAAAAGAGGGTGAGGAAAGTGCACCTTCCTACCCATGAATTGATATCTTTAAAGTCTTCACACAATGAGCAACTTGCACACATAGGACAAAAAAATGTTAGGGCTGTGTACAGAGGAATTCTACATTCAATACCCCTCTTTGGTGTTTCCACCCCCACAGACAACCAATATAGCAACAATAGGGGAAATGTGATAAATAAATGTATTGAAATGCAAATAGTAAGCTCTATGCTAAACAAAAATATGCTACAAAAACAATACGATGATTCTAAGTGAAAGGAAGATGGAACAATATCACCTTCAACCACATGTGCTCAAGGAAAATGGGAGGAGTGAGATCACAAGCTTGCAAATGTCAATTTTTCTGCAACAACGAAGAGATTGAGTCCACGAAACACCAATTTTTTGCTTCAATCAAGGTGAGAATGCTATGAAGAGAGTGAAGAAAGAGTTGTCCAATGTTTGAATGATCAAGAAGTTGAAGAGAATGAATGAGATAACAATTTGAAGATGAAATTGAAGGAATAAGAGCTGTTCGAGGTCGGTCAAGGGTGTGGAAATGTTACACTTTATCACCAATAGAGAGTTGTAATGCCTCTACGGATTCTAGAGGTAGGAATCCTAGCAGGATGACAGTACGCCATGTAGACATTCGCGTGTCATGGTAGCGTCCCTAACAAAATATACTCCATTGACACAAAAAAAAATTTCCAAGTGGATGGGAAGTGAATGAAGGATGTGGAATAGTATCATCAGATTTAATTTATCTAAGGTAGGAGAGACGTAAATGGGAAATTCACAAGGGGTACAAATTCATGCCATTACAATTAGATACAACATTCCTCCAAACATTGATATGTACTTGCTCTGATCAACCTTAGGAGATTCATCATTCTTTCTCAACTTGCAACCAGTAATCATAGGAGTACATATCAGTTTAGAGTATTCCATCCAAAACTTCTTCAACATTTCCTTAACATACTTAGATTGTGAAACAAATATACTTTTTCTTGTCTAATTAATTTGTATTCCAAGGAAGAAATTCATTCATCTCTCTAAACATATACATATCAAACTCTTTCTACATCTCTTTTGCAAATCTCTTGCACATTGCTTCATTACCTCAAAAAATTATGTCAACATACACAACCACAATCAAATTTGATATTTCTCCACCTTAAAGTAAAGATTACTATTTGTGGTACCTTTATTGAATCCTTGTTGCAACAAGTACCTATCCAATCTTGCATGCCAAGCTCTAGGAGCTTGCTTCAGTCCATATAGTTCCTTCTTCAATCTACATACCATATTAGGATTATTTGATAACTGAAAACCTTCTGATTGTTCAATACAAACTCTTCTTCCAATTCACCATTCAAGAATGTAGACTTCACATCTATTTGATACACTTTGAAATCTTTGTGTGCTGCAAAATCCAAAAATATCCTAATAGCTTCCATCCTTGCCACCAGAGAAAATATCTCCTCATAATTAATTCCTTCCACCTGTGAGTAACCTTTACACACAAGCCTTTCCTTATTATTAACAACTTCTCCACTCTAATTTAGTTTATTTCAAAACACCCACTTAATTCCATTCACATTCTTGTTTTCTATTATTGGGACAAGTTCCCAAGTTTGATTCTTCTCAATTTGCATCAATTCTTCATCCATTGCTTTGATCCAATATTCATCTTTGCATGCTTCAATCACTATTTTGGGTTCAACTTTGAAAAGTAAACACAAGTTTACTTGTTCTTCTATCATAGCATCCTTTCTTCTTGTCAATATACCTTTGCTTTTAGCACCAATAGTCTAATCTTTTGAATGATCCTTTTGCACATACTTAGGGGTATGAGGATCCTTTTAGAGCTTATTCCTCTTTAATCTGTACTTCATTTTCCTTACCTTTATCCTTTTTTTCTTCTCTGTAAGAAGAATCATCTAATTCATATCCATCTATCATCACCAAAATTTTATGTAGATATTCATCCACTTTGACACTTGTACTCAACAATCCTTCTCAGCCTCTTTTTGTATCACCGGTAAGCCTTGCTTCTTGTAGAATATTCAAGGAAGGTTCCTTCATCAAATTTTGCATCAAACTTTTCTAAGCTCTCTTCATCTCTCCTAATATAGAATTTTCTTCCAAACACTCAAATATTTGATAGTAGGATTCCTTCCATACCATAACTCATAGGGAGTCTTTGAACTATTTTCTTTTTCTTATACTCTATTAAGTATGTAGACTGCAACATGAATTGCTTCTCTCCAATAGACTTTCGATACGTTTGATTCTTTCATCATAGTTCTTATTTCTTCTTGAACAGTCCTATTCTTCCTTTCAACCACTTTATTCTACTAAGGAGTCCTAGGGGATGAAAAATACCTCTTTATTCCTTGATCTTCACAAAAAGTGTTAAACTCATTGGAGGTGAACTCTCCACCTCTGTCAGATCTCAAACATTTGATCTTCATATCTATTTCATTCTCAACTATAGCTTTGAATGCCTTAAACTTATCTAAAGCTTCTGATTTTTCTTTGAGAAAAGTAACCCATGTCATTCTAGAATAATCATCAATTAATAGCATGAAATACCTATCACCTTGAAAACTTCTTGTTCTTGTAGGTCCACAAGGTTTAGTATGCACCAACTCCAAAGGACCAATAGAAGATGAACCGAAGGAAATGAGTTGTCCACCTTTTAGGAGATGGAACTTTGGAACCTATTTCACACTTTATTTCATTAGGAAACCAAGATCCCTCAACCAAGTGACTCAATTGAGGGAAGCACTAGGGTTTTCCTTGGTGTGATTAAATGAGGGTTCACCATTAAATGAAGCTTCAAAGGAGAAATGCAAACACTTATGCAAAAAACCCTAGAAACTTGAAAGCTCATTAAATCAAATTGCAAATAACATGAAACAAAAAAGTACTTTGAAGAATGGAGAGATCAAAACAAGATTTGAAAACCTTGAAAATTGTTGTTTTAAGGTGCACTAAGACTGATACGCCAAGCTAGGTGATTTAGTCTTGCTACAGGAATCTAAGCAGAATCTGGAATCTTCTGGTGACTATGAAGGATCTATAGAAAGATGCCAAAAGGGGTATATAGGGACTCATATGCTCAAATGGGTGATTTAGTCCCATTACTAGGGTTTGAATGATATTCCTGTAACCTCTAGTGATCTTTTGTAGCATCTATCTTGTTCGATCTTCAAGTCTGAAAAGTCTGAATTACAATCTATAGGTGAGTTTCCATGAAGATGACAACTTTGACAATTTTTTCAACTTTTCCTTTAAAGGATCTTCAAGCTCCAATTCACCTAGATATGAAAACACACATCAAGAGGGAAAAATGCTGTTTTGTTAGGGAATAGGGGTTTTCCTTGGTCAAACTCTATTTTGGTAATTAAACCTTGAAATGAAATAGAAAAGCATGAAGGAATGATGAATGACCAAATGAAATGTTGCAACTCACTAAACCCTTGAGATGAAGGTTGCAAAATTGTGTGAAGTAGCTAGCATGAATGTGGATCTTGAATCTTGATTGAATTCTTGAAACTTGCCTTGAATGCTTGCTTGAATCATGAAACCTACATCACAAATGTTAGCTCAAAAACACACATGATGCATGAATATTTTGACATGATGCTTGAATCTTGAAGGATGCTCCAAATGCTTGATGATTTTCTCTTGAATGCTCTTGATCTCATAAAATTTCTATAGGAATTCTCTCTCAAAATTTCTAGGAGAAATTATGTGAAATAACCTTGTATTTATACATTTTAATCCCAAATTTCCCAAAATTACAACACTACAACCCGACATCAGATCTAGGATAATAAAATCCCACCAAGAATTTGATTTAAAATAGGTGCAGGTTAAAGTGAGACTCATACGCTAGTTTGGGCATATGAGTCCCAGTGGCTTAAACCTGGGACACAAACTCCAAGAAGTGCCTTATTCAATGCAACATTTAAAATCAAGTTTTGAGACCTAGGTGGGACCTATACACCCAAGGTGGCGTATGAGTTCCAAATCCCTAGATCTGGAACACATAACCAAAATCATTGAATTATGATTTATCATTTGTTAAATGTCAATATTATCCATAGGAAAATGCATTTAATTAGGCCCATGGATGCAAAATAGGACCAATTAAGGCATAAATGAACCAAATTTTAACGAGGGCCCAAACAAGTGTGAAAATGTAAAGGGATACATTTTTCTACACTAGAGAAGATTATTCTTTGACTTTGAAACTTCTTCTAGCTTGCTTTCCAATCGTACATTCCTTACAAACAACATTGATCAATAGGCTTTGTAATCTTTGCTAGATCTCTCACAATTTGAATTGAACTTATCCTCACTAGGTTATCAAAATTAATGTCACATTCTTCTATGCCATAGCCAACTTTCATTAATCTGAGTCATAAAACACATACCATTAGCACCTTTAAGTTGATAAAGATTTTCATCTACCCTCCTTCCTATGACAACCATAGTTCCAAAGCCTTTTCTAATCTCACAACCATTGTCCTATAACACAAGATTATATCCTTTGCTACACATCTATCCTACACTCAAAATGTTGCAGACCCTTAACATAAATATCATCTGTATTATGCTTGCCATCAAAATTGATTAAACCTTTTCCATATATCTTAACAAATGTATCATCACCAAACTTAACTAAACCACCTTAAAAATTTTCAAGCTTAATAAATTCACTCTTATCACCTATCATGTGATTTGAGAATCCACTGTCAATGATCCAGTTGTTCTTCTCTTCCCTAACATGAAGAGTAGTCACCATTTCACCTCTAATGTTATGACCTACTTCTAGAGAATTATCCTTCATACATCTCTTAGAGTTAGTGTAAGGAAAGCTAAGGTGCAGAAACAACTCTCCTAACATCAAAACCTTAGGGAAGAATGCAGAGGTGATTTTAAAATTTTCAATTACAGTCCAATTAAGATACAATTGAAATAAATAGCAGAAACAAAGAAACAAACATACACAGATGAACACCAGATTTACATGGGAAAAGCCTTACAGGAGAAAAACCAACCACACCAAGAAAAGCCCCTTTGTATTAAAGTAATGGAAATTACATACAGAGATCAAACTTATCTTTCTGATGTCAAATTTATAGCAACATAATCCTTGATCAACCTTGTACAGAACATTCAAGTTACAATACTCTCAGAAATTGAATTCACACTGATCACTCATCGAACTATTCATCCAACCATTCGTCTAATAGAACATAATCTTCAATCTCCAAGTATATCCATGTCGTCCCTGGTCTATTGAACTTCCTCACAGAACGGTCACAACAGTGTAACTTCCAACGGTTCCCATTCTGCTCCCTGATTGGTCGAATACACACCACATAGGATAGTCTTTCAATCGGTCAAAATGTTCAACCTATGTTCACATGTCGGTGTGACACAAACCGTGTCTCCCCTATGCCATAAGACCCAACTGTTGATATCGGCCAGACTCATTACCTTCGGCAAGAGGTTACACCGAGTTCAAAAGCTATTGCTCAGACTTCCCCTTGTCGCCAAGACATCATACTGATATCATCACATGTAGCGCTATTTGGCAAGACTATCGCTATTCGGTGAGAGGTCATACCGATGTTCAAAAGGTCAAATAGACACTAGAATTCCCATCAGTGAGACTGTTGATATTGCAAGGAGATCATACCAAAGCAACATACCTATTGGTGAGACGACATCTATCACTAAGAGTTCTTACTAGATGTTCACACCTCTGGCTGATGAATTCAGTTGCCAGGAGTCTCACCGAAGACACCCGATAACAAACACATGTAACAAAGTCAACAAGACTCCTGCTATCGATGAGACATCACACCGAAGTAAGCCTTTTGGCCAAGGGTCTTCCCGATGACTTCAAGTGTATAACTATCGGTGAGAGAACCAACTGTCAGTAAGAGATCTTACCAAGTCTCCATATCACCCCGATGTCTTCTAGTGAATAACCATTCGGTGAGACATCTGTTGTCAGGATGAGTAATACCGAATGTTCAAATCTCTCCCGAAGACTTCTATTGCCACAAGTCTCCCCGACAACCACTAGACATCAACCCGTCGGAAAGAGATCTGCTCAGGCAGTAAGAGATAGAAACATCACAATGACCAACATGTCACAGTGATAGCTCTAGTCGGTAAGACAGTAACAAGGTCTTGGCGACCCGAGAATTCCACAAGGTTGCACAACTGCTAGTCGGCTAGACAATAAAGATGTCACACTGACTTGGCTCTTTCAGAGGTTTCAGATTGTGAGATTGAGACACACAGTTCCAACTATCTCCCACTTGACGAAGATCACACAGGAACCTCCAGAGCACAACAAAACTACTAAAATTCATGGGCATTGAGGCCCATGAAATTGGCACACCACCTAAACTTGTTTGTGCTCACTGGCTTTGTTAATGCATCTACAACATTTTCCAGAGTATCCACTTTTTCTGAAGAGACCTTTCCATCCTCCACCATATCTCATACAAAATGATACTGTACATCTATATGTTTCATCCTGGCATGGTAAGTAGGATTCTTTGCCAAACAAATAGCACTCTGACTGTGACAGTAAATTGTTATTTTCCTTGCATCAAAACCAATGTTAGAACACAAACATTTTAACCAAATTGCTTCTTTACAAGTGTGTGTAGCTGCCATGTATTCTGGCTCTGTAGTGGACAAAGTGACTACAACTTTCCGCGTACTCATCCAACTCACTGCACCACCATTCATCATGAAGATATATCCACTGGTGGATCTTCTACTGTCAATGTCCCTTACCTAATCAGAATCCACATAGCCTCAAATGCTAAGAGTCCTCTATGATTCAACCAAGTTCCCATGGTAACACAAAGCATATTCTGAAGTGCCCTTCAAATATCTGAATACTCTTTTCACAACATCCCAATGTGATCTTCCAGGATTAGCCATAAACCAACTAAGTACTCCCACTGCTTGGGAAATGTCTGGCCTTGTACAAACCATTGCATACATAAGACTACCAACCACACTAGCATAAGGCACACTGGTCATGTCCTCCATCTCACTAGGAAATCTTGGATAGTCTTCAACATATAGCTTCATTCCCTGCAAAACTGGAACAACTAGCTGCTTGCAATTAGTCATACAAAATCTCTCTAGAACAGTCTTGATATACTTACTCTGACTAAGCCAAAGTTTTCTCCTATTCCTATCCCTGGTTATTTCCATTCCCAGAACATACCTTGCTGCACCAATATCTTTCATTTCAAACTTTGCAGACAACTGGGACTTAAGATAAGAAATCATTAACTTACTATTGCCTATGAACAACATATCATCAACATAGAGGGCAATAATAAGAACTCGATCACTTTCAGCTTTGTAATACACACAATGATCATATTTTGATCTTACAAATCCCAATGACAAAACAAAAGTGTCAAACTTCTGGTACCACATTCTAGGAGATTGCTTTAATCCATACAAAGATTTATTCAACTTGCAAACTAGTTTTTCTTTACCTTTCTCCACAAAGTGCTCAGGCTGGGACATATAAATTTCTTCTTTAAGATCACCATGAAGAAATGTTGTCTTCACATCCATTTTTTCAATCTCTAAGTCATATGCTGCTACAAGTGACAAAAGAAATCTAATGGACGTCAGCTTAGCTACAAGAGAAAAAATCTCCCCATAATCAATTCCCTCTATTTGGGAATAACCCTTCGCAACCAACCTCGCCTTATATTTTTCCACACTGCCATCCATACCTATTTTCTTTTTAAATACCCATTTGCAGCCCACAACTTTTCTACCTTCAAGCAAGGGCACCGAACTCCAAGTATCATTCTTTTCTAATGATGCCATTTCTTTATTCATGGCTTCCAACCAAGAGTTTGAATCAGACATTCTAAATGCCTCTTTCACAGTCCTAGGCTCATTAGTGCTAGAAATTAAAGCATAGGCACAAGTAGACTCTATCAAAAAAAACCCATACGTATTAGGTTGCTTTCTTTCACGAGTTGACCTCCTCACTTGCTGAGGATGAGGTTGTTCTTCTTCATCAAACTCTCAGAACTACTTGAGCTCTCCTCAGTTTTAGGTACATTTTGAATTTTGAATTCCTCTTTATCTGGTGTTGGAGGAATTTCAATTGCATCCTTTTTGTTTTCTGATTTTATCTCTAATTGCAGATCCAAGGTAGAAGGCTTCAGCTCACGAAAGATAACACTTCTGCTATACAAAAACTTGTTCGTATTAGGATTCCAAAGCTTGTATCCTTTTATGCCAACACTATAACCAATAAAAGTACATTTGACAACCTTGTTTTCCAATTTAGATCTTTTCTCATATGGCACATAGGCATATGCCTCATAGCCAAAGACTCAAATGTGTCTTAGAGAGGTCTTCTTTCCAGACCATGCTTCCAAAGGTGTTTTCTCAACAAGAGCAGAATTAGGAGAACGGTTTATCAAGTAACATGCTGTAGCAACTGCCTCAGCCCAAAACTTCTCCTCCAAGCCAACACTGCTCAACATACTTCATGCTCTTTCCACCACAGTCCTGTTGAACCTTTCTGCAACTCCATTTTGCTGCGAAGTGTAAGGTGTAGTTTTGTCTTTTAATCCCATGATCTTTACAGTAACTCTCGAAATCATCATAACAAAATTCACCACCATTTTCAGTCCTTAAACATTTTATTTTTCTTCCAGTCCGATTTTCTACAAGGTTCTTAAATTCCTTAAATCGACTGAACACTTCTGATTTACTTTTCAAAAAATAAACAAATGCCCTTCTTAAATAATCATCAATAAACGATACATAGTACCTTGACTTAGACAAAGAAGGAACATTCATTGGACCAAAAACATCAGAATGTATATAATTAAGCAAACCAGAAGATTTGCGAGGACTGGAGTAAAATGAAACATGGTGTTGTTTACCATATATACAATGTTCACAAAATTCGAATTCAAGGTTATAGTCATCAAGCCCTTCAACCAGGTTTTTATTCTTCAAGGTTTTTAAACCTTTCTCACCAATGTGGCCTAGCCTATGATGCTAGAGCATAGTCTTTTCTGCTGGAAGTTTAACTTCCATAGAGTTTACACTATCAAGAATTTTTACCATCTTTTTTCCATGAGTAGCTTTTTGTGACTTTGTAGAGACACTATTGCATTGAACAACATGTGCATCCAACTTATACAAGGTACCAATATGAGCACCCCTTGCTAGCACCATTGAGCCTCTAGTCATCTTGCAGCCATTTCCAGAGAACGTGACTTGCACTTCGATATCATTCAACTTACTAACATAAAGTAAATTTTGAGCTAGACCTGGTATATGCATTACATCATTGATTCCCTTCACTCTTCCATTAGGGAATTGAATTTTGACTCTTCCACGACCAATAATTTCCAAAGATGAATCACTTTCTAAATACACCTTTCCACCATCGTATTTTTCATACTCTGTGAACCAGTCTCTATGGAATGTCATGTGGAAAGATGCCCCAGAATCAATCAGCCATACATCATTTGATGCCTGTGTAGCCAAGGCTGCAATGAAGGTGTCTACATCACTCTAAGATGAATCATTGTCAGAAGAATTATTCTTCTTCTTATTTTTCTCCTCTTTACAATCCTTTTGGACATGACCAAGTTGCCCACAATTCTAGCACTTCACCTTGGACTTCTTTCCAGGAGACTTTGATCTCCCTTTTGATTTGGATTTGGATTTCTTGTCCTTCTTGCCTTTTTTTTTTGATCTGCCTCTAACAACAAGAGTCTCCTTCACCATCTCAAAATATTTCCTTCTCATCTCTTCTGATAACAAAGAAGCAACAACATCTTCCATCTTAAAATTGGATGTCGTACTCCCAATAGCCATCACCAGGTGATCCCAAGAATCTGGCAAAGAACATAATAACAACATATGACAATATTCTTCATCAATCTTCACACCCACAGATGTTAACTGAGTAATCAACATGTTGAATTCATTCAAATGATAAGCAACAGACCCTCCTTCCTGCATTCTCAAAGTGTACAACTTCTTCCTCAAGAATAATTTATTCACCAAGGACTTGCCCTGATAAATAGCTGCCAGTCTTTTCCACAAGGAAGATGTAGTCTTTTCTTCATGAACATTCAAAAGAACAGAGTCTGCTAAACAAATCCTTATCAACCCCTTTGATTTTCTATCTGCAAGGTCCCAATCCTCTTGCTTCATGCCTGTAGGATTCGTTCCAGACACAACAATCCATAGATCACGATCAACCAATAGATCTTTCATTTTAAGTTTCCACAACTCAAAATTGCTGCCATTGAATTTCTCAATTATCAATATTTCTTGACGTGCTTGCCATCTTAACCTGTAATTTGAATTACCAAAATTTCTACAAGACTCCCACTGAAACAAAATTGACACAAAAAACTCAACGTACCCACAAGGATAACACAACTGGCCAGGCTCTGATACCATTTGTAAGGAAAGCTAAGGTGTGGAAACAACTCTCCTAATGTCAAAACCTCAGGGAAGAATGCAGAGGTGCTTTTAAATTTTTCAATTATAGTTCAATTAAGATACACTTGAAAGAAATAGCAAAAACATAGAAACAAACATACACAGATGAACACCAGATTTACGTGGGAAAACCCTTATGGGAGAAAAACCCACCACACCAAGAAAATCCCCTTTGTATTACAATAATGGAAATTACATACAAAGATCAGACTTATCTTTCTGATGTAAAATTTACAACAACATAATCCTTGATCAACCTTGTACAGAACATTCAAGTTACAATACTCTCATAAATTGAATTCACATTGATCACTCATCGAACTATTCATCCAACCATTCATCTAACAGAACATCATCTTCGATCTCCAAGTATATCCATGTCATCCTTGGTTGTTGAACTTCCTCACAGAATGGCCACAACAATCTAACTTCCAACGGTTCCCATTCTACTCCCTGATTGGTCGAATACACACCACATAGGATAGTCTTTCAATCGATCAAAACGTTCAACCTATGTTTGCATGTCGGTGAGACACAAACCATGTCTCCCCAATGCCACAAGACCCAACTGTCGATATTGGCTAGACTCATTACCTTCGACAAGAGGTTACATCGAGTTCAAAAGCTGTCGCTCAGACTTCCCCTTGTTGCCAAGACATCATACCGATATAATCACATGTAGCGCTATTTGGCAAGACTATCGCTATTCAGTGAGAGGTCATACCGATGTTCAAAAGGTCATAAAATCTTGAAGCATAATGACCAATATTTCCATAGTTAAAGCATTTGAAGGGTAACTTACCTTTCTATTTTCTAGTTCCTTTTTCAATTTCCTCATAAATTTTTCTTCCAACTCATTAAATTCATCTAGATCAGATTCCTCATTCTCTCTGCTTTACCAACTTTGAAAGTTGTCTCTTTCTTTGAATCAATTGAACCAAACTCTCTTAATTCAAAAGTAGTTAAAGTACCAAGTAACTGATCTCTAGAATAATTATTTAGATTATGAAATTACTTAATAGTAGAAACCTTATGACTATAGGATTTAGGTAGAGTTCTCAGTACCTCTTTAACCACCTCATCATCTTCAAGATTTCCACCAAGACCTCTAATGGAATTGACAACTTCATCCACTTTCTACATGTAGCTAGTAATATCTTCATCCTCTGACATCTGTAGGGTTTTAAACCCAATTTTTATGTTCTGCATCTTAGCTTGCTTTAATTTATCACCTCCTTCATAAATACTTTCCAAAATTTTCCATATCTCATTAGCAATTTTAAGATTCACATATTTCAAAAGTTTAGTATTAGAAATACCACTCAAAAGAGCATACTTCTTTACCATTATTTTCATAGGCCTTGATCTCATCATCATGCTCAAACCATTTATAGGCACAATAAATTTAGATTCAACAAACTTCCAAGCTCCAAACCCTAGTGAAACAAGGAAACCTTCCATCCTGGTCTTCTAGAATGCACAATTAGATCCATTAAAAAGAGGAGCCTCCTTCTTGTGTGCCATCCCAAATCTACCACAAGTGGTTAAGATTTCTTCCAAGGAACCTTGCTTTGATACCAATTGTTGAATGCACAAGAGAATTGAGAGGGGGGTGAATCAGTTGTACATTAAAACATTAAAAACCTCTTTAACATTCAAATCTACATTAGTCATTAAACCCTTAACAACCACTTAAACCCTTATCATGCATTAGAAAAATGTAAACATGAGAAATATTAATGAAAACACATCCAAACACATGAGAACACTAAATTTACGTGGAAAACACAAGAAGGGAAAACCACAGTGAGAATTAGCTCACAATATAAAGTAATTGCAACACTAAATACAATAGGCTCACTTGTGGAGGGCTCACTACCCAAAAGAAAAGAAGGGCTCATTGCTAGATTAGAAAGAAGAAGAAAGAAGAATGTTACAATGGAAAATCCATCTCAAAGCAATAGAAAAATCCACCACAACATCACCAGTACATTCGTAGCCTCTCTAAAGAATGTAGACACCTTCTGCTCACTTCTTCCATTAGTCTAACAAATTAAAGCTCACACTGCATTTCATAGTTTCACACTTCACAACTCTACACTTCGCATCACACACACCATTATGCAATTCTCCATTTACTCAACACTTATTTTACCATCCTCAATCTTGAAAGGAATTGACAAGATCAACTAAACACCTCAACCGTGCAAATTTAAATTAGGTTAGCACTAAGCATTACCGCGGTGGAAATTAATGAAAGTGAACCACACCACACCTTAACTCAGACTTAAAATAATACATATATACACCATATCATGCTTCCACAAACACCGAAGCATTTTTACAATTAGTGTAAAAACCCAAGGTTGACCAAACCTACGTAAACACCATTGAACATTCAAGTACACACTTCCTTATATCCAAAAATGACTCATGGAGAACATACATCACTTGAAAATAATCTAGAATATTTATAAACATCTTGAAATCCAACAAATACCTTCACAAAAAATTTCACCTGAAGAACATACTCATCTTATACACCTAGTTAACTTTCCTCATACTATAACACATGAATCTAACCTTGTGGAGCACTAAAATTCAAACAACTTAGAATAAAGATAGATACTCACAATATAAGCACACCTCCAAATTTGCAAGACCAAAAACCAAACTGTGGAGAAATGTTGAGAAAAATAATTTGTCCCAAAAACCACTGTAATACACTGTTCATATACTGATGAACACAACTTTCTCTACACAATGATCTAGGACAAAAAATTCTAGATATAACCCCACTGAAAACCTCTGATCAACACATTCAAAAGTTGCATAAGTAGATCTTCAACCATGAAGAAATGCAGAGTATAACCAGATCATTATTCTGCTGCACTAAACCCATCTCAACCACATTGTTTTCTCTTTTCTTCAAATATTCTTAAAAGCACTTGGAAACCAAGCACCAAAAACACATTCTCATCATCTTCAACTCTTCCTCATTACCACTAAAGCAACTCAGCTAGAAGCTTATCAAATTAACACTAGAGGTTGACACCAGTGATACTACTCTAGTGACAGAAAATGTATCCCTTTACATTTTCTCACTTGTTTGGGACTTGCTAGTTAAAATGGACTTAGTTTTTCTTTAATTTAGTGTTGGAAAATGTATTTATTTACATCTTCACACTAAGTTTTGGGACCTCTTAATTAATTGAGCTTAATTATGCCTTAATTGGCCCTGCAATTCATTTTACAAGCCTAATAAATTGCATTTTCCGAAATGGAAACCCAAAATTCATTAATGCCTTAACATAACACTTCACATTGAGCAATGTGTCTCCTAGGCTTAGGGACTTGGGATGAATGGGTTCTCCCTAGACCTTAGGACCTAATTTAAATTATGTTTTTGGCAGGATTTTAATGTCTCTAAGTGTATATTTAGATGTTGGCTTATGATATTTGAATTTCAGGAAATTAAGGATACATACCCATAAATATAAGGTTATTTCACTATGTTTCACCAAGCAATTTTATGAGCAAGTTTATGAGATTTCAAGAGATCACTTCAAGAGAAATTAGAGGAATTCAAGAGTAGAAATATTAGAGTTTTATTGCAGCAATAAAGATCCAATCATCATGTCAAAGTATTCTTGCATCATGCATGTTTGTGGAGCTCACATTGTGATGTTGGTTTCATGATCCATTCAAGTGTTCAAAGCATTATTTTAAGTAAGATTCAAGATCAAGATCTACATCCATTGAAGCCATTTCATGCAAGTTTCAGATCTTCATTCAAGTACTTATCTAAGGGTTTATTGAGTGGTAACATAGATTTTTTCATTCTTGATTCCCTCTTTCATGATTTTATTCATCTCAAGGTTTGATTACCAAAATAGGGTTTGACCAAAGAAAACCACCATTCACCAATTTTTTTTTCCCCCTCTCATGTTGTGTTTGTAGATATAAGTGGAAGAAAAATTGAAGATCTCTTGAAGAGAAAATTTGAAGAAGTTGGAAAAGTTGCAAAAGTTGTCATCTCACAGAAACTCACCTAAAAAAATTATATTTGACATTCTGACATTGCCACTTGGACAAATTGAAAGATTCAGATTTGCATTAGAGGCTTCCAAAAGTTGCAAAAAAACCCTGATAGTGGACCCATTCACCCCTGGGAAAATGAGCCCTAGTCAACCTTCAGAAACTCACTTTTGGTGACTTGTAAACACAATTATGCCCTTCTTAGATCCACAATTTAATTTTTGGTTGTGCTTATTTTGAGTTTAATATTTTCGTTTCAAGTTTAATTTGGTATAATGGGGTTGATTTTCTATTTTTAATCTTTCTCCCAAAACTACCTGGTGAATCTATGTTGGATCTCAGTTGTGATCATATGGTTTGTCCTTGATGACAAAATCCATTTCAGTTGATTCTACTTGTTGAAAGATTCAGATTGGTTTCTCATGCTTTATCTTGGTACAATTTTGTCTATATGGTTTACTTGTCTTGGCATTCAGTGGTCAGTCTACTTTTAGAATTTTAATGTCTTATGGTACTGATCAGTTTGAGCTTCGTGCAGTCTCTGGTGATAGAAAAAGATCATATTAGTATGAGAATGGCAGGGTCTTCCCGATCCATTTATGAAATGTCTGTGTTTCCTATCGACAAGACATTTATGATGTCATAACAGTTTGATTTTACATTACACATGGAGTTTCATTAGGCAGCTTTCGGCAGGACTTCTCTTTTGTCTTGGCGACAGTGGAAAGGTCTATCAACATGAGTTGTGTTCACCGCTAAGAGGTCTTACCGAATGAGTCAGGTCTCACCAACTAATACATGAGGTGGTGCATTGGTGTAAGTAATCCCTATCGACATGTTGTTTCATTGAGCACTTTGTGTCTTGATGACCGACACAAGAAAGTTCATATCGGCAAGAGTTACAACATCGATATGATGTCTTAGCGAAATTGGTATGTCACACCGACCTTCGTTGAAAGATCATATCGGCAAGAATTATTTGATGTCACAGCTATCAAGATCCATCTCCAGGTATCTATCAGCGTGACATTCTCTTTTGTTTCAATGATAGAAAAGGATTATATCAGCATAAGTTATACCGTCGGTATGTGGTCACAACGAAATTGCTTTGTCTCACCGATCAGAGGTTGAATGGGATATATCGGCATGAGTTTAAGGTTTCGGTATGTGGTCATAGAAAATTCAAGTGTGTCTCACTGACCGTATGCATATGGAGACTTATCGGTAAAACTAATGGCTATCGATATAATGTCTTGGCAAGGTTTTCTTGTCTTGCCGACTGACAACATAAAGGTATGCATCTCGGTAAGAGTTTGTGCATTGAAGAAAGGTCTTGGAGAATTCAATTTGTTACACTGACCAAAAACATAAAGGTAGTCTCTTCTGTAAGAGCTAGGGTTGTCGGCGAGTGACCTTCGGTCTCGCTGATGGAACATAAAGGGACTTCATCGGCATAAGATCTAGATTGTCTTAGCAATACACAAGATGATAGGTGACTTTCGGTATAACAAAGATATCTATATGAGGTCTCCCCGAAAGCGATATGTCATGGCGATAGGAATGATAACAAGAGCTTTCAGTAAGACATAGGATGCTCTATGAGATGTCACCCTGACTACACACTGTCTTGGTGAAGGCAGATGAAGGACACATCTCGGCGAGAGTGTGTTTTTGTCATAGTGACTAATAATGGTTAATGAAATCTACATAACGTCTCCCCGATAGCAAAATGTCATAGTGACAAACAGAGGGATGACTAACGGCGATAAAGTTGCCTTCGGCATAGGTATTGAATTGTCATGGCGACAAGGTTGATCATGGGGGATCTTGGAAAAACAAATACTTGTCTACAAGATGTCTCTCCGACTTCAAAAGGTTACATCGATAGTGAATGAAACGAAAAGGGCATCTCGGTGAGAAAATTTCTTATGTCTCAACGATTGGAAAGAACATAACACATGGCTCTCGACGTAACATAATGTATTCGTTATGTCTTCTCCTCGACTCTGATGGGTTACGGCGAAAGCAAATAAGGAAAAAGAAACGCAGCTCGCATAAGGTCATAGCGAATCACAAAGAACACATGGTGACTGTTGTCTCAACGAATGATTTTTGAAGTCTCATACACTGTGGCCGATATGGATTCTCTAAGTATAGTTGCATGTAGACTTCTTTGGTTGGTATCGAATCTTTGGAAAATATTCTCTGAGATTTTAGAGGATATGATTTTTCTGTTAGTAGGCAGTCATGGCTTTGATGAAAATC
Organism: Sequoia sempervirens; assembly: GCA_007258455.2. Taxonomy (NCBI): domain Eukaryota; kingdom Viridiplantae; phylum Streptophyta; class Pinopsida; order Cupressales; family Cupressaceae; genus Sequoia; species Sequoia sempervirens. The sequence continues at coordinate 601,842,768 of VDFB02000003.1, read as the reverse complement.
TTTCTGTTACAATTTGAAATCTCCTGATTCAGCGCAAAAATTAAAAGCTCTATGGATAGGCGTTACTCTAATTTTTACCATCATCTACAGATCATTATGAATCAACTTCATATTATAATAATAGCAAGAGAGTTTCAGAATCTTGTGAAAAATGCTTGTTGAAGATTTCTTGACAACATACATACTTGAAATGTATATAAAAACCAGTGTTGAAAACTATGAAGGTGCTGCTGGCCTATAATTCTGAGAGTTAGTTATTTTGGCCGTATCAAGAGATGTATTGGAAAACTTTGTAATACAAGAGTTGGATTCCTAGAGTATTAGAAGTAGAGTGTTATGAACTTAACTGAAAACATAGAGATTCTCTGATATATTATTATTGTAATTCTGAAATCTAAGTAAGGGGTTGGTGTTCCTTGAGATTGGTGTCTCTAAATGAGGGGTTGGTGCTCCTTGAGTTGGTGCTCAGAAATTAGCCTATAAGGCATTGTTAAAAGTGGTTTTTGAAGATTAAGCCAGTAAGGCAGTTTAGGAGTGGTTTTTCTACCCCAGGAGGGTTTTCCACTCGACAAATATTTTGTCTCTTTATTCTTCTATGTGCTCAATGTTTTCTGTGCTGTTGTTGTTTCTGTTCATTGTTGGGTTTATTACTTTTCTCAATTATGTTTATGAATGATTACATTCAACTCATGAATGCATTAATCAGAGTAATATTGAGATCAAATTTGAGCTATGTTTTTGAATATGTGAAAATTGGTCAAATATGTTAAGACACTAATTCACCCCCCCTCTTAGTGTCATTTTAACTCCAACAATCTGACCCCTATCCTTCAAGTATACAAAGAAACCAATAGATTTCCCCATTGAATTGATTCACCTAAAAGGGTTGTTAGTCAATTCTTTGTGGGGACCTCATTTCTTGAATGAGTGAGGGAGGATAGGTTACCTTAGTTTGCATAAACCATCCCTATAATTTTAGGATAACCCGTTTTTCATCATTTCATTTGGTGAACCCAACTTTTGAGCATTGTAATTTTTTAATTTTGGAGTCTATTTTCAACCCTAGATCTAGGTATTACATTCATTTTCATTACATTGCATTGATTTGAATTTCATATTGGGTTCTTAACTTGCATTAACTTGCATCTCATTTAGGGCTTTAGGTTTACATTTTTGCATTCTTTAAAATTTGGAAAAATAAAAAATTTAGTCATTTTGTAAAGAATTTACATAGCATTTCATGATAAGCACTTTAAAACAGAAAATTGAATCAAAATTGCATTTCAAATTAGGTCTCCTAGTTTTTCATTGAACATCATTTTGCACTTGCATTTAGACTTCATTTGCAAGGAAAGCTAAAGGTGCGGAACAAACTCTCCTAATGTCAAACCTTAGAGAAGAATGCATATATGTCTTTAGATTTTGCAATTACAGTTCATTATGATGCACATGAAAGGAATAACAAAATAAAGAAAAAACACATACACAATTGAACACTAGATTTACGTGGGAAAATCCTTACAGGAGAAAAACCCACCACACTAAAGAAAAATCTCTTATATTATAGTAATCAAATTACATACAAATTATAGTCTCTCCTTTCAGATAATTAATCTCACAACAACAACATTTCCCTGATCAACCTCGTACAATTTTTTTTTTGATCACTTCATTATGTCTCACTCTTACAATGCATATAAAACATACAATGAAGAACACACACTGATCATTCGACCATCAAACCAATTGAACCCATAACAATTACAACACGTTGCAATGTATAGAAACAACCATGATCAATTCATTCTCTATACTGATGTTTCAGTTCAGTTTCCTCTGTTGAGAAACTGTCAAACTTCCCAGTCATTGAATGGCCATCTCCAAGTCAACACCATCCTCCATTGATCGGAATACACCTCATCAGTCAACCAAGTCCACACTCATTCATTGCACTACCGCTCGACTGCTAGTAGGCTTCCGCGGTATGGTGGTGACCACACTACTACTCGATAGCTGGAAGACTCTCACAGGATGGCGGTAACCGTGCTACCGCTAGATAGGTGAGAAGCTCCTGTGGCATGGCTGTCTACACCGCACTACAACATCTCAACTTGAAGACTCCCGCAGTATGGCAGTATCACCGCACTACCGCACCTCTCTCATAGTCACCTAGCGGTACAATGGTACAAGCTTGAAAGTAACACTTAACAATTATGAGTTGATTGGTGATAGAAGCAGGGTTATACCAGTGAGTTTGAGACACATTTTCTCAAAATCTCCCACTTACCAAAGAACTCACTGAACCCTCCAGAGCATTCAAAAACTACTGAAATTCATGGGCCCAAGGCCCATTGAAATAACACACCACCTATACTTGTCTGTGCTCACTGGTTTCGTTAATGCATTTGCAACATTTTCTAGAGTATCCACTTTTTCTAAACAAAACTTTCCATCCTCCCCCATATCTCATACAATGTGATACTACACATCAATATGTTTTGTCCTGGCATGGAAAGTAGGATTTTTTGCAAGACAAATAGCACTCTGGCTGTCACAATAAATTGTAATTTGGCCTGCATCAAACCCAATATCAGAACACAATCTCCTAAACCAAATTAATTCCTTACAAGCATGTGTAGTTGCCATGTATTCTTCCTTTGTAGTGGAAAAAGCGATTAGAGCCTACCACTTGCTCATCCAACTAATTGCACCACCATTCATTGTGAAAATATATCCACTAGTGGATCTTCTGTTGTCAATGTCCTCTACCCAATCAAAATCCACATACCCACAAATGCTGAGAGTCCTCTGTGATTCAACCAAATTGCCATGGTAACACAAAGCATATTTTGAAGTGCCCTTTAGATATCTAAACACTCTTTTCACAACATCCCAATGTGTCCTTCTTGGATTCACCATAAAATGACTAAGTACTCCTACTACTTGGGAAATGTCTAGCCTTGTACAAACCATTGCATACATTAAACTGCCAATTGCACTTGTATAAGGAACCCTGGTCATGTCCTCCATCTCAAAAGGATATTTTGGACAATCTTCAACAAATAGCTTTGTTCCCTACAAAACTAGAACAACTAGCTGCTTGCAATTAGTCATACCAAACCTCTCCAGAACACTATTAATATACTTACTCTGGCTGAGGCAAATTTTTCTACTCTTTTTGTCCCTAGTGATTTCCATTCCCAGAATATACCTTGCTGCACCAAGATCCTTCATTTTGAACTTTGCAGACAACTAAGATTTTAGATTAGAAATCATAAACTTACTATTCCCTATGAACAACATATCATCCACATATAGGGAAATAATTAAAATATGATCATTTTCAGCTTTGTAATACACAAAATGATCAGATTTCGATCTTACAAATCCCAATGAGAAAAAAAATGTGTCAAATTTCTGGTAACACATTCTAGGGGACTGTTTCAAACCATATAGAGATTTCTTTAACTTAAAAACTAGGTTTTCTTTACCTTTTTCCACAAAGTGCTTAGGATGGGACATATAAATTTCTTCTTCAAGATCACCATGAAGAAATTTTGTCTTCACATCCATTTGCTCAATCTCCAAGTCATATGCTGCTAGAAGTGACAAAATAAATCTGATAGATGCCAGCTTTGCTACCGGAGAAAAAAATTCCACATAATAAATTCCCTCTACCTGCGAATAACCCTTCATAACCAACCTCACTTTATACTTTTCAACACAACCATTTGGACCAATTTTCTTTTTAAATACCCATTTGCATCCCACAAGCTTTCTGCCTTCAAGCAATGGAACCAGATCCCAAGTATCATTCTTCTTTAATGATGCCATTTCTTCATTCATGGCTTCCAACCAGGAATCTGAATAAGACATTTCAGTTGCCTCTTTTATAGTCCTAGAATCATCAGTATTAGTAATCAAAGCATAGGCACAAGTATAATCTAACATAGAGAACCCATACCTATCATGTTGCTTCTTCTCACGTGTAGACCTCCTCAAAGGTTGATGCTGAGGTTGTGGTTCTTCTTCAGAACTCTCAGAGCTGCTCGAGCTCTCCTCAGATTCAGGTAGGTTTTGAATTTTTAATTCCTCTTTATTTGGAGTGGGAGGAATTTCAACTACATCCTCTTTGTTTTTTTATTTTGTCTCTGACTGCAGATTCAAAGTAGAAGGCTTCATCTCATGAAAAATAACACTTCTGCTATATAGAACCTTCCCAGTCTTAGGATTCCAAAGCTTGTATCCATTTATGCCAGCACTATAGCCAATAAAAATACATTTAATAGCCTTTTTTTCCAATTTAGATCTTTTTTCATTCGACACATATGCATATGCTTCATAGCCAAAGACTTGAATATGTCTTAGAGAGGGCTTCTTTCTAGACCATGCTTCCAAAGGTGTTTTATCAACAAGAGCAGAGTTAGGGGAACAATTTATTAAGTAACATGCTGTTGCAACTTCCTTAGCCCAAAATTTCTCCTCCAACCCAACATTGTTCAACTTACTTCTTGTCCTTTCCATCACTGTCTTTTTGAACCTTTCAACAACTCCATTTTGCTGTGGAGTGTAGGGTGTAGTTTTATGTCTTTTAATTCCATGATCTTTATAGTACCTTTTGAATTCATCAGAATAGAACTCACCACCATTGTCAATCCTTAAACACTTTATTTTTCTTCTAGTTTTATTTTCCACAAGGTTTTTAAATTCCTTAAAATGACTGAACACTTCTAATTTACTTTTTAAGAAGTACACAAATTCCCTTCTTGAATAGTCATCAATAAAAGATACATAATATTTTGAATTCAACAACAAAGGAACAATTACTGGACCAAAAAAATCAGAGTGAATATAATCTAGAACACTAAAAGATTTGTGAGGACTAGAGTAAAATGAAACACAGTGTTGTTTGCCATATATACAATGTTCACAAAATTCAAATTCAAGGTTACAGTCATCAAGCCCTTCAACCAGGTTTTTATTTTTCAAATTTTTAAAACCTTTTTCTCCAATGTGGCCAAGCCTATGATGCCAGAGCATAGTATTTTTTGCTGGAAGTTTAACTTCCATAGAGTTTGCACTATCAGGAACTTTTTCCTCCTCTCCACAAGCAACCTTTTGTGACTTTGCAGAGACACTGTTGCATTGAACAACAAGTGCGTCCAACTTGTACAGAGTACTAATTCAAGCACCCTTCGCCAACACCAATGAGCCTCTAGTCATTTTGTAGCCATTTCCAGAGAATATGACTTGCACTCCAACATCGTTTAGCTTACTAACAAAAAGTAAATTTTGAGTCATACTTGGTATATGCATTACATCATTGATCCCCTTCACTCTTCCATCAGGGAACTGAATTCTGACTCTTCCACGACCAAAAATTTCCAGAGATGAATCTCTTGCTAAATACATCTTTCCACCATTTTATTTTTCATACTTTGTAAACTAGTCTCTATGAGATGTCATGTGGAAAGATGCTCCAGAATCAATCAGCCAGACATCATCTGATGCTTGAGTTGCCAAGGCTGCAATGAAGGAATCTAAATCACTCTAAGAAGAATCATTATTGGAAGAGTTCTTCTTCTTCTTTTTCTCCTCTTTACAATCCTTTCAGACATGACCAGGCTGCCCAAAGTTCCAACACTTCACCTTGGACTTCTTTCCAGGAGACTTTGATCTCCCTTCTAATTTTGATTTTGACTTTTTATCCTTCTTGCCTTTTTCTTTCGATCTTCCATAAATAACTAGAGCCTCCTTTACCATCTTAGAAGATTTCCTTTTCATCTCTTCTGATAACAAAGAAGCAACAATGTCTTCCATCTTAAAAGTTGATGTCGTACTCCCAATAGCCATTACTAAGTGATCCCAAGAATCTGGCAAAGAACATAACAATAGCATGCAATGATCTTCATCATCAATTTTCACACTCACAAATGTTAACTAAGCAATCAATGTGTTAAACGTATTCAAATGATCAGCCAAAGATGCCCCTTCCTCCATCTTCAAAGAGTATAAATTCTTCCTTAAGAACAACTTATTCACCAAGGACTTTCCCTAATAAATGTCTCCAAGCTTCTTCCATAAAGAAGATGCAGATTTGTCTTCATGAACGTTCAGGAGAACAAAGTCTGCCAAACAAATTCTTATCAACCCTTTTGCTTTTTTGTCTGCGAGGTCCCAATCTTCTTGCTTCATGCTAGAAGGTTTCGTTCCAGACACAACAAGCCAAAGGTCACGATCAACCAATAGATCTTCCATTTTGAGTTTCCACAACTCAAAATTGTTTCCATTGAATTTCTCAATTTCAATCTTTCTTGATGTACTTTCCATTGCCATCACAATCTATAATTTAAATTACCATACTTCTACAAGACTCCCACTGAACAAAATTGACACAAAAAACCCAACCTACCCACAAGGATAACACAACTGGCTAGGATCTGATACCACTTGTAAGGAAAGCTAAAGGTGTAGAACAAACTCTCCTAATGTCAAACCTTAGAGAAGAATGCAGATATGTCTTTAAATTTTGCAATTCAAGTTCATTATGATGCACATGAAAGGAATAACAAAATAAAGAAAAAAACACACACACAATTGAACACCAAATTTAGATGGGAAAACCCTTACGAGAGAAAAACCCACCACACCAAAGAAAAATCTCTTGTATTACAGTAATCGAATTACATTCAAGTTACAAACTCTCCTTTTAGATAATTAATCTCACAACAACATTTCCCTGATCAACCTTGTTGGTGTAATTAATATTTAATTACACTTGCATAAGTTTTACTTAGGTAATATTTATTTCCTAGGTTAATTATTGTCATCCTTATCTTGTTGAGCTATCTTGTTGCTCAAGATAAGATTAGGGTTATGCATACTTTGCTTTTATAAAGCAAATCATCTCATGTAATTATGAATTCCTGAATAATAGTATTTTGCACATCTTCTTGCAATAACTTTTCTTTTATTTTCTTTTCTCTTCTATGGAAGGTTTTTTTGAATTTTTTTTACTTGCATGAAAAAAAATCATTAGTTTTTTGGAAAAAAAAAAACAAAGTTTTTTTAACAAAAACAAACACAATTTTTTGAAAAATGTTTTAAAGGCTTAAAAGCCTACGGTGGTGGGTACTCCATACCCTGCCATGACAGGGTTGTACGCCGCTGCTAGTAGGGCAGGGCCCTACCCATCGACCCCATCCTCTCGATCAACGACACATTTCCACTGACAACCTCCCTCACCGGCAGTGCATGGCAGCCGACCATCTACAAAACTCGACGTTTCTTCTTACCGAGTCTTTTGTATTTTCCAGCGGCTGGTATCTATATTTTCTGGCAGATTTTTCATTTCTAATTGTGACTCTAAATCCGAGGCAACAGGAAAAACCAGGCGGAGAATATTCTCCAAATATTTTGTGAATATTTTGTAGATGGCCATCAATTTTTTTTGTAGGGGGCACTTTTTTGCCATGATGGCCAGATGGCCATCAAATTTAACATCATGAAGTGTTGATGTCATCCGACCGTATGGCCCTCTTTTCCCCCTCCTAGCCCTGATTTTCCTTCAAGGAGCAATTTTTTTCTTTTTGGCATAACTTGGGCAAACGAGATATCCCCAGAAAGTTGGTTTCGAGCACTATCCTATGGTGTAGTTTATTTTTCAGTATTTTTCTGTTTAGCTGCATTTATTGCTGTTTGAAGTTAGATGTTCATTTATGGATTTCGAGCTCATAACTTTTTGCCACAATCTTTGATTTTCGCCTTCTTTGTGGCATTGGAAAGGTATTGAGGAGCTCTATGTTGTTGTCCATGCACTTTTTTCTGTATCTGTCCCAGGTTGATCATTATTCCAGATTTGTCCCGATGGGTGTTTTGGAGATTACTTGGATGTTTTGGTAGTTGGAAGGGTGAAACTTGAATCTTTTCACTTCATTTCAGTACCACATCATTTTATTTTCTGTTTATGCACATTAGCATTCTCTCCTTTTACAATCATTGGGTTATTGTAATAAATGAACTAATATAAAGTTCCATTAGGGGGGTTTCTTGCATAATAATTTGATTAGAGTGTGCATGCACTTTGATCTCATCTTGTTTTGATGACAACTCACATGGGTTATATCTGGTTTCTTAGTTTCTTTTGGCCACATCTTGCTTGTAGCTTGACACATATCAGATTCACATCGGTTCACACTTCAGATTGAGAGCCTATGGTTAATGATCTGCATTGGATCCATCTGAATTTTAGGGCCACTAAATTTGTGGTAAATGTTCCAGAGTCTTTATGGTACTTGTTCCCATGGAAGGGTTTTAGTCTCAGTTTGGCATCGACATCGAGACACACATTTTCCAAATTCTGTCATCATATCATCTACTGTTGCTTTATGGATTCCAAGGTTGTTCCAGTTTGGGAGATTTCTAGTGTTTTGTGGCATTGGGTCTGCTATTGCATTATTATGATTCTGATTTGGTTTCTTGTAAACAAAAGTATCTTTCCTTGCTTGTCAAATTGTGGTTCCAGTGTTACTCCACAATGTTCTTCCAGTGCTTCTTTGCAATAATCATCTCATTGTAGGGGGGGTTTTGTCCCACTGGGTTTTCCTTCTCTACCTCATTATTGCATTTCTACATGGGTACCTGATCAAGCCCTATTGCCGAGACCCATTCATGCTTACTTGCATTCATCTTAGTTTTAGGTGCATGTTTTTTTAGTCTCCCTAAGTTGCACTTATGGGGGGTTGTTGGTGTAATTAATATTTAATTACACTTGCTTAAGTTTTACTTAGGTAATATTTTAATTCCTATGTTAATTATTGTCATCCTTATCTTGTTGAGCTATCTTGTTGCTCAAGATAAGATTAGGGTTATACATACTTTTCTTTTATAAATCAAATAATCTCATGTAATTATGAATTTATGAATAATAACATTTTGCACATCTTTTTCCAATAGCTTTGCTTTTATTTGATTTTCTCTTATGTGGAAGGTTTTTTGGTTTGCATTTCTGATCTTGGTTTCTAACAAACCTCGTAAAGAACAAATTCTGATCACTTTGTTATGTCTCACTATAACAATGCATATACAACATACAATGAAGAACACACACTGATCATTTGAACATCGAACCAATCAAACCCATAATAGTTACAACACGTTGTAATGTATAGCAACAACCACGATCAATTTGTTCTCTGTATCGATGGTTCAGTTCAATTTGCATTCTTTAAAATTTGGAAAAATAAAAAATTCAGTCATTTTGCAAAGAATTTACATAGCATTTCATGATAAGCACTTTAAAACAAAAAATTGAATCAAAATTGCATTTCAAATTAGGTCTCCTAGTTTTTATTTAACACCATTTTGCACTTGCATTTAGACTTCATTTTCTAAAAATATGAAAGTGTAACCACCTTTCTCAATCCAAAATCTGAAAACCTTAAAAATTATCTTAGAAATCTATAATATTATTTTTAAAAAGATTGAACTAAGACCCATTCACCCATGGGTGAATGAGTCCTTGATTAGGGCCTTTTCCTACATTTTTGGCAATCAAAATATTTGATTTTGTATTTTGTTTTGCTATTTTTAGTTTGATAGCTCAGTTTATAGAATTTTTCTTTTCTAAAATTGATCATATTAAGGTTAAATTGTCAAAATCAGTGTATTGTTTCAATTCAAAATTACATTTAAGCAACATCATTTTCAGATTTTTGCACAGTGTAATTAGAAACTTATATTGTTTAGAATCTGAAAATTGCTATCTCCTTTTACATATTTACATTACATTGATTGGTAGTTGCATTCATCTAGTTCCTATCCTCCATTTTGGGCCAACCTAAGTTTGTGAAACTTGTATGAGCTTCACAACTTGGTGTCCTATTTCCAATACTGTCGTGAGATGTATTTCAAGACTCATGTCATCCCGTGATATATCAATTGTTGTGGATCTTGGGATCTCTAACTCTTTCACTCATAGTGTTGACACTAGTCAACCCACTATGGATCATACCTTTGACACTTCATTTCCTATGACATCCTTAGCAACAACCAATGTTGCTAATGTTGAAACAATGGTTGCTAGTGTCACTGAAGAGAACCTTAGAAGAATGGATGAAGAATTAGAGAAATTGCAAAATTTTGCGAGTTTTGATTACATAGTTGGTAATGTGGATCCTATGATAGAAAACATAAGAGAGCTGATTGGAAATGACAAAGGACAAGAATTTTTTCATAGCCTTAGTCACATCATTAAAAATAACATTAACAATAACAAGAATGACTCTACACATGCTATGGTCAACTTCATTGAAGATAAAAATTGTAAGGGCTAAACCAATATGCCCCTTGATGTTGCTTTCTCACAACATGACATACTTAAACATGCACCTGATGGCCCTCTTTACATAGCTAGAAGAATTAATGAAAATCCTACTTATGGGATACTAATTGATCCCATTTATTTAGAGAATGTGATAATTGAATAATTCTTATTTGTGCATGAACTCTATCAAGATACTTATGAAAAACCAAAAGAATGGATTAAAACACAATGGTTTTGCTTGCCCTATGATAGGTTTAATAACTCTCCCTCTAAAAGTTGGACTAAAAACATCACATGTCTCATTCACCATCATCTTGAATTTAGATCAATTTTGTGTAAAGTTAGGCTACCCATGGCTTTGCTCCATGAATGTCGTCCTGTCAGTTGTGCATACATGTTTAAAGTTTCCATTTGGAAATGAGATCTTTACTGTGCATCATAGTGGCTTTAATCCCATGACTTCCCGGGGGAATTTATCATTGGATTTCTTTTGGCCTGAGCCTATTAAACCTATTAGACCTTGTGAAGACTTCTTTTTCAAATCCTACCAAAATTTTAAGGCAAAATGTATAACAGAGTTATCCCTTACCAATATGCTTCAACCCATGATTGAGCCTCCTATCCTAGATGAGACTATCATTGAACCAAAAGCCCTTCCAAGTAACCAAGACCAAAACATAGCAAATCCTCCACCCATTTCTTATAAGAGACCAAAAGATAACCAAATAAGTCCCATTGTGCCTCCTAAAATCCAAATTTACAAAGATAAAGAGAAAGTGGTTGAACAACCTCCTGTGGTTCCTTTCGTTCCTCCCTTAAGGGAAGATAAGAAACCTATGTTTGATAAACCCACTCCTACATAATTACAACTTGAAAATCAAACAAAGAGAAACCAAAATGCTAGAGAGTATAGGCGTATAAGTCATGCTATTGCTCATCTGATACAAGCAAAACATGAACAAACAACAACTAAAGCAATACAAGATTATTCTACATCTTCGCCGCAACATAAAAAATTTACAACACAACAAGAACAATAACCTTCTATGGATATTATCATTAGACCTCATATTGTGACAAACTTAGATGATAATAATGAAATTGTAAAGATCTATGAACAAGTGCATAATGAGTTAAATTTATTTTTTTCCTCTTCCATGAGCTTAAATGATAAAAACCATGACAATCCTCCTACAAAGAGTGATTCACCACATGCTGAACTTGGTGATTGTCCTATTTTGACACTTGATGTTGTCCCTTTGGCTAGTTATCTACCTTCCACATATATTGAACAAGATTGGGATGCAAATGACCTGCTATAGGTTGAATCACATGTGCCTTACTAGTATTTTTCTTTAAATTTTCTTTTTCATGTTCTTTATGTGATTGCATGTGCATTATGTGATCCCCCATATTGTTCTGTTTGATGTCTCCTCATGTGCATTCCTCTTTTTGTATCTAAATTCTTCTATATGTCGTAAACCTTTATATTTTTTTTTGTCTTATGTTTTCCTTTTGGGGATGACACAAAGTGTCAAGACATTTAGGTCTCTTCCATGTTGACCCAAAAGTTTTTCTTTTTTTTTTCTCTCTATGTGTTGTTCTTCCTTGATTCATAATTTATTTGTGGAATGATGACGTTTCTGAGCTCTATAATATCATTGTAGCAAAAACATACATTGAACCTAAATCTATGGATCCCTAATGTGTTATTTTGGGATTTCATGTTACAGGAAACCCCTCTCTTTCGTGACGTAGCTTCATTTGGAAACATATGTTTGACACAGGGCTTTCCAAATAAACTCTCATGTCTTGTTTAGCATTTATCATTTTTCTACTTTAAAGTAATTGCTCATAGTATGGTGTTAGAAATTTCTTTAAAGTGGGGGCATACATTGGAATTATTATTTTGAATTTTTTTCCCTTATGTTTCATATTGTGATCTTCTTACTTCTTGTGATGTGTCTTTTTCTTGGTGGTGTCATTGGGTTTGATGTCCTCCAAGAGTGTGAAATTTCTTGGCATACAAATTTCCTCTTAGTGGTAATGTTACACATTGCATTCCCTAAGTTGTGAATCTTTTATCCTAGACTTGTCCTCTCTTGGAGAGATTAGGCACAATGTTCCCTAAGAGAAGACCTTACATGAACTAAGAAAAATCCCTTTGAACATGTCTATTTTCATTTTTTTTATAAGTGTTTAGCATAACACAACTTGCTAACCTCATGAAGTTAAAAGTTCATATTGTGGTGCCTTATTGAAGTTATCAGAGGTATAGCTTTGATATAGTATGGGAGTCTAATAAGATTCTATCATTTTCCACCCTTGGGGGATCACCTAGTGGACAGCCTGAGGTTCTGCTAGAACATGTGAGTGTGCATTGTTGTTTGCATAGTGAACATCATGTTTCACTTGTAAACGTTTTTGGACAAACAGCTTAGGCTTGATCCACATCAAGTTGGACAAAAATTCGAGGATTGATCCACCCTTTTTCCTTTTTTTCTTTTCTTTTAGTCTTTGGAATTGTATGATTGAGTATCTTTTCATTACTGCATATATATATGTTTAACATAGGCATGTGTTTCTTTGTGCATTTGTTGGTTTTTCTATGAGATCTTAGATCTTGGGGGCTTGATCATCCTCTTTGAACTTTGTTATCTTATCCTTCCAAAAATTGTGCAGTTAGACCTCTCTTGACTATATAATTTAGACTGAGTTTGACACAAGGTCATCCTATCACTAAAGTGGGAGCTAAATGTAGTGATGGAAAATGTATCCCTTTGCATTTTCTCACTTTTTTGGGCCCTCCTAGTTAAAATGGACTTAATTTTGCCTTAATTTACTATTGTAAAATATATTTATTTACATATTCACATTAAGTTTTAGGCCCTATTAATTAATTGAGCTTAATTATGCCTTAATTATCCCTATAATTCATTTTACAAGCCTAATAAATTGTATTTTCTGAAAGGGAAACCCGACATTCATTAATTCCTTAACATAACACTTCACATTGGGTAATGCGTGTCCTAGGATTAGGGACCTGGGATCCATTCTCCCATGGGTGAATGTGTTCTCCCTAGACATTAGGACCTAAATTTAAATTATGTTTTGGTAGGATTTTAATGTCTCTAAGTGTATATTTAGATGTCACCTTGTGATATTTGAATTTTGGGAAATTAAGGATACATACCTATAAATATAAGGTTATTTCACTATGTTTCACCTAGCAATTTTATGAGATTTCAAGAGAGAACTTCAAGAGAAATTAGAGCCATTCAATATAAATTAGAGGCACTCAAGTTTATGACACTATTTTGACTGTATCCCCTTTCAAAAAAAAGAATATTCTCCTTTACCTTTTACCAGTCTCTTTTGGGAATCCATGAAATTCATCATACTTGTAAAATAATTCATTCACCACCTTTTCATCAGGCCTTCCAATCCAATCTACCTTAAATTTTGCTTCCTCGAACTCTTCGACAGCCACAACAACTGTTTCTCGCATCTGACTAATATCTTTTGTAGCCCATTGAGTTTCAAACTTTATGCTCATTAGCCTGTCCAAGAGAGCCCCTTTAGGTCCATCACCCTCTTTAAGAAAATTCTCTAATCATTTACCCGAACTATCATTTATTTCTTGCAGTGAACTCCATTGTCCATTCTGAGGAAAATCTTCAACAGTAACTTGTGTAGCAATCTCCTCAAATATACTTGTATGCTTCCTTATGTCATATTGAGCTTTGAGGAGAATTGTTCTGTGCTCAATAAGCACTTCAAATTTATAGGTAGTGATTCTAATAACCTTCTTAAGATATTCAAGAACCTCATCACCAAGAATTCCTGATTGGATCAACATGTCCCTTGATGTTTTATCAATCAATTTCAAACCCTTCAGATACTTTCTATACTTTTCTTCTTCTCCCCACCATTATTTAGCCTTTCCTTCAATTTCATTGAGAAGAGTAAGAGCTTCATCATACTGCTTGTATCCTTCCTCTAGAAGTTCTGGACAATCTCCTTCTTAAAATTATCAGACCAGCTATCACACCAAGTAGCCTTCTTTTTAATAGCACTCAATTCATCCACCTCCTTCCATCTCAACAGTACAGGAACTTTTGATGGTGTTGGCTATTCAGGAGTGGATGTAATTAGTTCATTAGGAAACCATTCACTTCCCTACCTGAGCCTTAAGCTCATCCTTATCCTGCTTATCTTTGATCATCCTAGACTTGGTAGTGGTGGCCATGATATCAATGAGATTTATTTGCTGATTTTTGGTTTGTTTACCTAGATTGACAGTGCTTACTTGATAATCCACAACTTGTAGCTCCCTATCATCCTTATCAACCACTGGGGTGGAAATGGATACAACCAAAGTCTCCATCATCAGTGAGCCTCATGGAATGAACAACTCGAGGATTCTTCTTTGGCTTCACTTTGTCCACTACTTTGATCATGTAATCCCATGTCACTGGCTGAGCTTGAACCTGTTGTCTCTTTTCTAGATTTAACTTATGCCAAGTAGGGGAAGCTAGCTGAGTTGTTACCTAGTGAGTACTAGGGGGTGTTAAAGGTGGAGGTGTAGAAGAAATTATTTCTACTGGTTGCTTAGAAGAAGTCTTTTTCTTCTCCCCTTGTTCTTTCTGTAACCTCTCCTATTCTATTTTATCATTCTGAGCTCTAATTTCTTCTATCTTTTTCATCTCTTGTTTTTGTGCAGCCTCTTCTTCATCCCTTAATCTTTATTGTTCTAATTACATTGCACAAAGTTCCTCTTCTGTTGCCTTGTCTTGCTCAAATTTCTCTTGTCATTCCAACTCTCATGCATTAGCCTCTTCCCCACCTTTCTTTTGGGATTCTGTAGTTTCCTTTTCCTGAGCTAACTCCATCTTTCTTTCTTTGTTGTTCTTCTTCTTCACTAGCTAGCTCTTCAACAACTTGTTTTTTAGTAGCTTCCAATATTTTCTTTTGTTCTTCCTCGATTAAAACATTGTTCATTGCAGCCTCATCCCAAAGGCTTCCTTCCTAGAACCCACTCTCCTCTTCTCCCTCTTCTTCTCTCTCAAGATATTCTTCCCGTTCAGATTTTTCTTCATGAAGTGGAGTTTCTTCAGAGTCCGAGGACATAGGTGATTCTGTCACATCATTCGTAGGGGCCCCCTCTTCCTGAACTACTATTGTTTCCATAGTTAATGGTGTGGTAGGAGGGGTATCCTTTGTTTCCAAAGGTATCGTAGGACATTCTTTAGTAGTTTTTTTTCCAAGGTACATAGTAGGTATGGGTGTAGCACCAAGACCTGAAATGACCCCTGAAGCAACAACTTGATAAGTAACCTTAGCTTTTTTCAAAGCTTTAGTAACTTGCTTCATTGAAATTTTTTCCTTTGTTGGGGCAGGTTCTTCTATGGTTGCAACAATTTTCTTTACCTTTTTGTACTGCCTTGTTTCAATGGAGGAAGCAGGTTCACTCCTAGAATCCTTCTTCCTAGAAGCTTTAACCCTTGGTTGCTTTAGACGGAGGCTAAGCCATTTCAAGATTCTATCAACCGCTAGCTGTGACACTTTATGAATATTAGTTTCCTCTTTCTCCATGCAATTGATTGGCTCCAAATCCTTGGGGGCCACTTTATCCATTTCATAGGAAGGATCAAGAGTGATCCCATCATCAGTAGTGACTTTTGGTATGTCCCCTTTAACCTCAAAGTCCATCTAGGGAATGGTCAACCTTTCATATCCCCTTCTTCTTACTTCAAACTGATCTTGGAGGTTTTCCTAAAAGTCTTCAAGAAGTGACTAATGGTGAGGAAACTGTGAAGCATATATGCCATTCATTTTCTTCTTAGGATCAAAGTCCTTCATGGATGTATGATGTTTGAAATTCATTGACTAAAATTCCTTTGTTGATGACTTGGATGCTATAGATGATGAACAAGAATAAAACCCTAATTGCATTGGGAATGAATGACAACTAGCCTTGTGCTGTGCAGAAAACTTGGCATTCACCTCAGTTGCTTGACGAGCAAGCTCCATCAAGACCCACCTATCACCATAGCACCTTGGTAACTTGAAAGGGTGCTTTTCATATCCAAATAGTTTGAAATAGGGGGATTTGGGGCATTGGATAAACCAATATACCTACTCTTTAATAAATTCCACTTCCTCCCGCGACAATCTGAAACCAACATCTCCTATGAGCTGATTAATGATAACATATAAAAATGCATCATTTACCCTTTTAAAGTGTCTTTCTACTGCCTTCAACACCAACTAGTCATAATGTTCCCATACTTTCTTCTGATCTAGACCATCGTCCATTGATCCCACAACAGTTAACCCTGAAAATTGTCCCATTCTCACAACATAATAGATCAGAAATGAAGACATGTAGAATGTCTTGGTTTCCATTACTTTTAATATTTGATCATGGATGTTGTCTGAAATTATCTATCCCCAGTACAAATGTTGTTGCCTATCAAGAATTGGTTGAATAAATGGAAACATCCAGCTCTCAAAGGTACGAGAGTCTTCCTTTCCAAACACTCTTGCTAAAAATGTGATCATATCACCTATATCCTCAAAGAAATAAAACCTCTTAGGCTTAGGTGGAATCTTCTTTATTGATTTCTTCTCTGTTTTCAGCCACCTATTGTTAATGAGCCTTTTTTTACAATCCTCATCTGCTTCCCAGTGTTTAAGTGCATCAACTTCAGACATAATCTTGGGGTTAGTGTGAGGAGGAGGATCCAAAACTAGTCTAATCATTCCCAGAGTTAAATCAATGATCATATTTCCTTATGAATCAATGCACTGCCTCTGAGTTGGATTATAAGTTTGTGCAATAGTTAAAATAAACTCTAGACACTACACAACAATAGGGAAAGTAGCCACATGTGCCAACCCGAAACCAACAATCCTCTTTTCCCGTGGGGAAGCATCTTCTAAAAGTATCATCATATAATTGCTTAAGGTCAATGTGGCCCACAAGTGTATCGGTAATCTTCATTACCTCAGAACCAAAATTAGATGGTATTATGGTCCCTTGGAACTTGTACTTCATGGTAACAAGAACCTGTTTTGGTTTTGACCTTTTGACCCTTGCTCCCTTCGGTGTTCCTTCACCAACCATTTCTTCCTCTGAATCAAACATCTGTTAATCACCTACAATACTGACCATTATCAAACAAAGGGAAGACATGTGAAGAATAGGTTAGCACAAGCATTCATATTAAATCCCATTTACTCAAGAGAAATTCCCATTCTACAAGTTAATTCAACATTTTTGGGTTTTGGGTTCAAGATAGAACCAAGAACATAACCATTCTAAGCACAATACTAAACTATATCAAAAGTCAGGATTAGGAAAAACCTTGAAACTAAGCTTAATACAACACCCTTCAATACTATTGGGCATCAGAATTAGGTTTTCACTCAACACCTACACCTATAGTGATGAACAGGGTTTAGTTTCATTTTGTGGTCTAATCCCACAATGTGTTAAAAAATTAGGATCGGGTTAACACCAAGCAACAATACTTAACAAATAGAGTTGGTGAAGGGTTCTCTTTGAGTTCTGATCCCGATGAGGTGTCAGAAGTCAAAATCAGGATATGGTTTGGAACTCAACCCAAAGGAGTGAACAAGTTTGAGTAACGTCTTGAGTTGCAATCCCAATGAGTCATCAAAAGTCAAAATCAATAAATGGTATGAGATATGACCTTTAGCATTTAAGCAAGGATAGGTCAACTCTGAGTTTCAATTCTAACAATAAAAATTGGGATGGCACTAAATCATGAAATTTAAAGTTATGTCAAGGGTTTGGTGCCCGTCCGAAATCTGTTCCCGATGTTAATGAGGGGATAAAAATCGGGACACAAGTTGATACATTGCCAAAAATATTGAACATTTTTGAAGTCATAACCCAAACTCCAATTCCGATGAAACATCAAAAGTTGGAATTGGGACAAAAACAAGACTTGGACCCAAGCGATGGTTTAAGCACATAGTGCAATTCCAAATCCTGATGCTGAAATAGATACTAGAACTAGGATCAAGGAAATCAACAAACACAAAGGAAAAATGGATCTAACAGGATCTCTAAACATGCCTTTGGGATTGATAAAAGAAAGGATTTAGACCCTTGATTCAAAATGATTAGAAATTCAAAGTTTATCGAATTCAAAACAAACTTGACCAGGCAGTACAAAAACCCTAGGTAAACTAGGGCATGGCAGGAACAGAAAACCCACGCACAAAAAAAAAAGAAAAACATGAGAAAAATGAAAATGAGGAAAACCCACAACAAAAGAAAGGAAAAGAACTAGAGGGTTGGAAGAAAAAAAAATCTCACCAAAAAGGGTGCCAAGGAAATGGGAAAAAAACTAGAACAAAATAGAAAAGAAAACAAGAAATAATAAACAGGAAATGTGAACAAAAAACCAACACAAGCAAACTAAAAATGAGAGGAAAAAACAAGAAACAAGTACCTACCTCACAAATGTGACTAGAAATCCAACATCACAACAAGTAATTTGAGTGTAACCTCAAACCCTAACCCTTAGCGCCTCTCTAGTTCACTTCGTCTAAGTCAATACATGAAAATGAATGAAAACCAAGGAGAGGCGAGAATAAAAAATGATTCGTGCATGCAAATAGGTGTTAATTAATGCGGGTAGCTCAGGCCTCGGGATAAGGTTGGAGGTCATAAATGTGCCATCGCAAGAATAGAGGTAAGTGGGAGTGAGGATTGGGAAAGGACATGGCACCAAACCTTCAATGAGTGCAAAGTTCTAGCAAAGGTCTAAAATCCAAACCCCCCAAAAAAAAGACAAATGTGGAAATGGGGATCATGATGGAACATGGAACAAAAAATTTGGAAAAGTTCTTGGTTCCAGTTCTGATCCGATGTCCGATTTTGAAAAAGACAAAGGGAATCAGAAATTGGGATCAGAATGGAAACAAGAACAAGAACTTTTGAAAAGTTCTTAGTTTTGGTTCTAGTCTGATGTTTGATTCTGACACAAGCAAAAACACACAAGGAAGAAAAGAGGAGGTTGGGATCAGAATGAACATAGGAACTTACACTTTTAAGGGTGTAAGGGGATGATTCTGATCTAGTACCCAAATTTGATAGAACAAAGAAAACACAAGGCAAAGTGTAGGGATTAGGATCAGAACAAAAACAAGAACTTGAACTTGAAACTTGAACCCAAAAAACAAAGAAAAAAAAGGACTTAGGAGAAAAAGAGACAACTCATAAAACCCAAACAAGAACACCAAAGGAAAAAGCAATAAAGGGTGACCCATTTTGACCAAAAACAAGAATGGGGTGGTTATGCAAGGCATAACACTAAGTTTCAAGACATTACCAAGACCTTTTATGCCTTTTATATACTTTCTAGCAGTCTTAAACATGTGGAAATGGAAAAATGTTATGTTGATATGTGTATGTATGAATTTATGAATTTATATGAAATTTAGTAGGATTTTATGTCTAATTTATGATTTTAAATCACGAGGATGCTTTAGAAATAAGACTAAAACTTGCAGCAAGGAGAATTGTCAACCCACAAAAATGGGTTTCTCAGCTTGCAACATAAGGATTGTGGATTGTTGTAAAGAAGAAGTCAATTGAACAAGGCACGACACTTTTAGGAGGAAAAAAAGGTGATTATTTATTGATCAAATGTGATTAATCAAATATCACTCTTACCTGTCGATGAGACAACGAGGAGAAGAAGAAGTCTAGTTGCATTTGGACTAAATTATGATAGAGCTGTTCTATGAACATGTTTCTATTATGAGTGGTTAAGCTATTGGACATAGATTATGTATTTGGTTTTTCTACTATTATTTTAGATAGTTATTGTTTTCTGTTTTAAAACTTATTTCTCTTCCCATCCTTGAGGAAGAGTTGATAGTTTTTTTGTCTATTTTTAGTCCCTGAATAATGAAACTCCTCATAGACCCTAAAGAGTAGGATCTTCTAGGAGATCTAGTTACCTAGTTATTTGGTTACTATTATTACTCATTAGTTTCAACAATGTTATGAATAGAATGTGTGTTATTGAACAAAGATCTTTATAGATTCCTATTAGATTTTGTGTAATAGTTTAGTGGTAGAATGAAATAAAGAGAATTGGTTTGACATCATGATTTTCTGAGTAATTATCTTAAAAATCTCATGGAAGCAACAACTCAAGCAAGGGCCACTTGAGGTACTGCTAAACCACCTTAGTTTTAGTTGTTAAAGTAGATAATGTATTACAAATTCAATTGGTAATCTTAGTTAAATAATTTTGAGTGAATGTGTTATAATTCACACATTAGATTCTGTAGCTTAATATTATGTTTCATACTCTAGAGGATTATCTAGGTTAGGAAACTGTAGTTTAAAAATTAATAGTTACAATATTAAGATAGTTTTGGAGAAACTGGACTCTTCGAGGAAGAGGTTTCGGTGTCTGAAGATATTGAGGATTCTAGTCAAGAAGAGGAAGAAGGAAATACTCCTTAGGAGGAGGAGCATGGTGAGGGTGAAGGGACAAATCCTAGAACAACTAAAGAATAGGGAAATATAAATGAAACCCCAATTGATTTGGAAACTGCCAAAATTACTACTAATACCCCTCTCAATTTTGAGTCTAAATGAAAGAAACACTAAAACGGAAAAGACAAAAATGGAAATGCTTAAAGAGAGGATGAAGCAAGTTGAAAGAATGTTGCAGAAAGAAGACAATTCAAATAGGTTCTAAGCTATTGAGGAGGTCATAAAAAAGGTCTGTAGAGTGATGGGTGGTATCATGAAAAGAGCTATGATGGGTATCATATCGGGAGAGGGAAAGATAAAAAAGCAGCTGAGGAAAATGGAAGAAGGGATGAAGCTGATCGGTCCAAGATGATGGAGATAAAAGATAGCCTCGAGGATACTATCAAAGATTTTGAGAAGGCTTCGAGCCTAATAGAGGGTTCCTAATCCTCTGTTCTATGTTTTGTTTTTTTCCTCTTTATGGCTTTGGTTGACTTTTTTTTTGGCTCTTTTGTAAGGTTTATATTTGATATTGGCTTGGTAAGCCCGAACTATGTTTATATACTATTAATCTTTGTTTGGATAGTTATATGCTCTTTGGGAACTTATGACAAGCTCTACCTTCCCTATGACGATCTCTGGATTAATGATAGTATGGTTTTGTTAAAATTATATTGGTACTTGGATAGGGTTATCTATTTTGACTCTTTAGGAATTGGTTGATACTTGTTCTCTATGGTTTTGGTGAGGAGATGTAGTGTTGTTTCTTGTTTTGTTGTTTCCTCTATTTTGCTATTCTTGTATGATTGTTTTTGCACTGGATAATTTTTCTATTTTTGGATGGGATCAAGGCCCTAACCCTTCTTATTTAATCAAAAAAATTAGGTACCTATAACAGAAGGTAGTTGTTTACATTCTTTTTCCCTATTTTGTAAATTAGCAATTTATTATGATTTCCAGCTTTTATTTTATTTGCACATGTGTATTCCCTGATATTCAATTGATGTAGGATGTTTCTAGAATATGTGAATGTATATATTTTGTCAGCACTATCTAAAGTTTTATGACTACCTAGTTGATAATTTAATGCAACCATCTTATGAATAATGAACTGCTTAGTTAGGGATCCTCAAGCCCTTTGAGTTGTGTGCATACTCTATATTACCAATTTACTTAGAAATTAGAGTCACTTCAAAAGACTAAAAAAAAAGAACAATAGTCACATCCATAGTCAAAAACTGTAGAACAACTCGATGAGGAGTAATCACCACATCTGCAATAGTCTAGCCTAGAGAAATTGGCTCAAATGGATGCCATTATAGAAGGGGAAGATATTAGAGTAAGTTGGACAAAAGTAGTACAAATTCAACTTCTCCTATTTTTTCAAGGCCAAAAATTTCCTTGTAGCTATAAAATCAGGTATAACAATTTAAGTTATAGTAGGAGAAGTGGAGGAAAGAGAAAAAAGAAATGTAATCAAAATTTGATTCAAATATCCATATGTATGCTTCATGTCTAACTTGAGTTTGTAGGTCTAGGTTATTTCCATAATAGTGGGTATATCAAAGATTTCACTTTGGATTAGTGGATTTTGTAACCTCTGTTACACTCAATTTGAGTACAAGACGAGTTCTAATTTTTGATGAGAAATAAATAGGTTCAATACCGATTGTTGGGAAATTCAATATCTATCCAAATATGACTTCAATGGATGAGATTCAAGGCTTGGAATACAACAATATGAAAATATGAAACTTATATGCAAATCTAAAAATTAAGTTGCCTTAATATGGAATTACCATGATTAGATTCATCTTCTTTATGATGCAAAAAAAAAAAACATAACATGCCTATAAACACTACCTAATGTGAAATTATAACACAAATATATGAAGAATACTATCATAGTAAGATAGCATCAATGAGACACAAATCAACAACACAAGAGCATCACATAACACATGATTTATGTGGAGAAACCCTTGTGGGAAATAACTCCACCAAGAAGAGAGGCCAATAATGCATTATCATTGTGGATTGAAAATCCCTTGAGCTCCCTTCTGGTTGATATTATTGTTTTTCTTAAGCCTCGAACCATGCCTCATATGCTTATATATCTCTGGGCCCCTTTTGAAGAGTTTTTCCCACTGCCTCCACGTGTCTGCTGCGTGCTCCTTGCAAAGAATTCTTCCCTTGCTGCTTTATCAAGCCCCACCATGTCTCCACATGTCAGTATCATGAGCCTTTGTGAGCCCGCTCCCCTTTGCTTCTTTACCAATCATGGGTACCTTTTGGTGGACCCCACAGTCAATGCTCGAGATGAAGAATCTTCCACGTGTCTTCTCTGTGAGGAGTTTCATTGCAAGGAAGGGAGGAATGAATGAAGATCCCTGCCCTGTCGCCATGTGTCCTAACCAACTATATGGGTGACCAACACATGTCTTCATGATAATTTTTTTGCTTCCACACTAGGACCATAGTCATCATTCATAGGGGATGCATCTAGTTCGAAGGTGACTGCATTCCATGCTTTAGAATCTTTTCTGTTGCAACGGCCATGGGAAATCATTGCGACGAACATCATTTCTAGTGCCAGGGAATCTTTTTTGTTACTAGCTCCCAAGCGATGGGATGCTTCTCTATATATACTGCTTCTTCTTTCTAAAGATGGATTTTGAGTTTGGGGAATACCCAAAAAGATTGTGGAAAGATACCAGGCCTTTGTGCTTTTTTTAGATTATTGTATTAAGATACACAGACTGTGCCATGTTTGTTCAACCTTTTTGTTTCTTAGTTAATTGACAGAACATTACACTATGCAGTTATTGTACTAAGTAGTTTATTTGCATAACTTCTATAATTTCAATATAAGTTTTCTGATTCTGACCATTTCATGGACTCTTCTTTTTAGTAAATGTGTATGGAAGTTATCTTATGTTACTTGATAAACTTATTAGGCTTTTCATCTATATTATCTATTATTTTCGAACATGCAAATTGCTGAACGGGCCCTTAAAACCCATTTGAAAGGAAGGTTTACCATGCCCACACCTACATATTGGCACATCACCTTAGGTTAGATCTTTATTTTATATATCTACTTCCTTTTCCCATTCCAAACCCCCAAATATAGAAGAAGCCAACTTCTTTAAAAATCCAGAGGTCACTCAGTTTAGTGCGATTGGTCCCCCCATTAACTGAGTTTCCCAAAAGGCTATTGCTTGAAAATTTTAGGCATCAATAGTGTCTTTTTCTGGAACATCTGGTGGGACTATCTTAAATGTATCTAAATCTAAAGTGGGTGTATGAGCCATCGACCTATTACGAGATCCCAAACAACGAATAACCTTGGCCTGTTAGTGCCACCGCTGGTAATAGTACAAACAAGAACCCATCCAGTGAATGTTCCGATCCCTCCACTAGCCATGTTGCTGATTGCTAACAAAAATTATGTGTCATGGGATGCCAGAAGCCCCCTTATAGCACTAGTAGAACTTGTTGTTTGGGCCCCTATCTCGGCTTATGCTTTGAAAGTTGTACCAAAATTCACCGGGGAAGGCTAAGAAAAACCATTCAAACACCTGTAAGATGTGGTAGACGTGTGTTTGGTGCATGGTGTTATCGACCAAAATGTTGCACTAAGGTTGCTCGCAGCCTCTTTCAAAGGAAGAGCACTAGATTGGTATCGCACTTTGAGAGCCAATACTATCAATACCTGGGATAAACTCAGAGACCCTTTCTATGAGATATTTTCAAATAATGGAGATCAATCTTTGCTATATTATCATCTGGAAACCATAAAGTGGGCCCCTCAGGAGGCCACGATAGACTTTAATGTCTGGTTTCACACAACTTGGCAAAGGATTTAGTTTGCAATATTCCCACCTATAGATTTGGCATTTATGTTCTATTTGAAGTCTCTCAACGCAGACATTTCAATAATGATCCAGTCCCTTGGTGGGAACACCTTTCTAGGTGCATATAGCATTGTTGTTTAGGAAGAGAATAATTTGATCGATGCCGAAAAGTTACTACCTTGACTTTCTATGCCTATATTTCTAGAGTTGTCAATTCCTACCCACGAGAAAGCATCTACTAGTGTGTCTGCTCCTCCCCAATCTATGTATGCATATTTGAGCACTTTGCAGAGTGCTACTTCTAAGTCTAATTCTTCAAAAGATGAGATGAGAAATGTCAAGGAGTTGTTGCAGAGCATCTAAAATGAAATAAATACCATCAAGCGGAACCAATCCATGCCTTCAAAACCAACTTACCAAAATTATCAAGGTGGAAAATCTTCCTACCAACAAAATCTGTTCTAAGGAGACTTGCGCACAAATCTGTAGACTCAAACAAGTAATCAGATGGTTCCAGTACCTACTCTGCTGTAGAATGCTCACCTAAGCTCAAGTAGAGAGTTGACAGCAGGGAAAAATAATCTTGCTGATGACATCAATCCCAAGTGCTTCCCCTGCAATGAAGCACATATGCCTTGAAATTGTTTGCATGCAAATCTACAACAAAGAGTGGCGGAACAATGTAGTCAAGGCATGACATCAGATTTAGGAGGTTATGTATATGCCTCTCCACAAATGGAAAATGTGGTACTCACCGCACAAATGCAAGGAATGTCCTTGGAGAAAGAGACAAATATAGCTCCAGATCACATTCTATTCTCATGGATGGAAGAAGAGGAAGTAGTGTTTGCAAATGAGGCCTCCACATCAAAGGCCCCACAAGTGCAGTCCGATTATAAAAATTTCTCTAAGAGAAGATTCACAGGTGAACTGGTTGTCTTGCAGCCCAAAAGTATCTCTGACCAAACTTTTAGTACCTCTGCAGTTGCACAAAAATTTTAGACACAAATAAATTGTTATAACAAGGGCTAAGGAACAAAAACCTCTGGATTCACCACCATTCAATATGGTGGAAAAATTGAAGAAATTCTTTGCTAATGTGTCTCTTTGGGAAATATTAACTATTCCAGAGTAGAAGTCATTGCTATAGAAGGCCTTACTAAAAGATACAAGCACTAAGCCAACATAGCACTCACTCAAGGGAAAGGCCATTGATCCATCACCTCCAGCCAAAGTCCTCACAAATAGTATAGAGGAAGCCTCTATCGAAGTTAGAGGTAAGTTGAAATTGAAACCTTTTTTCATAACTCTTATTTTTGGAAATAAGTTGTTGCATAATTCCATGATTGACTCAAGTGCTAGCACCATAGTCATGCCCAAGCAGATAGTTGAAGCCTTAGGACTTAGCTATGAACCTTTAAAAAGAGGGGTGACGAAGCTTGATGGAAACAAGGTTGAAACCATAGGTGTCATTAAGGACCTCCCCTCGACTCTATTCTCCTACCCTAGTATCACAGTTCCACAAGATACTGTGATCGTAGATGTGCCCCCCATATTTGGTCTTTGCTTATCTTGAGAATTCACTTCCAAGATAGGTGGATATCTTTCCTTGGACTGGTCACACTTAATCCTCAAGACCAAACATGGAGATAAAATGAAGATAGTATCCAAACATCTACATTTAGAACATGTGGCAGATGAAGCCATGATCAACTTTGAGGCCGCTTATACCTCTATCACCAAAGAGGAAATGTATTATACTGAGCTACTAGAGGATGAGAAGGTGACCAGAGACCAGATTGATTCAAAAGAGGTTCTCTTGAGTGAATAGATAGACATTGAACCTTTTGGCAACTATCATGCCATTGGATTGGGAAAATATTCCATCTATGATGAAGATCAAGTGATGCTGAAGGTCATTAAGGAATTCAAGGATGATCAAGTCTCAGAACTATGGATGCTACATTTTGATATGGAAAGATGTAAAGTTGGTGCAGGAGCTGGGATATGTTTGATGTCCCCATTCAATGAAAATACCCTCAGGTCTTTTCGCTTTCAATTTTCCTATTCGAACAATGAAGTTGAACATGAGGGCCTAGTGCAAGGTTTGAGTTTTGCAGAACGGTTGGGTGTTAAATAAATATCGGTGTTCGAAGACTCCAAGCTAGTGGTGAATCAAGTATGAGGGCTCTCCATAGCCAAGAATGTCCACATGAGAGTCTATAGACATAGAGTCTGGGACATGATTGAAAGCTTTGAAGCCTTCAATATCTAGACAGTGCCTAAAGAGAAAAATGTAGATGTAGATCACATGGTAGTAATTGAATCTCAATTTGACCCTATTCCTGACCTAATTCATAACATACACTTTGTACAAGTGATTTTATGATTGGAAATCGTAGATAAAGATTACAGATGACAAGTGTCCACAAGTGATGAAAACATCGCCTCATTCATCCAAGGCCTATGAAGGGAAAATTATTTAATTAAGGTCCAACAAGCTTCCAAAAGGATTGGTCACTCTTGAAAACCTATTCGATTGTGATGATGCAAGGAATGATGAGAGGAAGTTTGTAGTGGATAAAAGTAACTATGCTGACCTTCAGGTCACTGATGGAAGGAAGCTGGAGGTCAGAAAAGATGTCCCACAACACAATAAAGAAAGGCTCATTAAATTTTGTGAAAAATATGAAGTAGTGGCTTGGTCATATGATGACCTCAAGAGATATGATCCTGAAATCATCCATCATACTATAGAACTAACAAAAGGAGCAAAAACTGTCCACTAGAAGCAAAGACTAGTAAATCTGAAGATTGAGGCATTGATGGCCCAAGAGTTGACAAAGCTAATTCAGTCCCAGATCGTCTTCCTGATCAAGCACATCACATGGGTGTCCAACCTAGTTCTTGTCCAGAAAAAGAATGGAGATATCTACCTGTGTGTTGATTTATAGGACCTAAACAGAGCATCCTTGAAGGTCCACTACCCCTTTCCCTCCATGGAGCCCATCTTGCAAATAGTGGCTAGCTCAAAAATGTTCTCTTTGCTGGATGACTTCTCTGGTTACAACCAGATTTGGGTAAAAGAGGAGGATCAACACAAAACTATGTTCACTACTAAGTGGGGAATGTTTTCCTACACGAAAATGCCTCTTGGTCTCTCAAATGTGGGAGCTACCTTCCAACATGCAATGGATATCGATTTTAGAGAATTGATCAACAAGATTATCTTAATCTACTTGGATGATCTGACTGTATTCTATAATTCTAAGGATGATCATTTTGATCATCTAAAAATGGTTTTTAAAAGATGCCAGAAGTTTTGGGTATCCCTGAACCCAAAAATATGTGTCTTCGGAGTCCCACAAGGAAAATTATTGGGGCACATGGTGTCCAAATATGGAATTGCATTTGACCCAGAACGGGTAAAGGAAATCAGAGAGCTTCCCCTACCACTCAACAAGAAGGGAGTTCAGTCCTTTTTGGGGAAGGTAAATTTTGTGAGCAAAGTCATTTATGATTTTGCAGGACTAATTAGACTTATTACCCTAATGCTCAAGAAGGATCAATTGTTCAAATGGAAAAAAGAGGCCAGAGAAGCCTTTGAGAAGGTTAAGGATGCTATTTCTTCAACTCCTATGCTGGTAAACCAAGACCTATCCAAGGACTTCATAATGTATTTATTCAGTAGCAAACCAACATAGCTATTGTTTTGACCCAAAAGGATGAATGGTGTAGGGGCACCAATTGAACAAGTTTGGTTTTATCTGGTCAAATAAGTTTTTTCATGATTTGAGTCATTTTCCATTAAATAAGGTCATATAGACCATTTAATGATGTAATGAGTCCTTTATTAGTCAGTAGGTGCTTAGGAGGTTCAAGTTGCAAAAAAATGCAAAAAAATATTGTCATTTCAAAAAGTGTAAAAGTGCACATATGTAAGTTTGTAGAATGCCAATGGCCATTTTATTTAAATGGTTGTTTGAGGTAGTTGAATCAGTTAGTTTTGGAGGGAACAAGTTTTAATATGTGAGAAAACTCGTTGTAATTCTCTCTTGAATATTTGGAAGGAGAAAATCAAACTATTATCTCTATTTTACTGTTATTTTATGGTAAATTCTCTGTTTGCAGGCCTGGTATAGTTTTGTATAGGGGAAAACCATTCTAAAACCTTGTGAATTTTTTAAAGGGAGGAGGTAGCTTCAGTTTGCATCTGGTTTAAGCACTTGATATTAAGTTTGGTGAAAGATTGACTTAGTTTTATGTAAGCAGCCCATGTAACCCTATTTTAGGGGTTTTGAGTGTCTAAAATGTCAATACAAGCCATTCCACCCACTGTATCACCATGTAACTTAGTGGAATGGATCATTAGGGCTTAGGACTTGTTTTAGTAAGGTTGATGTGAGCAGAGGTGGCTGTTATAGTAAGGTTGATTCCTTGATGGTGAAAATTGTGGTTTTTGGGTGAAATTGTGAGGTTTGAGAGAGGAAATGTGTGTAAAATTTGGGGGCAGTAGTATTTCTTGATATTTTGAGTTTTTGTAGACAAAATTAAAGATGATTGAAGCCTTTGTTGGGTGTGTAGAGGTTAGGAATGTGGTTTCTCAATAAACCCTAGGGAAAATAGTGTAAAAGGAGGGTTTCAAGGAAAGGTGTCTTAGGAAGCAAGTCTCTCACCAAAGGTTTTGGAATTAGAGGTTTTTTTGTCAGGTTAGTGCTTCCCAATAGATATTTGGGGTTTTTGGAATGCTCAAAGGGTACTTCCTTTCTAAATCAGACCTAATTAGTCAAGTTGTTCAGTGTAGAAAGCTTGTTTAGTTGATGCTGGTCCAGAGTGACCTAGTTGGATTTTGAGATATGTTTGAACAAGGTTAAAGGGTATCTAAAAACTTAATGCATTTGTGGGTTTGAGTAATTTTTGTGAAGATTTTTTCTAATTTCAGTGTTTGTACACCTACAAGGAAAGCTAGGTGAGATTGTTGATACTTGACAAGATAGGGTTATAAGACCTAGAAGTTTGTTTGATTTGAGTCAAATTGTGTTTGTGAACAAGTTGATCACCTGCCCTTGCATCAATTGGTATCAGAGCATAGGGATTAGATCCCTAGAAATTTTAAAGTTGTAAATTGAAGAAAGGATAAGTGGAAGTTGAAAATACAAAGTTGTTAAAATGCCCCCAAAAGGAAAAAAAAGGCCAAGGAGATGAGTGATTTTAAGGATAAGTATGTTAGGGAGATCGAAGAATTGAAGGAAAGATTGGCAGCACTGGAAATAAGCAAGAGAAGAGATGAGGTTGAAAGTGATTCTGATGAAGAAGAGGAAGAAGAGTTTGAAGATGTGGATGAATAATTAGATCCAAAAGATCAAAGAATGGAAAAGTGGTTAAGGGGAGTCAAGAGTGATAAGCACAAGGTAAAGATTGATGTTCCAAAGTTTGGTGGGAACCTAAATGAGGAAGAGTTACTAGATTGGATTGCATCTTTGGATAACTACTTTGAGTGTGAAGACATTCCAGAAGAGCAGAGAGTCAAGATTGCTAAGACAAAATTAAAAGGTCATGCACTTTTGTGGTGGGACTATGAGCAATCAAAGAGAAGAAAGAGGAAAATCCAAGATTGTATCATGGGACAAGATGGTAGCCAAGATGAAAGGTAAATTTCTCCCTTCTGATTATGCTATTCAGATGTTTAGGAAGCTTCAAACTTGAAGACAAAAAGAAATAGATGTAAAAGAATAAAATGAAGAATTCTATAAGTTAAGTATGAGATCTAACCATAATGAGAACAAGGAAGCAAATATTGCTAGGTACTTGGGTGGTTTGAGATTGAATATTCAGGATGAATTAGCTTCTACAAATCCAAGGAGTGTTGAAGAATGTTATCAAATGGATGTAAAGGAAAAAGAAAAGGTGAAAAGAAGACAAGAAAAATAGTTAGAGGAAGAGTAAGCACTTCAAGAGGAAGAAGATCTTTCTATACTTCAAGACAAACAAGTGAGAGCCAAGAAGAAGCAAATAAAAGAGAAGAACAAGCTATAGATTTCAGAGGTGGATTTAGAGGTTCAAGAGGCAGATTTGGTTGTGGAAAAAATTCAAATAAATTTGCTAGTAGCTGCTATAATTGCAATGAGTTTGGTCATCCATCCTACAAGTGCCCTGAAAATTTTGGGGCTACATCAAGTGGTGGAGAAAGGAGAAGTGAAAGAAGAGATCAAATTGTCCAAGAAGATGAAGGTGAGAGTTCAAATTCCAATAGTTATGTTGCTGCTCCAGAAGTTGGGGAAAGTTTGATGCTGAGAAGAACACTCTTGAAGACATCCAAGGAAGAGGAGATGATTCAAAGAAGGAGCTTGTTCAAGACAACATTCAAATGTAGAGGTAAGTTATGAAAAATTGTGATCGATTCAGGTTCAACTAATAATATGGTGTCTAGTGAAATGGTAGAGAAACTGGAACTAGAAATAATTCCTCATGAAACACCCTATAGGGCATCTTGGTTGAATGATAACCAATCACTTTTGGTAAATGAGTAATCATATGTTGAGTTTCAGATTGGTGGATATAGAGATAAGGTGCTTTGTGATATTTTACCTATGGATTGTTGCCATCTACATCTTGGGAGACCATGGAAATATGATAGGGGTGCACTATATGATGGAAGGGCTAATAATTACACTATTGAAAAGGATGGGAACACTTTCATACTAACACCTTTACAGGAAAATGTTGAGGCAAAAGGAAAGGAAACAAATATCATCATGTTTGGTAAGGAGTACATGAAGGATGAGGAAGATAAAAGAAAAGTATGTGCAGTCACTATAAAGGAGGAGGATGCTAAGGCAATAGGTTGAAAGCATGATTCAAAGTT
Organism: Sequoia sempervirens; assembly: GCA_007258455.2. Classification (NCBI taxonomy): domain Eukaryota; kingdom Viridiplantae; phylum Streptophyta; class Pinopsida; order Cupressales; family Cupressaceae; genus Sequoia; species Sequoia sempervirens. Next base: position 601,811,194 of record VDFB02000003.1, on the reverse strand, counting down.
GACAAGAGGAGTTGATAAGTTGGTATCAAGGAATGAGACAGAGAAGGTCAAGGATGAATTGACCATGAAGGTGAAAGATTGCTTGAAAAGGTGTGATGGAATTCTCGTAGGGACTGTGATTTATCCTTTAGAAGCAAAAGAGGTCAAGGGGAAATTAGTTGTTGTCAAGACAAAGGTTGTTAAGGCTGATGAAACAATAGTTTATAAGTATGATAAGACAAAGTCATTAGGGGTAGTAGGTCTGATGACAGAGACAAGGGGAAAATATGGAGTGAGATAAAGTGAAATGCAAGGACACAAAGGTGACTTTGGATATGCAACAGGAATAAAGAAGAGGGCATATCATAATGCCAATGGAAAGGGTATGTTTGTAGGTAGGAAGGAAGATCTGACATCTTTTCAAGGAGGAATGAAGATGAGACAACAATCTTTTAGTGAAGGACAATATGTTCAAGAAAGGAGTCAATTCAAAGGTAGGGATAATGCAAGTTTGAAAGAGTCATTAGGAGGGTATGCAGATTGGAGACCTTGGTATAATCAGAAGCAACATGGATTGATGACATACAATCCTCAAGGGGACTTGGGAACTTCTTTTGGTTGGGTGTATGGTGCAAGGGAACCAATTGAGTAAGTTTGGTTTTATATGGTCAAATGAGTTTTTTCATGTTTTGAGTCATTTTCCATTAAATAAGGTCATATCTAGACCATTTGATGATGTAATGAGTCCTTTAGTAGTGATTAGGTGCTTAAGAGGTTCAAGTTGCAAAAAAATGCAAAACAATAGTCATTTCAAAAAGTGTAAAAGTGCAAAAATGTAAGTTTGTAGAATGCCAATGGTCATTTACTTCAAATGGTCATTTGAGGTAGTTGAATAAGTTAGTTTCGGAGGGAACAAGTTCAAATATGTGAGAAAACTTTTTGTAATGCTCTCTTGAAGATTTGGAAGGAGAAAATCAAACTATTATCTCTGTTTTACTATTATTTTCTAGTAAATTCTCTGTTTGTAAGCCTGGTATGGTTCCGTACAGGGGTAGACCATTCTAAAACCCTGTTAATTTGTTAAAGGTAGGAGGTAGCTTTAGTTTGTATCTAGTTTGAGCACTTGATATTAATTTTGGTGAAAGATTGACTCATTTTCTATAAGCAGCCCATGTAACCCCATTTTAGGAGTTTTAAGTGTCTAAAATGTCAATATAAGCCATTCCACCCATTGTATCACAATGTAACTTAGTCGAATGGATCATTAGGGCTTAGGAATTTTCTTAGTAAGGTTGGTTTGAGCAGAGGTGGATGTTTGTAGCATTGGTCATGATGCCCTGATGGTGAAAATTGTGGTTTTTGGGTGAAATTATGAGGTTTGAGAGAGGAAATGTGTGTAAACTTTAAGGGAAGTAGTATTTCTTGATCTTTTGAGTTTGTGCAAACAAAATTAAAGATTATTGAAGCCTTGGTTGGCTGTGTAGAGGTTAGGAATGTGGTTTTTCAATAAACCCTAGGGAAAATAGTGTAAAAGGAGGGTTTCAAGGAAAGGTGTCTTAGGAAGCAAGTCTCTCACCAAAGGTTGTGGAATTAGAGGTTTTTTTGTCAGGTTAGTGCTTCCCATTAGAGATTTTGGGTTTTTGGAATGCTTAAAGGGTACTTCCTTTGTAAATTAGACCTAATTAGTCAAGTTGTTCAACATAGAAAGCTTATTTAGTTGATGCTGGTCCAAAGTGACCTAGTTGGATTTTGAGATATGTTTGAACAAGGTTGAAGGGTATCTGAAACCTTAATGTGTTTGTGGGTTTGAGTAAGTTTTGTTAAGATTTGTTCTGATTTCAGTGTTTGGACGCCTACAAGGAAAGCTAGGTGAGATTGTTGAAACCTGACAAGATAGGGTTATAAGACCTGAAAGTTTGTTTGATTTGAGTCAAATTGTGTTTGTGAACAAGTTGATCCCCTGCTCTTGCATCAATGTTGAAGGAAAGGGAGAAAATTTGATAGAATTCCATTCCTAGACCTTAAAGGATTATGAAAAGAATTATAACTTTGTTGAAAGGAAAGTATTCACCATTGTTAAAGGGCTCAAGAAGTTCCAACACCTCATATATTTCAACAAGGTAATTGTATATGTCACACATTCCATTGTGTGTGAATACATTATGAAAGGAGAAATCACAAAAAAAAGGGCCAACTAGATTACCAAAATCCTTGAATATGACATTGAGGTCAGGCCCACAAAGACCGTATGAGGGAGAGAACTGTGTGAGCATTTGGAACATGAACAAGAAATTCCAGCTGAAGAGGAACAACCCAAACTTGTTCTAATGAATGAATATGAGTTTGAAGGCTGCTAGTTGGTGGATCAGATGAGATTCATGCAAACTGGGAAATACCCGACGAGCCTCCCCTCTCAGAAAAGAAGATTCTATAGATTGCAGAATAACGAATATACACTCATAGAAGGAGTCCTTTTCAAAAGGAATTTCAATGGCATTCTCCTACGATGCATTACCACGGAGCAAGCAAAGAAAATTCTAGACGTTTTTCACAACAGTCCTGTGGGAAGACCCTTCTCTGCAAAGACCATCGCCATCAAAATTATGTGTGCCAAATATTTATAGCCTACACTATTTAATGAATCACACTCTTTGGTTAAGGCCTGTAAGGAATGCCAATTCTTCACAGGGAGAAGGAAAAACTCATCAATGCCCCTAAATCCAATAGTTACTGAAGAACCCTTTGCACAATGGGGCCTTGATTTTATTGAGATGATTAATTCCACCTCAAGTGATGGACAAAAATGGATCATCACGGCTATGGAATACTTTACTAGATGGATTGAGGTCATGCCGCTGAAGAATGCAACAAAGGCAGAGATTTTGAACTTTCTTGAAGAACTGGCAACAAGGTTTGGCCCGCTGAAGACCATCATCTCCGAAAATGCTAAGGCTTTCCTAGGCTCAAAGGTATGTCAATTTGCACTCAATCATGGCATATTCTTACAAACATCTTCAAACTACTACCCGTAGGAAATGGTCTAGCCGAGTTGACTAATAAGAATTTAGTCCAACTCATTAAAAGAATCAAGTTTGAACTCCAAAAAGAGGCATAAGAACCTCCGAGCAGTGCTTTGGGTAGACTAGATAACTCCTAAGCAAGTCCTTAAGACTTCATCATACGAGCTAGTACATGGGAAGGAAGCGCTATTTCCCATCTCCATGGAAATTCCTACACTACAACTACTCAAATCTCTAGAAGTTGAAAAAAACGGAGCCATGGAGGTCCGGTTGGCTGAGTTACTGGAGGTATAGGAGAAAAGAGGACAAGCCCTGATGACCATGACTAATTGCCAATAGGTGGTTTGACAAGAAGACCTGAGACTAGGGTCTTAAATGCGAAGACCTAGTGCTAAAATTCAATGAAAGAGCCACAAAGCTTGAACTACATGGAAAGTTTGATAGCCTGTGGGAAGGCCCATTTCACATTATTCAATGCTAGCAACATAATGCATTTGAACTAGAAAACATGGAAAAAGAAGCATTGGGGATTCCAGTTAATGGAGTCCACCTCAAATTGTTCAATTAAGCTTCAAGAATCATTTTTCCAGTGTAGATATGTAATTATGTAAATTTCCTTTGTGTTTTTGTTTTTTGTTCGACCGGTCTTTCAAAATGAACCCATAATACGAGAAGGAGAGAATGAAACCCATAATTTAGAAAGAAAAAGAGACAAAAAATTGATTAAGAGGCTATATATTCATTATACAGTATTATATATATTGATATGACAATTCCAAAATGGATCTCAGGCCATACTTTCTGGGTGTATATTTACTATGTAGTTTTTCAAGCACGTATTAAAGCCTTTCAATGCATATATACAAAAAAAGGAGAAAAAATTTCATTCTTCAAGCAGGGGCAGTAGGAACATTTTCATCAACAAAATTTGGAATGGCAGCAAGAGCATCAACAATAGCAATGGAAAGTGGTGGAGGATACACTAGGTTTCTGAAATCAGTGTACCACTCCATGTCGTAGAACACCACCACATTGTAGTAGTGCAACAAGAAGTGGTAGGCACGAGTAACCCTTTGGTGGTGCTCTTCAAGTGTCAGAATGTAGAATCCACTTGTTTGGAATCCTGAGAGAGAAACTTGGTATCCTAAAAGTTCTACTTGTGATTAGATCATCAAATTGATGTAGCCTACAAGAAAAATGTTAATAGATCACCAAATAAGAGTGTAAGGGGTGATTATAGGTTGAGTTTTGACTTGGAAGATTTTACACTAGATCCAAGGGAAAGATGCCACCATTTACTAACATTTCTAGAAGGATGAAATAAATTCTTAAAATGACAAGTGTGATAAAATTATGATTTAACAATGTGGAGGAGGAAAATAAAAAAGGTCTAAACCTTAGACACATGTTGATGAAAGTGATGAAGATGTGAGTAAAAGAGGAGATGTGCAAATTTTTGAGCAAGATCAAAAAACCTAGAAGTAGAGGAAGAAATGGATCAACTGAAAATTTTGAAGGCTATTTCAAATATTGTAAGAGGCATTCAATTGATAATTCTAATTATTCTAACTTGAATTAGATAAGTTTTCTAAATAAATTTTTTGAGTATGATGAAATTTTAGATCTTGAAAGGGTTATATTTTCAAAAACAAAATTAAAAGGACATGTTATTTGGAAAAATGAAATACAATTAGAAATAAATAAGAGAGAAAAGAAAAGATAAAAAATGGGATTAGATGGTTGTGAAACTAAAAAAATAATTTATAACTTGTTAGTGAACATATTTTTCCTTTACAATATTAAATATAAATGACTCTATGATGTTCAAGAAGGATGCATCAATTCACAATAGTTGGATAGATTCCATTGCATTGGTAATCTTCCTCTAAATTTTAGTTGAGGTACAACTCCCTCTTCTGATATAATTTTATATTTATAAAAATATATGAATTCGAGGGCATGCTTTTAACTAGAAAGCAAAAAAGGAAAACTAACACTTGCTCATATCCATGATACAAGCGTGAAGGAAAATACTTAAAGCTAAATTGTTGTTGAAATGAAATGGACTAGAAAATGATCAGTATTGTGACACAGGTCAGATTACTAACACCTGTTGACTTGACTCAATATAGTTTCAACCATCTACTACAAATAGAATGAATTAAATGTCACTAAACAACACATTATCAAAGGAAATGAATATCCAAATGCTTGTCAAAGCTCATAGACTTTCTCACAAACATTAACATCTAAAATCACAATTACTACACATAGACAATAACATTCACATAAAATAAATTAAAACTACAAAATTTGATCCTTTATTAAGATCGATTCTCACTCGTGCATCACAATGCAAGGGGGATCAAAATGTTGGACCCCTGCAACATCTTATAACTAAATATTTAAACTCTTACATCTATAACGATTAAGATTTCTTGAAACTATTTCTTGGATGCTAACCACTACTCAGTTGAACAAAATTCCATCAGAAGTTGACTAGCCCTATTAGATTATGACAATTCCTTCATTTATTGCTATTTTTAGGGATGGTTATGATTACATCTCATTTCCCGATTGATATGACAAGAGGATGAACTGTCGCTTAATGTGAGCAAACCACGTGGACTTCTTTCATGCCAAATATTTTCCACCTTAACATCCCAATGACTATTGATATGCCACCTAAGATCATTCTATGCATCTTTTTAAATGTTGAGGACTACTTAAATCCAATTCACTAGATCTACATCACATCGCCTTGCTTGAATTAATTAAGCTTAAAGCAATTTGTATGTACTTCAACATTAATTGCTTCAAATAAGCTCTGCCAATTTTCCTTCGTCACTCTATAAATCCTCTTCACCACTATTCATTCTGCACAATGCTAGTTACGTCTTCAAGCATGTCAAGCTCATCAAGTGAAGTAATCATGGAGATTGAATTTTTGGTTGTCGGAGGCATTGAATGCAGTGTTGTTCATAGGTTGGTGCTAGATCAATTGAGAGAGGTCTTCCTCATCTGTAGTGATGTGGAAGAAGAAGTCATCTACAAGATTATTGGTGAGCACTTCCTATTGCAAGTGCATTTTCACAATTCCAATCTTCTCGAGTGCTTTCTACACAATATTGTGTGTACTTCTAGTCTTTTCAAATGGACTTTACGAGTTGTTGAGTATCTAGTTTTCCCATGGTACCTACAGTGTGCTGAAGATGCCCTGAGAGGGATTTATGTTCATTTGTGTGTGGGTTTGATTGGTGACACAATTTGTATCTCCTGTGCATCATGTAATGAGAGGGTCAGCCAAGTTGTTACTCTGATGTGTGTTGGCATTGAAAGCAACAATATGGCGACGTTCGCTCATTACATTGAATACAACAAAAATATTTTCTCCTATGTAGATTGAGTGAAAGCAAGAGGTGATTGAGGCTATCAGATTCATCATATTCACCCTCTGTGTTTGAAAAACCCTACTATGAAATCACCTTCTTTTTGGCAATGTAATACAAAGTTTTTATCAATATATATATATATATATATATATATATATATATATATATATATATATATATATATATATATATATTTGGCTTTTTGAATCACTTTGTGTTATGGATATCTTTGTCTACTTTACATTCACTATTTGCAACTTTTAATTTTTATGCTCATGTGGAATGATGTATGGAATACTGCATTTTCTTGTAAACAATGTTTTCTCTTTTGCAAATTCATCCTAAAAAATGAAATAATTTTCGGCCTCAAATATACTAAATAAATGTTTATGGGTAAGTTCTGAAAATTTTTTGGAGTTTGCCACAATTGTAGAAACCTACCTTTGTGTCGCCGTATAGAATTAACTTTGAAATTTCAAATCCACCCATTAGTCTTTTATGTAAAGCACTTAGAGAATAATCACAACTTATTTTATAATCTCGGCAGTGATAAAGAAGTTTTGAAAACCTCGTTAGGATCGAAAAAGGTTTTAAAACTTTAGAAATCTTCACCAAACCTTTGATATTTTTCTCATGTGATTTTTTTCTTTGATTACAACGTTCCTTTCAATCTTTTGAGCCCCAAAAATGGCATGTGAAGTTCCAAAGTGAAACTTGTCAGAAAACATGTAGGTTTGAGAAACAAGTCGAGGACCAACATAGATTTGAAAACTTCATTAAAGACCAAAAAACATGCCTCTTTAATTTACAAAGTGATTTGAAGGATATTTTTAGGGGTAGGACTAAAAATGATGGCAACATAACTATTGACTATGAACTATAATTATCAAAAATACTACAAAATGTAAGACAAAAAGATAGGATTACGAAGGAATATAGTGAACAATTTTACAAGATGATCATTAGGACATTGCATAGTGAAGCAAGAAAGGAAAAGGTTACAAGATATATCAATGAATTGAGAGGGAGTGTTTATGAAGAAATAAGCTTAGTGAGATTGATGAAAATAAATGAATTATATCAATTTTCAATCAAGGAGAAGAGAATTTGAACAAAAAATTGAGAATAAATAGAACCAATAAAAATATAGAGGAAGATTCTAAAGATTCCATAATGTAGCGATAGAAAACCATATGCAGAAGCAAGGAGGACTAATAGTACATAATGCAATGATAGCAATATATATCACGATGAAGGGAGAAGTAGTAATACCTACCATAAAGAAATGGATGGTCGTAATTATTACTACAACAATAGAGAAAGTAGTAATTTATACCATAATGATAGAACTGATGGACATCAAAGAGGTGGAGGAAGATATGGAAAAATTGATGCAAGATATTTCAGAGGTACTTGTTTCAAGTATGGAATGGAAATCCAAAAAGCATTTAAATGTTATTAAAGTCAAGGGAACATAGATAAAAGATTAGATTGTATTAAAAGATTAGATTGTATTGCAAGAACTGCATATGTAGATGAATATTTCAAAAGATCACCTAACTTAAAATATAAACTAGAAAATGGAGAATCACTTGTCATGAGGAGAGATTTTTTAAGGTATGATGGTGAAGAATAACCAACACATGTCACAACCCTCTTTTGAATGTCTAATTAATTTAGATTAATTCTAAAATTATTAATTATCAAGTGAATGATATTTTTAAAGTAATACTATTTTGATAAATAGTTAAAATTCCTTGAAAATAAATAATTATTTAATTTTTTTAATAATTAATAATTTTTTATTTTTTTGGTCCATCTTTATTTGCCTCTTTTATTATTTTGATTTAATAATTTAAATGGAATGACAGTTACAAGAACTAAGATCATCCTTAGGCAAGGGGCTACTATTTAAAATCAACTCATAATCATCTAAAAGGTATTCAAGTAGGATATTCAAGTAGGAAGTCAAGACGAAGAATTATATTGTAATATCCTTCAAATTACCTTGTTGGTGTTTCCAACTGATTCCTAAATAGACCCTAAAAGTTAGCCATGTCTTATGCTCAATTATTTTAGGTGGTTGGCCAATGAACAAGAAATTTTATGTCAAGAATAATTTCCTCTATACTTCAAGCTTTGTAAAACCTAGAAGGGTTTAACTTTAGATATCATTTAAAGATTCTTCTACAATAATGAATGATATATAGCAAAATATTTCTCATACACATATAATAATGATTCATACAATATAATACTAAAATTTTTGATATCCTTGCAAATATTCAAGACCATGTATGAGATACAATAATAATTATCAATAAATTATAAGTGGCTTGAGATTTGTCATTTTTGAATTTTGTTCTCAAAATTTTGAATGATATTTCAATCTAATTGATGCTTACCTAGGGTTACAGAGTCACAAGACCATGGAGGTGGTTGTTGGTCAAGATGTTGTTGGTGGTGGCCTAGAGGTGGGGTCACAAGATAATGTTTTGGGTTTGGAGGATAAGTCACAGAGGTTGTCGAAGTGTATTTCCAACTTGAAGAACAAGGCCTCGGATGGGTTGACGAAGGACCCCAATGTGTCTGGTGTAGGCAAGGATTCTAGTGACAAGACAGTGGCTATTGAGGACTCCCTGATGCAGGATTTTCCCAATGTGGAGCAGGACAAGGATATAAGGGGTCTTGATGAGGAAGAGACGAAGAAGAAAAAATCCAAACAGGATCCTTTAAAGGTAAATCCTCTCCTTGGGGACTTTTCTTACCTCAATAACAACTCTACCTCCATGTTTGATTGTTGGAAATGGCTAGGGTTGGGGCTACTAGAACTTTTAAGTTAGCTAAGTGGACTCTTTAGGAGTTCAATAAAATTAATATCAAAATTAGAGGTTTGAAGGAGAATCTGAAGAATGTTCCTAAGGGCTTGGTGTTGGACATTCTTATTGATAGAATTGTGGACCTTGAAGGTTCCTACCATGTTTTCAAATCTCTATGTGAAGATAGGTTGGCTACTCTAAAAGCCAAGATTTTGGGAACGAATGTGGATATCAAAAAGCTTTTGCAAGCATGTCATATCTCTGTGAAGAACAACACATAATCCTTGGAAGTCCTTTTTCAAAAAGATAAGTGAGCTCAAGGAGGATCGAGTTTATTTCTCTAAGCTTATGGAGGATCAATCGGTTAAAGGAAAAGGTAAAAAAACTATTAAGGATGATGACAAAGGACCTATTGTTAAGGGGTCGGCTGATTGGAAGAGATCCTTCAATTCTGAGAAGGAGCTGTTGGATATGATCGAGAGGCATAGAAGCCAATAGCTTGAGGTGGCCAACACCCTGAGTAGTTTGAATTAGTGTCTGGTCTTCTTTTTAGTTTTTTTTTGTCTCCTATTGGGTTTAGGTTTTTTTCTTGTTGTTTTGATGTTGTTGGGTGTTGTTGGTTGTTTATTGTCCTATCTTTAGATTAGCACCCATTTTGTTTTTTTTTTTGGGTTGATGAGTTTACATTCCTTTGAAACATTTTGTTGTCAAATCCTTTTTGCTTATACTTAGTATCTTTATTTATAAAATGGTTTAGGGTCCCTTCAGGAAACCTATTTTCCCTTATAATCAAAACATAGCTATCAATAAAACACATAATGCAAAATTTACGTTGAAGAACTTAATAATCCTTTATTATTTTATTCATGAAATAAATTTCACTACGAAATTGGAGACAATAACATACTAAAAGCATGTATTCATATATCGCTTTGATCAAAAATACATTGTTGTTATAAAAAAGGGTTACAAACCTTGATAACAAAGCCCCTAACCATACTTTATAGACTAAAATTCTTGACTCAATGTACAATTTTTAACCTTTATATGACTCAAATCTCCCCTTAAATAGAATAAGGTGAGCACACATGCTTAAAGAGAAGAAATGACACTTGTCCAGGAAGTAGAAGAGCATAAGGGTGTTTTTAAACCAAGTGGGGTCCAAACAACTTTCCTTATAAAAATTCCTTTCACTCCAAACCAAGAGACCAAATGAAGAACCAACCCCTAAAAGTCCCAGACTAGGAAAGAAACCAATTGAAGCTTGAATTATTAGATAGAGACAAATGGCAATCACACAAATGCATCCTGAAACTTGGAGCCTATTGAGATAAAATTCTGTGATGATCATGTTGATCTCAGGGAATGACATTCTTGATACTTTCCACTGTCTGCAATCTTCATCTGGGTGGTGAACGTTCCATCATGAGGTCTTCAATTCCATTAATGTTGTGGGAATTTTCATCTCAAATCCATATACAGTGTTTTAAAAATAGATAAAAATAGGACTTACAGTCCTAAGCAATATGTTTGTTCATAGTCTTCCTCCAGCTGGGCTAAAACCTAAGCTAATACATTGGAAAAATGGAACCATGGTGTGAGATATATATTACCAAAATTTTATTTCCACATATCAAATGCATTAATTTCTCCCTCATCATCTAAAATTTTAGGCATCAATGCTCCTTCCAACTATTCAAAAAACTTAAAATTTCCTTCGAATATCCAATTTAATTTCTCCTCCATCATCTAAAATTTTAGGCATCAATGCTCCTTCCAACTCTTCAAAATTTGAAATTTTCTTTGGGTTTGAATAAATAAAATTCAGCATAAAATGTAGATGGCCATCACTCGGCCAGTTGAAATCCCATTCAGGGTGCTTGTGTCTGGGTGGGGAATTAGGACTGATTGTATATCAACTCCATGGATGCTTCCCTAGAGATCCAAGTACTCAATATTTTCTCTAATTTCTCCTTGTGTTGCATGTAGCTAGTATGAGATTTTCTCAAATTAGTGTACCCAGTCCATGTGTCCTCTAACTTATGAAGGATACATGGTAATTTTTGACCTAATAGATCATCTATCAGATTAGTCATTTTCTCGATTCCTTCTTCCTTTGCCAACTTCTCTACCTCTTTGCTCTAAGTTAGTTTCCCTTTCATCTTTTTCAATCTCAATGATAGTGTTTCTCTATCCTCAATTAAGGTATCCAGTGAACTTTATTGTGGAGTGGTAGGCTCTGTGATAATGCTTGGTGGAGGGTCAAGTAGCAACTTCACCTTATTATATTCTTGAAACAATTTAACGTGATCTTTTTGTATCTTGTCAAAATTTTCTTGTAGTTTCTTAGTTGCAGCTTCACTAAACAATATTGTGTTGATTACTAGAGATGCAACTTGGGGTGCAGTTGTATCTGCTAATCTTCTTACAATGAGATTTCCTACAAGTTCCATGAAATTTCTTGCAACTTGTCACTTTTTTGTTTCAGGATCTATAGCCCATATTGCTAAAATTTCAAATCTAGTACTAAAACCTAATCCAAAGTATAAATCATTTTCTTTCTCCTTATATTCCAATGATTATTCACTAGTGTCCTACCTCATGATTGTGTCAAGTACGATGGCATAAGCTATATCCCATCCTAGCAATAGTAATAAACCACTTTCATTTATAATATTTCTTCCTTCTTTAGGAGTAATATTACTCACATGAAAACCTCCACCTCCTTTAGATCCTCTTGAGTTAATTTTTTCATCCATTCATATGTGGCTTCTTCTCTCTTCTTATTTAATTTAAAAAATAACTCCTCCATCTTATTCTTGATTAATAAATCTTTAAATTCCTTGGACTTCATAAATTAATCATTAGAGAGAAATTCAATACATGCTAATGATCTTACATCATTTATCACATTTCCACTTGTATTAAGATTGATGACCATTCTATCTTGTGGTGGGTTTTCAATTAGGACTCTAGGTGATGATGCAAGAATATGATTTACTTCATCATGATTTGGCATACTTTCTCCAATTTCTTCTATATTTGAGTAGTCAACTAAGTAATCCACCAAGGGCCAAGTACAACACTTGGTCTTTGTGGAGGAGCCACCTTAGGAGCACTTGATTCTTCTAGTAGCTCAATTTGTTGTATAGGTTGTTCCACCTCCTCCTCCCTTGATATTTTTTCTTCTTTGGTTGACCTCTCAAGTAATTTAGGGACCTTAGGAGCAAGATTTGCAACATTGTCAATCATGGTTTATGCTCTGACAATGGGGTCTTTGATTTCTCAGTATGCTTTTAGATAGTTTGGGTTAACTCTTTTTCTTTTTTCCTCTCCTTTAAGAATTGTTACCTAGATGCACCCTTTCTTTTCTATACCACCTTACCTAAGGTATCATTTATAATGATGTCTTCCACCATATCAAATTCATGAAAGAACTATGCCCTTCCAAATCTCTCCTTGACCTAATCTATAAAGTGTTATGGGTCACAGTTTCTATTTTAATCCACTTTCATTATGTATGGTTGTAATAGGGTACATATCAATTCTAATCCTTCCTTGTTCATAGTCATAAAGTTATAAAATACCATTGAAGAAGCCAATAGTGATCCCTTCTTGTTTTCTCTAAGATGAAACATATCAGCTTCATTCAATTGCCACATTATTTCTAGGAAATAAAATTTATTAGGCACAATCTTGGGAAGGATGTAAGCCTACACCTTAGATCCATATATTTTTATTACTATTGTGTTTGAATGAAGGAACCAAGATCTCCAATTATGGTCAATTCCTACTTCAATTGTTCTTTCTTTAGGTCTCAAAAAGTTTGTCCCCTTTTCTAACAATTTGAAGGTACTCTTGTACCCCAACTTCTCCATTACCAACTACACAAAATATCCTTCAAATATAATGAAAATGTAATATTAAAAAATGTATGTCCCATATATGTTTCCACCCTTGGATAGGTAGTGGAACTCCTTCAACATCTTGAAAATTTAGTTTCATATCAAGACTCCAAATAGGTCTCCCACTATATAGCAGAAAATGACAAAGGGAATACCACTTAAAGTATACAATTATGTCATCTCCCTTGATTATTATCAAACTCTTATGAATTCCCTCTACAATGAATGTAGGAAAATCAAAAGTCCTATTCAAATTTCTATTTTGGATGTCAGCTATAATTATCATCCGTATTGCATGAGATTTTGTGCTGTCTTTGCAATTAAACAATGGGAAACTGAGTGTTATAAGTAAATCTATCAAGGATGTCATGCAATTTAGGAGGACTTTTAACTTCAAAAGTGTATGGAAACCTCACTAGTCTCCTATTTTACAGTTGCTTATTTTGCATGGTGAGGTAATCACACATTAATGGTGTGAACTTTCTGAAATTAGCATCATTCGTTCATCATAAATTATGGAAAATAAATCCAAAGTTCATGCAATCCAAATTAAATCAGAATAAAGTCAGGTCATTCCAGTTCCAGTCTCCAGGATCCTCCATTTAAATTGAGATAGAGGTGCTTTCATTTAATTTAAATATCATTTCCTCAATTTTGATTGAAGCTTCAGTCAATTTCAAATCATCCTAACGTTTCAAATGTACTTTATCCAAAATCATCTCCTAGATCATCTCCTTCAAATTAAATAGCGTGTGTCCTTTTAATTAAATAAAATTAGACTTTATTTAATTAAATCTCAAGTCCATCAAATTCTTATTTTTTATTTAAAATAAATTCAAGTATTTAAGTCCAAATGGGCCAAAAGCATCCTGTCCATCATTCAGGTAAAATTAATTTATGATTAATCTAATCTAATCACTTATCACATCCTCTATTTTCCCACTTGCACAAATAAAGCATTTTTAATTCATTTATGATTCCTCGACCCCCTCAACAGGCATCCTTTTTTGGGAATGTTCCTCAGGTTTAGAATTTGAAACAAGTTGACTTGTCCCTTCCAACATGGCAATAACTCCCCTCTTACATGTCCCCCACTTGGCATTTAAGTCTCTTTTTCTCCCTCTAACAAACCAAATTTGAAATTTGAAAAGGCCAACCAATCTCATTTATTAGCACATTGACCAAAACTTGCACATTCATCAACCACTCACAAGGTGACAAGTGGCTCCTTCTTATTGGCTAAATATTTATCCCACATTGCTCTCTTTTGGGCACTTTTTCAACTTGAGATTCTATAAATAGAAGGGTCATTTGTCAAGAATCCACCCACAATCCAAGTAGAATTATTATAGTTAATTTTAGTTCATGCATCCACAATCTTATGCAAAGTTACTCTCTTCAATTGAGAACTAATTTTTCCCACTTCACTCCATCTTCAAGGCATTTTATCATTGAGCTTGTCAAGGATTGGGCAAGGGTCACTTTGCACAAGTGACACCAATCCACTATGGAATAGGTACATGTCATGCTTTTATGTTTTTTGATCATCCTTGTTATTTGTTGCATTTTGGAGCATGGTATTTTATTTCATAGGAGTACTCATAGATTTGTATGAACTAACCCCACTAATGAGTGTTGGAATAGATTGATCATTTGCAAATTTAGGGGTGCTTCAAATATGTAGTGTTTATTCCTAGAATACTCTTTGTAGAGTGCATCAATATCATTTAGAATGTTTGAAGTACATTCAGATTAAACACTTCACATATGAATTTCCTATCTAGCTTGGTCAACACACCGCCCTTATTATTCAAAATTGTTCTATAATTGGTATCATAATTATTTGCAACAACCCTTACATAATCCATATTTATAAAAACATTTGACACCACTAGACTTCCCAAATCTAAATTTCAAATGTTTTAAATTGGTCTTGCAACTTGATATCTTCTATAACTATATTTGAATAGGTCCCAACCTTGAACTAGAATGGTTGTATCTCTAACTACCTAAGATTTATCAATTAACTTATTTGAAAGAATTTTAGACCCTTGTGCATGTTTGGACTTTTTTGATGAACCCAAGAGTTGACTAATGATGTCCTCCTCTAACCTATGTTTCATTCTACTAGCTTAGGATGGTGTTTGACTTATTTTATGGTTTTGTTACAGAATTAGGTTTTATGATTCCATCGTAAGGGTTTAATTTCTTAATAAATTTATCTCAGGTTACTTAATAGACCCTAATTACATCCCTTAGATACAAGAAAAATTTTATAAATCACCAATAGGAAGAATTTTGACTTAACCTTTTTCAGCTCTCAAAAACCCTAATTTTTGTAGACACAACTTTTGAAATAGCTCCAATGACTTAATTTTCTCTTGTAGATAATTTTGAGCTCACATGAATGAGTAATTGAATAGAATCAAGTCATGTACATCATTGGTGTGGTAGAAATCCATCACCTCTATAGTTATGGATTGAATAAGAAAAACTTACAAATTTTCAATAGTCATTCTTAGGTTTGAATATCAATTGTTGATCTTGGTGGGAGCCTTCATGATCAATGGTGAGTGCATGCCTTTACCTTAGTACAAAACTTATTTAAAAATTCATTGGCCAAGTCACCATATGAAGGATGCAATCACTTAAATAGGAATCAACCACCTATAAAGTTTTTTCCATGTCTTAGGGTTGGCCCCACATTCATCAATGGACCTCAAATGGAGTCACCAACGTGTCTATAACTTTTGATAGTAGTACCACATGTTAGCAAAGAGCATAACACAATTTTAAATTTCACTTACTTTTAAAACTTATGCGGTATGAAATATACACATTACAATAATAATAAGCAATTTTTCATCCAATCATTTTTTTTGGTATTCATCTCCACTTGACTAGAACCAGGCCCATAATGAATGTACACCATATGTATTCATAACACGTAAGTGCAACCTTAAGTTTTGCACCTTTTGAGAAACTATGCCAAGCCAAGAAAATGCACTCAAATAAAAATATGTCGCTTGTACATGATTTCTTTTTTGTGCAAAGGTTGCTTACTGAATTGAAACGCTTTGATTGACAAACTTTTTTGGTTCAACAATACTTTTCCACAAATCTACTTGACTGTAGAAAATTCACAAGCTCAAAATCTACATGAGATTTCTACAAAGGCACATGAGATCATATTCTTTTCTATGAAAAATAATTCAATGTGGGGGCAAAAATATTAGAACTAGAAAAACAACTTGATTGAATAAGGTTCTAGTTCACATGGAATCTCACACACAAGTCCCATCATGGACCAAAAGCCTGCAATTGACAACACTCCAAAATTTCACAAAACTAATTACAAATGAAAAAATGGCAAGGCCAATAACTTTATTAATTCTTTGGACTCACAAACATGATATGATTGGAAAGTACAACACACAATAAGATACATGGTGAATGAGCACAACAATGCAATTTCAAAAGAATCAACCTTTTACTTGACCTTGTGCTATAAGAAAACTTTGTGCTATCAACCAGATGACAACACATCATTACATCTGGGACATAAAAACACATATAAGACATACACTAACATATAGCTAGATACACTTGGCCTACATAGTGCATAAGTACAACTTCAAAGGGTTTAACTTTTGAGAATAGGTGCTATGAGATAAAATTGTGCTTGAATCAAATTAAAACATGTGTATATCAATAGGGACCAAGTGGGGACCATTGAATGAGTGCATGCAAATCCAACTTAATTTATTCTTTGATTCGTAAGCTCAAAAGGTTAGGTTGGTTGCTAGAACAATAGGGTTGGTTATTGAATGATAATAATATCCATGAAACACAACTTAAATATTTAAGAAATAGGCTAAACAAGTCATCATTCACTTATAAGATAAGTAATGAACTCTGCACTGGGGTTTAGGGTTTTAGTTTAAATATGTTAAACCCTTTTAAAAGCATGCATAAAACCCTATGAATTTTAAACCAATGCAAAAATTTCTAACATGTTGGAAGCCCATTGAAACTAATTGTAATTCATTTCTAACTATGAATCAATAATAGATTACATCACTATTTTGTTGTCATTGAATTTCATACTATGTGATTGAATGTTATTCATTTTGTTGCATGGTTGGATAGTCCTTTCATTGAACCTCATATCCATCACTACACCATATATATAGGCTATATACTACTTAAAGAGCCCTAAAACACCTCTAATATGCCTAAACAAGCTATTTATAAAAACTATCATAAAGGATAAGGAAGATTTCATTGAATAAGATAATTGTGTTACTATAAAAGGATATGATGGAAAGGAACTATGTAGAGGCATTAAGAAGCTACATAAGGAAATGAACAATGTGAGAGAAAAGTGTGGAGCATATACGAGTGAGTGTGAGAGATATATGAAGGACACGTATGAGAATATAAGAAGACAAAGAAGATGGCATTGAAGAAGAGCGATCATGTATTAGAAATAAAAATGGTGTACCACCTAAGCATATGTGATGTATATATCTATGCTTGTATAATGCATATACAATGAATATGACATATGTATGTATATGAAGAAAGATGTAATTGATTATATCTTATGATGTGTGTATGGGTATAATATTTTTGTTGTTTATATGTTGATTCCTCTCATTCTATTTTCCTTCTTATTGTATCACATTGAAGTTAAATTTTTGACAAATAATCTAGACCATGGGTTTGTATTTATTGTCAATAATCATGAAGCTCATTCTATTTAGGGTTTTGAAAAATATGTGCATCATAAAAAAATGAGATTTCCAAAGAGAAAAAATGGAAATGTATTCATTTCCTATCAAGTCATCGTGATGGGGTGTACATAATTAGAAAACATACTTAATATTTAAATCACATTTATCCATCATAAAGAAATGTTAGAAAATGGAAGGTGAACATCAATAATAAAAGCTTAAAACTACTATAAATCAGACCTAATGGTGTTAACCATATATAGTTTAAATCGGCATTACCAATGAAATACAAGAATGAAAGTTGAACATGAAACATAGTGTTTAACGTGGAGAAACCCTTTTGGGAAAAAACTGCGCCAAAGAAGAGATGAATAGCTTGTATTATTAGAAAAAATGATTACAATACATCCACTGTAACTCCTCTTCAGCATTCAATCCAATGGCATAACCCTTGCAAAGAAAACTTGAAGAAAAACCATACAAATCTCCACTTTCGAGCACCTATTAAATAGAATAACTCAATACATGAAGAATGGCATCCAAATTAGACATATCCTCATGCCACCACCTTGGAAACATCAAATTCAACTCATAATGACCTCTTACAGATACTCTTACAACTATCATAAGGCATCTTGCATGCATGGTCGCCTAGGGACCAAGATAGCAAATATTACATCATAGATATTGTCATAGTTGTCATAGAATCTTATGACAGGTGTCATAGCTATCATAGGTTCTCTTACAACTTATGGCAGGTTTCATTACATGTCATAGTGCAATATTCCCAAGGTGGATGCCTATAATCTCTTGTTTGACCATTTTTCCATTACTGTGACAACTATCTGTGTGAACCCCAAACCTAATACCTGCAAAACAATGAGAACAAACACATTAAGTTAGAGATTGCAAGCAAGAACAAGGATTCCCCATAAAATCCATTTACAAAACTCAAATTAGGAAAATAAACAATGAAGAACACAATTAAAACAACAAAATAGATTGAATCCTAATTTAAATTTGCAAACTCATGATCCCATGGGGGAATTGGTGCCAATTTGATGTGAAAATTGGCCCTTTCCCAATTCCTATGATGCAAGATTGATATGTGTTGATGATGATTGATGAATGATCCACTTTGTTGATGAAGATTGAGTGCTCCAAGCTAAAAAACCTGCATAACCTAGCTAATATTCAAGATTGATGGATGGAATTTGATAGATATTTGAGCATGGTAACTTTGCATAATTTGTGGATGATCAAATGAGGATATGAGCTCTTTATTTATAGAATTCCAAGATGGATGAATGTCCAAATTTGAGTGTCTTGGTTAACATTCATCCAATGGCAGATACTGCACTTGTCAATCCATGGAATTGGATGGAGGATGTCTGTGGTTTGGGGATTGTGCCAATAAATGCATATTTTTGAATTTCAAATTTGTTGAAATGACTTGCAGAGGAATGGAAAATACAATACAAATATACACTTGGCTCAAGGAAAAGGACATGTAAGATGAATTTATTGCCTTTTTGGATGTACATGTTGACTTGGAATTTTTGAATTCAAATTGAGAGAATATTCCAAAAGATGCCTTATGAGGAAAATAGAGATTTAATAAATGAATTAAATATATTTTCATGTGCAACTTGCATTATCTAGAGGATGGGACATGAGATTAGAATTAGAACAAGCTCAGGGTGTTAATTTAATGGAGGTTAGATGATGTGACTTAAATTTGACTTGGAATTTTTAGGATTTATTTAAATCAAATAATAGAGAATGTGATAGAGGTTAATTAAATAAATAAATTTTGATTGTTAATTATGAGAGATGATATTATGTCAAATTAAAATAAAGGTTTTAATTTATTTTAATTTAATATAGATGAACTCTAAGAGATTTAATCAAATAAAACTAATTATTTAATTAAATAGGAATGATAGATCGGTGATTTAATTAACAAAATAGAGACTTAATTATATAAAATGATTTATTTAATTAAGAGAGGAATATTGATGAATTTAATGAGATAAAGGGATTTGTTGATTAAATGGTTAGAATCAGAGGGTGATTAGGATGAAATGATGTTGAAATGAGTCTAGAAGGTGAGATACTGATGTCAGGGGTATATTTTACAGTGTCTACATTTTGCCCTCTTACAGCGATGCACTTGTTCCGTTGGTTCAAAGAATAAATGATGTCGTCAAAACCATGTTATTTAAAAATCCCCTTGCTACAGAGAAAAACATGCCAATATATTGCCCTCTCGAGAGATTGGATGAAAATTTCAATTTTTGGGTGATCTCGCAAAAAAAAGAGGACAAGGTGCCCGACAGGTCCGAAAAGGCTCCAGGAGGCTAAAAACGTGTCTAAACACAATAAAACGATGTAAAATAGGCCTCAACTAGACAAAAACAGCTTCAAGGGTCCAAAACCCTAGCAGGACAGCCAATTAGGGTGAAAAACCCCTAATTTTCAAGCTTAAAAGGGGCCTGAGGGGTCACTTTCAAGTCATTTTCACACACTTCCATTAGCAACCTTGAGATTTGAGCTCTGACCTCCTAACGATATGGCGCAATGACAGCTTCCCTTGCACACTTTTTATCGAGTTTGGACATACCAACGGCCACCCGGCATCAGGGCCCCGGTAAGTGGCCCTTACTTGAACTTTGTTTTGTATTTTTAGCCTTCATTTAATGCATTCAAAGTCGGTCATTCTGCAACGACGCTATATAGCGCCGCTTAGAAATCAAACTGTGCCACTCGGTGTGATATTGCACCATGGTGGCAGAGTTTGGAGTTTGAAAAATCTGACGCTGAGCTTGTGGTCAGCGAGGTGATTTGCAAAGTGCAATGCGACGGTGTCTTATTTGCTCAAAGTGCGCCGCTGGGAAGGAAAGTGCACCGCGGCGGTGCTATTTTGGCTTTTTGTGCCCTAGCGTCGGAGTTTGATTTGAAATCAAACTGCGATGCCTTCACAGATTTCGATGCTGGAGTGATTTCTTAGACGCCAGGCGAGGAATTTTTCAAAACTTTTAACATGGTGACCTTCCTTGATGCAGGACGTGAGGAGGGAGCTCTACTCCCAAGAGCACAGGTCGCGAGATTTGTTCGATTACTTGCAAGATCTCAGCGACAAAGATCAGGATTGACTTTGGGATATGGGGTTGTGGTAAATTGCTTATGCAGTGCCCATCTGTACTCACCTAGGGATGTTATCAGCGCTTGCCGAGAAATGGCACAACGAGACGTCTTCGTTCCACCTTCCCACTGGTGAGGCCACTGTAACCTTGGAGGACGTTTGGCGCATTTTACGATTGTTGATTCATGGTCGGTGGGTCATTTTTGATATGGAGGAGGGGCTTAATGCCCGCCACAAGGTCCTCACCATAGAGGATGTTGTTATATGTGAGGGGAAAATCAAGCTGGAGCGACACAGGACCCTGGCACCTCTCTTCCGCCTAGTTGTTGTAGCGGTTATCTCGGGTCTTGTTGCCCCAGACAGATGAGGCTGATACTTCAGTCCTAGTTGGGGACATTGCTGGGAGTGGATGGTTCACGATAGGCCAGTTCGTTTTGCATGGGGGATTGTTCTTCTTGCCTCTTTGTACAGGGATCTGAACGAGTATGTTTACATGGACGGCAGAGCGCTTGAAGCAGGAGTGACACTTCTTCACATCTGGGCATGGGAGCACATTATTGTGCTACGTCCATGCATTGTTTTAGTTTCGATGGTGCCAGACGATCCCCTCGTATGGTGCTACAGAGGCGGTGTGTCCTTCACACACAAAGGTGAGCATCCCCTACTAGAGGAGGATCCTCGACGAGATGCAGGTGTTCATATGGCGATCATACCTTGGTTAGCCCGGATGGGCTAGTGATGAAGATAAAGAAGCTAATACTGTTGGTTTGGATTTAAATTTAGAACTCTGGATGATGAAATTTGATGGGATTTGCTCTAACTCTGGATTAGGAGTAGGTGTGGTGCACATTTCCCCTTCAAGTGAAAAAAATGTTTTTCTTATAAACTAGAATTTGCGAACACCAACAATACAACAAAATATGAGGCCCTTTTGTTGGGTTGGCTGAGGTGAGAAGTATGGGAATTAAGATGCTCAAAGTTTTGGGAGATGCAAAGATGATTTTCAAACAGGTGCGTAAGATATTTACTATGAAAAATGAAAGGCTAAGACATTATAGGAACAAGGTATGGGATTCTATTGAGTGCTTTGATGCCTTTTCAATAAAAGTAGTTCCCAGAGAACTAAATTCTAGGGTTGATTCCTTAGTTGTTTCTACTTCTTTATTACTTCCACATCTAGATTTCAAGGATAAATCTTATAGGATTGAAATGATTTACAAACCTAGTGTTCCTGTTAACGTTAACCATTGGCAAGTATTTGAAAATGATAAGCAAATTTAGGTGTTTTTGGAAAATGCTAAGATTTTTGCCAAAACTTTCTTTGAAGGAAGCACTAGTGAATGTAAAGAATTTTGTCCTGACGATATCCATTATTTGAAGGATGGAGTCATTTTTTTGAAAGGAAATAAGATTCCTAAAGGGTTGGTCTCTTTGGAGGACCTATTTGACCGTCATGATTGATCTATTAAGATAAAAATGAGTGAATCTATCAACAACTCTAGAGAATTTAAGGCAGTAAATAGTGGAGATCCTGACTCCCCTAAAGTAGTTTATATTAGAAAATGTTTTTCTCTCAAAGAGAGGGAAAAATTGATAGCCTTACTCATTAAGTACAAAGAGGATTTCGCCTGGTGTTATGATGATCTTAAAAACTTTATGGGCATAAAATTTCAGCACCACATACCCTTGAAGAAAGGAATGGCTACTTTCAGGCAAAAACAAAGGAATTACAACCCTAAGGTCATTGATGCAATTTTTTGAGAGATTGACAAGATGCTCAAAGCCAGAATAATCCACTCAATTCATCATTCTACCTGGGTAGCAAACATTGTTCCAGTCCACAAGAAGAATGGTGAAATAAGAATATGCGTGGATTTTAGGAACCTTAACTAGGCATCTTTAAAGGACAACTATCCACTTCCAAACATGGATCATATCCTCCAGATAATTATTGGCTCAGAGATGATGTCCATGTTGGACGGTTTCTCTAGCTACAATCATATTAGTGTGGTAGGAGAAGATCGACATAAGACAACATTCACCACACCTTGGGGAACCTTCGACTATAATAGGATGCCCTTTGGACTTATTAATGTTAGGGTGACATTATAGAGAGCTATGGACTTATCTTTTGGAGATCTCAGGAATAAAATCATCAGCATCTACCTTAATGACTTAACTGTTTTCTCTAAAAGGAGGGAGAATCACCTAAGGGATTTGGAGCAAGTGTTGCAAAGATGTAAAGAACATGGTATCTCGCTTAATCCTAAAAAGTCAGTATTTGGTGTTACCAAAGGTAAGCTTCTAGGGCACATAGTATCCAAAGAGGGGATTAGGATAGATCCGAAGTGATTTAAAGCTATCCTTCAGTTAAGTCTTTCTTCTAGCAAAACGGAAGTAAAATCTTTTTTTAGCCAAGCTAATTTTTTGAGGAAATTCATTCCAAAATTTTCAAAAATTACTAAACATATAATGGAGATGATGAAGGAAAAACAAGTTTTCAAGTGGAATTAAACTAGGAAACAAGCCTTAAAGGATATCAAAGAGGCTATTGCTCAGGCCCCTGTTCTAGTACGCCCTAATTTCAAAAAATATTTTATCATTTACTGTTATGCTTCAAAGCACACCATGTCTTCTATCCCACTTCAGACCAATGAGTAGAATGTACAAGCACCTATTGCTTTCATGAGTATACCATTGAAGAAACATGAACCCAATTATTCTCAAATTGAGAAACACACATTTGCAGTCATTAAAGTAGTTAATCAATTTTGTTTTTATATACTACACTCGCATTCGATTGTTTGTGCCAGATCCTAATGTTAAAAGCATTCTAACTCAACAAGATATTAGCTATAACAGAAGAGGAGGATGGATCACAAAAGTACAAGAATATGACCTAGATCTTAAGCCCATAAAATTAGTTCGGGGTAGAGTACTTTGAAAATTAATGGAAAAATAGCGGAATGAACAAGAAGATGAGAAAGATCTTCCTCTGGTTTTAACTATTAGCCTCTAGGATGAATGGTTCTCAGATATAGCTTATTACCTCACTTACAGAGAATGCCCAAAGCACCTATCATGGAAGCAAAAGAGGAATCTAAAGTTGAAGGCATCCAAGTATGTTGTTTGGGAAGACACTTTATACAAAAGAGGACTAGATGGTGCATTCCTAAAATGCATGGACAAAAGCCAACAAGAGACGTTGTTGGGAATTTTTCATAATGAGGCATGCAAAGGACATTTTTCTTCAATTGTGATTGTGTTCAAAATTCTAAGGCATGGTTCTTATTGGCCAGGTATGTTCAAGGATGTTTATTATTGGGTAGCAAGATGGAAAAAATGTAAATTGTTCGTAGGTAGACCTTAGTTGGAAGCACTTCTGCTTAGCCCTCAATCAAGTGGGGGTCACACTCATATCCTCACGGTGACATTATTTTACTAAACGGGTTGAGGCAATTCCCATGAAAAGAACCACTTCAAAGGTGGTATGTGACTTCATCAAGGAAGATATCCTAGTCAAGTTCGGGTACCCTATAAGTTAGTCACTGATAATGCAATGATTTTCTCCTCCAATGATATATCACTTTTCTATTACGATTATGAAATCCTTTTCTCTCACTCGACTGATTATTATCCTTAGGGAAATGGTTAGGCTGAGTCAAGCAATAAAAATTTGGTCAACATCATAAAGAAATTGGTGAATGAAAGCCAGAAAGATTGGCATAAGAAACTCTATGAAGCTTTGTGGGTAGACAGAATGACCCCGAAGAAGGCAATACAAATGACTCTCTTCGAGTTGGTGTATGGGGCGGGAAGTGTATTGCTTCTCTCGCTAGAATTATCAGTAAGTTGCAAACCTCAATTGAGGATTAGGAGTTCCATGATGCCTTAGAAAAAATAATTTTGTACCTATATAAGAGCAAAGAGAAATGTGATGAAATGGTAGATAAGATAACTATGCATCAAGCCAAGGTCAAAAATATTTTTGATAAGAAGGCTAGATCGAGAAAATTTATGATTGGAGACTCAATATTACTATGGGATAAACATAGGGAGCCGAAGGGTGCTCATAGATAGTTCAATACCCTCTAGATAGGTCCATTCAAAATTACTCAAGAGTGTGGACCCAATACCTTCCGTTTGGCATATTTTGATGATACTCCTATGCCTATTCCTTATAATGGGCAAGATCTCAAGCTCTACTAGATCTGATTGCCCTTCAGGGTTTTTCTTTGTAAATAGTTAGTTTAGGTTTTCGCTTCAGTTTTGGGTGTATTTCTTTTTGGCATTTGGGAGTTTTCATCCAAATGGTATTATGACTCTATTACCCAACGAATAAGACAATGATCATGTAAAGTTTCTTTTGGGTTCCTTGCTTCATCCTTTCTAGTGTTCATCCCCAATCAGAGCCAATTATTACCATATTTTTGGTCACCACTAGAAAAGTTTGTTTTATTCCTAACTTTTGGCTAAGTTATGAATCAACAGTGTTTTAAGTGAACAATATAACTCTAGTGTTGCTTACCAAGGTTTCTCTAACTTCCTCTTTGTCTGCCACAAGACTCTTTCCCTTGTGTTGTCTTTAATATGTGGCAATGTTTTCTTGTGTTATGTAAACTTTTGTAACTCCCACTTTGGTCTATTTTTGAGTTAAGGCAACACTGGTGGTGTTTTGTTGAGTTTACCGAACTCGCCCTTTTATCACCTCAAAGGAAGAATGATGGAATTATTAGTGCTTAATGAAAGGAAAACGGTATTTCACAATGATAGATGAAACTCAATGATGATTAACAAGGTTATGTGAACTATCCATTGCTCCACCCTTATAGCCATTCTTTTTCAAATTTTCAAAAAGCGGTTGCAATGAAGTGGTGATATGAAAGCTAAAATGTGTCTATATGACAAGAGGATGTCATTTATTGTCCATCTACTTGTACATTTCTCATGGGAATTAAAAGGAAATCTATGCAAGAAACAAACATTCTTAGCTACTACATTAACACCGAGAGACATGACAGGAAAGAGCACATTGATGTAGATTTTTGTCCTTTGAGTTCAAAGTTGTTATGAGGTATTTATGTTCTTGTCTGTTCCTTTCAAGTTGTAGTTTTAAACTAAATTTTCTCTGCATTGCAATCTTCCCAGTGAAAGTATATTCGAACCCTAGAATTTTAGTCATGGTGAGGTATAAGTGTTAGGGTTACGAGTACATTTCACGGTTAACTTGTGCAATGCCTGAAATAGGAGATATTAAGCTAGGGCAAGTGAATATTGGTGAATTTAGAGACAAATTTAGTAAACTGAATCCATCACCCATCACTCGACAAGTGGTTAATATTGGATTAGTTGAGGCAGTCGCTTTTCCCGTATCAGTGCAATGCCCGAAATTGGTCCTCGAATGTATTAGACACTATGATTCTCAGTCACGCGAGATTATAACAAAGGATAATAGACTAGTGGTAAAAATTCAAAGAACCACCTTTTCTTTATGTCTAAGAACCCAAAAAGAGAATTTTTTAGCCCTTGATTTCACCAACCCGTAGATTAAATTCTCAGCCAAAAAGGGCTTCTACCATAATGAGATAATGAAGAATTGGTTGGCAAAGCCCAAAAGAGGTAAATCCTAGCTACTGCAGAATCTACACAAAAATCATTTTGTAGAAGAAATTTTAGATATTATGATACTATTACATAGGTTAAGGGGGAATGAAGATGCCCATGGATTTCAAGACTGGATGTACTTCTTATACAAATGGTGCTTGAAGGAAGCTAGTTTTTAGATTGGGCGCAACTCATTAGTGACAAAATGCACAGTTTGCTTGTTTTCTTTACGATTAATAAAGCTTTTCACATGTCCTCATACTTAATGTATGTCATTGCAAACACTAGACCGTGCCTAGGCTTGAGGCCAAGTGACCTTCCCCCAGACCAGGTGCCAATTTTTTATTACCTTGACAAGTTACAACTGAACAAGAGTTTCCTTCACCATAAAAAGGTATTCGATACCTTTACTATGAGGATGACTCGAGAGTTACAAGGAAAAATAAAGATGCGGCTTTCACTAGAGGCCATGCAATTTGTTGATTTCTACTAGAGTCACTTTATTCAGTTTCAAAGGTTTTCTTATATAAGAGTTGGTGGTTTCACTAGTTTTCCAATAAAACTCCCAAGGTACCTGAAAGATAAATTTGTAATGATTGAGGTTTGTAGACACCTTGCTGATGTAAATAAAAGGTGCCAAGAGTGTAGAAGGGTAACTATTTAATTTCCTATTGGTTTTGGTCCCTTCACCTGTGAGTCTATGTCCAATGCTTTGAACACATAAAAGGAAATGTCTAGATATAATTTACATACTTTTGATGAGCGCTTTCCTTTTGACATTAAAGACTATGTGAAAAAAATTGAAACTAGGCCCTGGTTTCTTCCACTTGCCTAACCTAGAGGATTTTTGGGCTGATTGTTTTGGTGAATTTGAAGGAGGAGAAATTGGATGAGGTTGTCGTTGAGAAAAATAGTCACTTATGGCTTAGATTGGGATGCACAAGGAATTGAGAATGATGAATATGATTTAGTAGACCCAATCTTTATAAAGTTGATAGCTAACCAACCCATCGCTGCTATTGATAGGAGTAATAAGGAAACCAAAACAATTGAAGCAAGAACTACAAATGTTTTGGAGAGGGCTCAAGAGTGGGTCGCTAAAAAGAAAACAAAGCAATCCCATCCTAAAATCAGGTCACATAATACTCAACCTGCGGGAGGTAGTAATCAACTCTTTGTGGTCATAGTGACTTCTGGATCAACTTCCCATCTGATGCCATCAAGAGCTCCGGGTAATGGTGATGAGGAACCTCCTGACAGGAACATGTTTCAATAGACTTGTGGAGAAGACATCCTTGACTTACCAAACCTGGATAAAGATAAAGAGGTTAAAGAAATAGAAGAGGATTTGGGAAACATTGAAATTAGTACCTCCTCCCCATCCTGTTAGTGGTCACCTATTAGATAGGTAAATGAGCCACTGAATCAAAGGTCTTCCCCACTTTCATCATATAACATAATAACAAACACTCCTCCACAAAGAGAACATTATTCGACCCTTCCAATCTTAAGGAAATCACTGTTCTTGTTACCCCTATTTGGCTGTAAGGTACATTGTCAAGGAAAAGGAAGGCAATGCAACTAGATCTTTCGAAGTAAGATATGGTCGGCCAATTACTTCAAAGGACTCCCAAGCCCAAAAAATTGAAGGCCATTGCTAGGCTAATAGATGATGATGGGTCAGGGAATCTATGTCTCAAAGTTGCATGTTCTACTACCTAGAAAGAGGTTACTTAGGTGACTATGAGTGACTTCGACATTGACAGGATTAACTTGGGACCTCCTACGAGGGATGAAGATGTACACAACTTCCAGGTGTCAGCTGCAAGGATGGTTGAGCGATCTAAAAAGGATAAGGAGAGTAAGGACAAGTTAAAGTTTTGACCGAATGTCTAAATTCAGTCTTTGATCTTCCCCCTCAACCAATTTCTTAAGCCAAATCATCCTCTAATCCCATGGCAATGATAGGAAAACAAGCAGTGAGTAAAATGAAGAGTTGTAAAACTTTCAGAAAGGCTATTGAAGAATGGATTGGTGGCTTAGTAAGGAAAGGCAATCAAAATAATTTTGAATCACTAGGATTTCTTCAAAGGGATAATGTTTCAAGGTTTGAAATTGATGAGGAAATTGTCGCTATTAAGAAAGAAGAAATATTATGGAATCAATATTTAAATGAAATCAAAGCGATGTTAAGTTTTGGGATGGAGAAGTTAGTTGTAGAGCAAATTATACCTAATGTTGCTGACGCTCGTTGCATGATATGGAATAAAAGTGTGGAATGGAAATTACAGGTCACAAGGCAAGGCTTACATAAACCCCAAGAGTTACTAATCGAATGCAACTCAATTCTAGAGGAGGTCCATAAGAACCTTGTCGCACTCAGATTACAACCTGACAGGGGAAGAGATGGAGGTAACGAGAATGCTAAAGTCTTGGGGAATGGTTTTCAAAAGATAGTTGATGGGATCTTCAATTACTAATCTTTCAATGCTGAGCACTTGGGAAATTCAGTGAACTAGACCTCATCCTATCCGAAGAAACTAGATTCTTGAAGACATATGATCAGAGAATTGAAGTTGTCTATGGTAGCCAGTTAGCATGAAGATTATGAATGGGGAACATAATTATTCCCTAACATAAGGAGCTGCCACATGTCACAAAGGCTTTCTAAGCCTTGTGAAAAAGACTCATTGCATCCATAGAATTTGGAAGTGAAGCGCCACTACCCTAAATTTTTAGTTGGTTTACTATTTCTTTATCATATTTTGAAAGACATTACATTTTTTGGTTAGTTATGGGCAAAGAAGTGATTAATCATCCACTTATATATATATGTTTGTATTTGGAACAATTTCTCTCTCTAGACATTATCAGAAAAGACCTAATATTATATGCTTTGAATATAGTTTTGCATTTGACTGTGAATTGAAATCCCTTGTTGTCTGTGTGCATCTGGCTTATGGAGATAGTTGTAGGATCTTAAATCAGTGTGTTTATCTCTTATGTTTATGCTTGTTCCTGTGTGAGAGTATATGTGCTTATCTCCATAATAGATTTAATTTTTCAGAGAATATTAGGTTAGTATTTCATTATTAAATCATCTTATGTAAATTGGCCTTTGTCTCAATATCTTTATTGTCTCTCATTAACATCTGATATCGAAAATATTTCTTATATCGGGTTTTGCCTTTACTACTTTCGAGTTAAAAGCATACATTGTGTTTATTTTAAGTTCATTTTAACTCATTGAATATCATTCAAGGGAGTTGTACCTTTCAATTTAGAGGGTGATTACTTTCCTAAAGAGGGTAATTAACCAGAGTTGTTGGGACATTAACACCTTTTCGGGCTAGGAGTCTATATTATCTCAAGGTGCCCAATCTCCAACACATTTCCATTTCCCATGTGTTCCCTAGCCCTTAAGTAAGCCTTATTCACTTTTACTTGGTGATAATTATTCTCTCCCAACCAACATTTAATACTTTTCTTACCCCTTTACCATGTATTAGACCCTTCTCATTGTCTCCCTCTTATCTCACAATTCGTAGCTCTAGTTCACTCCAAATTGACAATGCCATTTATCCTCATTGATATCCTTCCCATGAGATTTGAGCTTCCTCATGCAAAGAATTAAATTTGTCCCACATATTTGACCTTTATTTCTTGGCCACAAAGATTTAATGCACTTGCCTCTTTAATGTTGATGTACTATGTTTCCACTTAAACTTTTTTAAAATTCTACAAAATATCTATGAATTGAGCTTCCTTTCCTGCATTTGATACTACACTATCATATCACATGTACATCCACTTGCATTATCCTGATACCACTTTTTAATATTGAATATTTAGATTCGTGGGGCATTGTTGTCTTGTAATTTAAGCATTGCTTTTGAGTCTTGGAGCCTCATTTAGTAGCATTTTGGAGCTTTGTCCTAGCCTTTATGTGGTTTCATCCCCTTCTTCCTTCGTTCCATTAGGGTTTAACCCAATTTGCACCTAATTTCCTTCATTCTCACTTTCCTTTTACCCCTCTCCATCCTCAATCATTTTCCCATTCCTCTTATTGCACTATTTGATCCCACTCTTTCTCTTTGCCATTGTCTATTTCACCTCTTAGTTCTCCTTTTCTCATTTTGTATCTAATTAAGGTTTGTATTTTATGCTTCTGTTTCCATGTTTATCATAATTTAGACATGATTATGTTGTTGTCATATTCATGTTTTGTGTGAATCTATGTTTAAATACTCAACAGGGGTTTGATTGAGGTAGCTTTCCCATTAAAATTTCCATTTTGTAGGGTTTCAACATAAGAGTTGTGTTTGTAGGTAAAATATAAAAGGACTCGAGTATTTTTAATAGAGGTGGTAGTTATAAAAAGTGCTCAGAATCTAGTGATGAAGATCTCATAATTTTTTTGGCTATTTTTAAGCATAAGTCAATTGCACACCCAAGGTAAAAAATTCCTATGCCCAACACATTGACCCAAGTAAAAGGTCATTTACTTGGACCTAGCACAAAATAGCTCCTGTAAATCCTAGATTTCACAAGGAGCTTCACATATTCTTTGTAGCCTACCCAATCAATTTCATCAATTTTTTGTCAACTGAAAGCATTTCATTTTTATGTTTCTCCCTCTCCCTCTCCCTCTTATGCATATGATTACAACAAAGGTTTTTCTTTCATATCTTTCTTTCATTTGTGAATCCTAACATGTGACAAAAAGAAGAAGTGATTAGGAGTTCATTACACATATCTCTAGAAAGTTTCATCATTTTAGATACAAAGTCATTAGTGCCACACAACACCCCCAAGGTCAAAGTGCCCCCTTTAGCCCCCTAGGGGGAACAACTATCTTGACCTCTAATTGTTCCCAAATTTTCATCACAACTTCTTTGGATTTCAAGCTTTTTTCATGACTACATATATGGATTCTCGGTATATTTGAACCCTTTATTTCACTTTTTTTTTGTTTTAAATTCCTAATTCACATACATTTTCTTGTTTTTAGTTTCTAAATATTGTCTCTTGTCTTTTGTTAGCCCTAACTTTTCTAATTAATTCACATTAAAACTCTTTATTCATTTTTGTAAATTTTTTATTTAATCTACTGCACAATAATTTAAAATTTTCCAAAGATCAAATCTTACTAAATATAAAAAAATAACACTCTTAAAAAAAATAGAGATCAAAATCATGCCCCTAATAATTTTTTTAATAATAAACATCTCTTATACTTTAAATTTAATCCGAAGAAAGCACAATTGATAAACCTCTTACTATAATTGCAAAAATAACATTTCAAAATTCTCCAACAAAAATTATCCTTCAAATACTAAAATATAACTTCTCGGAAAAGTAAAATATCAGACTTGATATATTTATATGCACAGCTTCAGCTCTAATTTTTTTTACGGTCCGCCGAAAATCTCCTCTTTCATCTGATTCAGTCTTTTTAAAATTTTGATTGCATTTTACTCCAGAATTCCATAGTTATGGTCATCAAATTTAGTTGTATTTCCAAATTAATGGAACATTTTTTCTCCACATCATGGGACTGTCTCTCCTGGTTTTAGATCCTGAAGCGCTTACACGGGACCGCGTTACTGGGCTACGAAAAGATAGTAGTCCGCTAACTCAAATAGAGAGGTAACCCGATCGTGAAAGTGAATGTAAAGAAAAAATCCGGTGTTGGAATTTGGCAAACAAATGGCGAAGGCTGCATATGATATTTTGGAGGAAAGCAGAATTTCGATGGAGGACATCATCGCTAAAATGCTCTTCATCAAGAAGGAAGGCAAAGGGCGAGCAGACCTCAGGGACCTCATCACACAGCTCTCTGTCTTATTTCTTAAACTTCGCCAGGTTCCGCTTCTGTTGGATAGTAGATAAATTGTTTAATCCTAGGGGTTAGGATTTGCTTGGGTGAATGTTAATACTTATTTGCTTGCCTTGAAAACATTAATATAGCTTATTTTGATTTATCTTGCAAGATTATACTGCTGCTTGAGGGTTGTAAAATTTTGAATCCTCTATAGAAAGAGCTTGAACTTGAAGTGAACTAGAATACTATGCTCAAGTTTGAAGTTTTTATCTTATGCCGGCAATGTTTCTTTTATGCTATCTTTGTTGGAACTAGGGTTTTGTTTTTGTTATGGTGGCATTGATATCTAGATATTATTGATCCAGTATTACAGAAGTTTTGAAATATCGCAGTTGAAAATATTATAGGTTGTTATCGAGAGACATGATATGTGCTTGAATGCACAACTATAAAATCTTTTACTCTTGTTCGTGTTCTCATTTGTTTGAAAGTTGGATGAATTATCTACCGCACATTTTTGTTATAGGAGAAAATGTCTGTCTGCCAGGTTAATAATACGTTTACTTTGAAATTATAATGATTTGGATTCCTATTGAGAGAGACTCGAACTATTGGCCACCCTGTTAGTTTTGTTAGTTCAGCATACAACACTCCATAGCATAGTGTGATTTTGCCCAATTTTTCATGTCAGAGGTCTGTCTTTTTGCATCAATATTGCCCCAATCCCAACCCGCAGCCATCACTTTCAATGACATGGTTTTGAGAAATTTGGCATGGCAAGTAGTCGTGTGGTACACATGGCATGTTTAAGAAGAGCAAAGGCACGCTCCATTGCTTTGGACCACATGATGCATTTTTTCTTAACGTTCTTGCTAGAGGTATTGTAATTTTATCAGTCTCAAACAAATTTGTGGTAACAATCTGTGAAACCTAAAAATCCCCAAAGTTTTTTAAGAGCGTGATTTTGCCTAATTTTGCATGCCAATTTTCTTGGGATCAACCTTAACACCTTCAATTGAAACAATATGGCCAAGTTATTTGATCTTTGTTGTACCAAAACAACAATTAGAGCACTTTGCAAATAATTGATTTGATTATAGTATTGTAGGGTTTGGTCCAAGCTAGTAAGATGCTCTTCCCATGTCTTCTTGTAGATGAGAATGCCATTAAAGAAGACCAGTTTGAACATTTGAAGGAATGGTTAGAAAATTTGGTTCACCAGACTTTGGAATGTGGATGGTGCATTTGTGAGGCCAAATGGTGTCACCTAAAATTCATAATCACTCTCATGAGTGTGGCGACATGTCTTCATCTTGTAAATGGAATTTGATGGTGGCCAGACTATAGATTGTGCTTGGAGAAGAAATTGGCCCCATGCAACTCATCTAACAATTTACCAATGATGGATAGGGAACTTGTCCTTGATAGTTAGTTTATTGAGCTTGCCAAAGTCCACACGCAACAACCATGTGTCATATTTCTTGTGAACTAGGAGCATTGGAGAACGATAAGGGTTAACACTAGGTTGTCCACTAAAAGTTTTTATTGCTTTTCATTTTCAACAATTCTTTTGTAATAAATTTGTGGTGGTATCTAGTGTACCCTAAGAATGTTTTCACTTTGGATGGTAGGTTCAAGATAATGGCCACCTTTAAGGGATCTACCATCATCCCTTCTTTGCATATCATATGTCCTAGGTGCCAAATAGTGACAAATACACACTTCTTCAAATTAAGGGAAATTTATAAGCTGCAACATCTTTCAAGCATCAATCACAATAATTCGATGTGATTCTTCATTAACCCGTACATTGTCCAATCATCCAAGTAGACTTCCAAGAAGCCATGGATAAAATATTTAAAGGCATTAATCATTATTCGACTAAACATTGCAGAAACGTTCTTCAGACCAAAGGGCATGATTATATACATAAAGGATCCCCCTTTGGTGGCAAAGTTTTTTTTGGTTGGTCCTCTTTCAGTATTTTGACTTGGTGATATCCAGAGAATTGTGAAAGAATATACCTCCCTATTGACTGTTGATTCCAATACTTCTTCTATAATTAGCGTAGGAAATGGATTGTCAATACATGCCTTGTTGAGTTTCATAAAATCAATATAAATCTTTATTTCTCCTATTTACTTGTTTTGCACCATGGGACTAATCCATTCCGCATCTTCAATTGGCTTCATAATTCCTTCCTTAAATAGTTTTTCTAGTTCCATTTTGGTTTTGGTTTTGACATTAGGGTTTAGCTTGTATGGTCTTTTCCTTTGCACCTTTGCTCCTTTTAATTGTATTTTCATTATATCCACTTCTTTGATATCATTTAAGTCATTAAATGTTCGGGGAAACAAATCTTCAGATTCTCTAAGAACTTCCACCACTGGCATCACTTTCTTTCCTCCTAGTAATCACCAATCTTGGCTATTTAAGGATTTCCCTTTGCCGCCATATCCTTGTTAGTTTTATGATCAGATGTAATGCACAGAAAATTAATTTAAAATCAGTCACAATAACACAGCAGATACCCTGGGAAAACCCTCCTCTTGAGGGAGAAAAACCCAGCAACAATATATCTCTTATATATTGAATCAATACAATAATGATCTCCTTACAAGAGGCCGATATGCAGGCCCAAATATAAGCACCAATGAATGATGCAACACAGCAATACAAAAAAGACAATTCGCTGATGAAAAACTCAGCCTCTAATGATATCGAACTGCCTTGAGAAGAACTTGCACATGTGATGAAGAACGAACTAGGTTGAAATCTGAATGATCAAACAATGAGACTTCTTCAAGTATATATACACCATGATGAGAGGAGACGTGACCTTTCAAAGTCACAAGTCGGCCCAGCAAGAAGGATGTACCCCTCCAAAGAAATCGCATCTATACAAGAGGTCGGCCTCTTTTAGAAATTCGTGTCTCTTCATTTAATTCGTACCATTCCATTAATTAAATATAATAAACAAACATTGTGCCTCTTCAATCAATATCATATAAATTAAATAGCCATAGGCTATAATTTAATTTATTACAAGTAAGGAGATCGCTGGAAGGAGCAGCCCGACGCTGCTAATAACATCAACAATCCTCTTCTTTTACACTCAATGATTGGTGATAGTATTCAGATTTTGTTGTATTAGCCAGGGTTATCTCCCTTTCTCCTTCTCATACATCTGCTTCTAAATTTTTTGGGTTCTTCTTCATCATTTTGTTCAACCCTTCTCTTTGTGTTATAACAAACTCTCTGTGGTATGTTTTCTACCATATCCATCTATTCAATTAGCTTCCATATTCCTTTCTCGTTTTGTGGTGCCGATGTCTTCCTCTTAGCTCCAAAAGATTTCCTTGACTTTTGTTGGTAACAATATTACTTCATTCTTTGGATTGCATCATTTGATGGTTCAGTAAGGATCATAGAATGAGACTTTTTTAGAAGTCTTCTTGGAGTGTCTTCCAATCTCTAGTTTCCGCCTTTTTCTCTTGCTTAATGTACCATGTTTTAGCTCTAGGTGATAGGGTCCAATAAAATAACCAAATGCAAAGTCTCTCTTCAAATTCTTCAATTCTATCCCACTCTTTGATGTAGCTTGTTAAGTGAATTTTGGGGTTAGTAGTACCACAATATTTTTGAGTGTGTTGCCAATCCCTTTCTTTTAGCAAATATCTTGTTTTAATTAATACTGTGAAGGCTCTCTGTGTTGGGTTATTGGGTTTATGGGACATGCAAAGTTTGATAAATTTTCATTTGTTAGAAACATGTCATTAAATAATAGGGATTTATCCCTTTCTTCTCGAAAAACATTGATTGCATTCATGGAAAATTCATTGAGCATAAAATCATCACCATCCTCTCTTATAATTTTCTCCTCATATTCTCGATTAATCTCACACTCTTGCTGACCACATCATCCAAATAATCCTTATTAAATTATAGATGTTTAAGTTTTGAAATCGGGGTTATTAAACTCTCAAACCCTTCATTTATGGTAACCTTAAGGTTTGATAGATCGATTCTAGAAAATGGTTGTCTAGTTAGAAATTCTACTAGTGGAGCACCCCTACTTCCATGCCTTGACTAAGCACTACAACTCCCAAGTCCTTCATTTGCACATAATCCTTTAATTGTTCTACCATTCCAATTAGGTTTTCTTTGGCTTTTCTTACTTGGGTAATCAAGCTTTGTATTGTATCATCACATGTCAATGGTACTATCTATCCTCCCAATTGGGGACTTTCCAAACCTTTTGTAGCAGCTCTCTTGGCATGCTCTAATGAGGCCTCCTCGGGTCTCTCAATCCTTCTACACCTTTCCTCTCTTTCTTGAATTTGTTTCAATCTCTTCTCCTTAATGCTCATTTTAATTGCCAACATAAATTGCTCAAAAATCTCTCCATTTCTTGGTGCTTCCTTTGGCCATGGGTGTTTCTAATTTGGTATTCCATTAGTCTTTCTTATCCATCCCTAATGGCTCAAACTAGACCTGCCTTAGTGGTCGCATCTTGTGGAGATCCTTTTTTAGGATCCCCCTCTTTCCATTATTCATCCTCTAGGTAGCCCCCTCTCACAAGGCTAGAACCTAGAGGATCTTGTCGCAAACCATAAAAAAATGTTCCTTCTTAACTTTAATCTTTTCTCCTTGTATTCATCATTGCAAAAAAATGTTCTTTGCTTTGGCCTTTCCTTACTAATCTATTAGGATCCTAGCAATGGAACCATATATTGGCAAGAACTGGTTGTAGACCAAAGATCTGAGCTTTAGTCTCTTGAAACATTTATATACTAGTAAGAGTGGTAAGAGAAGGTTTAGGGCTTATGTGGTAGGTTATAGAAGGATGTGGCAGGATAAGACAACCAAACTTAAATGAATACACACATTTACGTAGATAACATCATTCACACTTCATCAAATACCCAATATCTCATTATGTGGCATATATAACAGCTTTTTATTCAATATATATATATATATATCATTCATTCACAGTTCATTAAATACCTGATATCTCATTATGTGGCATATATAACAGTTCTCGATTAAATACATCTTCTACTCTTGTTTTAATACAATTGTAGGATATTGTTGCTGGGTTTTTCTCCCTCGAGTAGGAGGGTTTTCCCAGGGTAATCACTGTGTTCATTGTTTATGTGTTGCATTTTCTGCTTGTTTACATTTCTGATCTAAAAACTAACATGGTATCAGAGCGAGTTTAAGTAAAGATCCAATCAGATTTGTTTAAGCAGTCAAGACAACTATTTTTCTAGGGTAGTCTCTCAAAGAAAAAGAAAATGGTGACCGGTGTCAAGGTAGAAGATAGGCTTGAAGGAGCATCAAACTTCAACTCTTGGAAACCTAGGGTACTCATTGCATTAGAGGAGAATGATCTTCTTGAATTTGTAGAAAATGACATGCTCGAGCTGTCTGAAGACACAAAGAAAATCCAGTGGAAGAAAAATGGCACGAAGGCTAGAAAGATCATGATAGACTTCGTGATGGATCACCTAGTACCGATCATCTCCAAGATGGAGACAGCTAAAGAAATGTTTGATACTCTAAAAGGATTGTATGAGATCAACAATACCAGCAGAGCCCTTGCTTTGAGACAACAACTTCATCATGTAAAAATGGCTAAAGAAGATTCA
Organism: Sequoia sempervirens; assembly: GCA_007258455.2. Classification (NCBI taxonomy): domain Eukaryota; kingdom Viridiplantae; phylum Streptophyta; class Pinopsida; order Cupressales; family Cupressaceae; genus Sequoia; species Sequoia sempervirens. The sequence goes on along the minus strand of VDFB02000003.1, from coordinate 601,773,116 downwards.
GTCATCTCATTCTTTATGAAGATTTCTGGTTTGAGAGATCAGTTGAGTGCTATTGGGGATATAATTGTAGACAAAGATCTTGTCATGTTGGCACTAAATGGTCTTCCCCAATCTTGGGAACCCTTTATTCAGAGCATCAGTGGGATATCCAAGTTGCCCAAGTTTGATCGTCTTCGAGCTGACTGTATTCAAGAAGAAACTAGATTGGTAGCAAGAGGAATTGGGTGAAACTATCATGATATAGAAAATCAAGTTCTTGCTACACATACTTCTAGAGAAAGAGGCAAAGAAAGAAAGAGGAATAGAGATAGAGAATCAGATTCTGCCCCAGAACCGAAGAAGAAGGATCTCTCTCACATTCAATGTTACAGGTGTGACAAGTATGGTCACTTTGCTCGAGATTGCAAATTAAAGTCTACACAACATGTTTCTACTGCGGAAATTGACATAGAGACATCTCAGAAGGAGCCAAGTTCTAAAGTCGATTCAGAAGGTTTCTTATTCATCTCCGCTCTTTCAAGTAATGTACAATCTGACAGTGATACTTGGTTGATAGATAGTGGTGCTTCATGTCACATCATAGGCTACAGAGAGCATCTTACAGACTTAGTAGAGAAAGAGTCTAACTTACAAGTGATAATTGGAGATGATGCTAGCTATGCCGTAAAAGAAGCTGGGGCCACTTCCTTCCAGCTAGATTCAGGTATCCCTCTTCATTTGAGTGATGTATTGTTCGTACCTAGGATCAAAACGAACCTTGTCTCCATTTCAGCCTTGGAGGACAAAGGGTACAAGGTTGCCTTCTCTGAAGGAAAGGTTCTTGCATGGTTGAAGAACTCCAGCATAAATTCAGCTCGTGTGATTGGCACTCGTCAGGAGAACCTATACAGATTGTCATTGCGATTAGTTTCTTCGAAGAGGAGGAAATGACATTCAGAGGGAGTTTGACAAACCAATAGACGCAATCCTGGACGAGGAGGTCAGAAGGTTGATGTGGGTACTTGGAGCTTCAGAGGGAGTCACATCATCATGAAGACTTGTTGTAATGTATATTTCTCTGAGACGGAGAAATATGAGGTGAAAGCCCTTGTAATGTATATTTCTATGAGACGGAGAAATATGAGGTGAAAGCCCTTGTAATGTATATTTCTCTGAGATGGAGAAATATGAGGTGAAAGCCCTTGTAGTGTATATTTCTCTGAGATGGAGAAATATGAGGTGCAAGCCCTTGTTCATCTTTGAGACTGAGATGAGACATCATGTTGAAAGACTCCATGACGACTTCACGTTGAGAACTCCGTGATGAGCCCTTGTTCATCTCTGAGACTGAGATGAGACGTCATGTTGAGAGACTCCATGACGACATCACGTTGAAAGACTCCGTGATGAACCCTTGTACATTTCTAAGATTGAGATGTGTTTCTTTCCACACATGGGAGTAGCCATTGTGACTCCATGACGTCATGTTGAGAGACTCCGTGATGAACCCTTGTACATCTTTGAGACTGAGATGTGTTTTCCACAAATGGGTGTAGCCATTGTGGACATCATGTTGAGAGACTCCATGATGAATTCTTGTACATCTCTAAGACTGAGATGTGGTTTTCCACAAATGGGTGTAGCCATTGTGGGCGTCATGTTGAGAGACTCCATGACGAGGATATTTGGAAAATACCTCCCTAGCTAAGAGGGAGTGTTAGTGTTGTAGTGGTGGGAGATATTTTCCCTAAATAAATTTGTCACAAGGCAGGTCAGCCTTTTGTTTTATAAATAAAATTATACTTGTTCTAGGTCGGCCCTAGAGAGGAAGCCGCCCAACTTGGTATATAAAGAGGATGAAGTCCTCCCATTTCATCATCAATCAATTCACTCCAATTCAAATATCTTCAGCAGCAGTTCGCATCTTCCATCAGAAGCAGGTCGAACTTTCAAGCAGCAGATTTCATTCAAGAAGAAGTGTTATCATTAGTGCATTTAAGGTTCGCTTCAAGGAGAATTGCTATTTCTCATTGTATGAGACTCGGCCTTGTGTAGGGCCTGATTTTGTATGCAGTTTTTTCTGCACTTTTCTTCTAATATATAAGCAAATATTGTTGCTGGGTTTTTCTCCCTCGAGTAGGAGAGTTTTCCCAGGGTAATCACTGTGTTCATTGTTTATGTGTTGCATTTTCTGCTTGTTTACATTTCTGATCTAAAAACTAACAGAGGAAACATGTCCCTTGTCTTTGTAGCATGCTTTGGATGTGTTGTAGGTGAGCTCTATGTGCCACCTTTCACTTGTGGTAGGTTTAACTCATTTTGTTCGTCATAGTTGGCTCTGTCCTGCCAACAACCACTATGCAAGTTGCCTTTGCCAAAGACTTACATAGCATTTAATGGTAAGTTAGGGTAACTTGTAGGACCCACACACTGCTCTTTTTGATCAGACCTCAGTTTTGCATTGTGTTCAAACCTTCATTATTAGGCTTTTAGAACTTTCTTAAGTAGGTCTTTAGAATAAGGTTATTCTCCAGCCTCTCAAACGGGGCCTTAGAATAATTTGGTGACCCACCACCCTTTTGTTCAGATCTTCAGCTTATCTATTTCCTAATTTCCCTACAACCCTAGTACCTTAAGGTTTATGCTAAGGACAAGCTTCCTTACGCTCCTATGCATTTTACTTGTTAATGTAGGGGAATGGTTGAGCTAATAAGATGGTAGTGTAAAGGGAGATTGACACAGGCACTAACCTCTCCCCCTTGAGTGGTCATACAGGGGAATCTATAGTGAGCTCAATCTCCCTAATTCTTGAAGTTGCCAAGTGAAGTTGGTGAGTACCAAAGTCTCACCTCATTGACCTAGGTCTCATTACCAACTCTCTATTCCAACTAAATCTGTTTAACTACCAAAAGGTTTGTCACTCTTCTCGATTTCTGCTAAAGTGTAGGCCATTACTGATTCTTATGAATCAAGGGAGACCTCCTTTGGAACTTCCTTTCTCAAATTAAAACCAGGAAGACCACATCTGCAGTTTTTCCTACATCTCTATTTACTTGTACCTTATGTTTGAAACAATTAAGGGAGAGCACCCATAACATGAGGTACTAACATAGCATTGTGCACTTGCATGCAATAAACAATTTAAGCAATCAAACACACATTAACAACAGAAATCCACATAAAGTAATCTACATAGAAACAAGATTGGTGACTGCACAAAGGTTTTCCGTTGCTCCAGACAGTTGCTTAACTCCTCATCCAGACCTTAGTTCAGATCTAAGGTGGCTGAAACTGAGGCAAAAAGTGGAATCATGGGCAGACTGGTAAAACTCTTTTAAAATACACACTCATCATTCAAAATAAACAAAATAACATGAAACATGAAAGCCTAACCTTGTTCTTGACTGGTTACACAGATTGCTAAGGTGGGATTTAAACTCTATGATCCGCTTTCAGCAGTTTTCACTCACTATCTCTTCTCCTTCCCATGTTTCTGTGTGTCATTGTTGCTGCATACACCCCTATAGATAATGCTACTACTATCACAATAGATGGTGGTGCTATCTTTGCAAACCGAATCTCTTTTTTGAACATAAATGCACCATCTCTACATTTGCAGTGCAGGAAATAACCAAGTAACCCAAAAATGAATGTTACACTTAGTAATTCCCATGAAACTTTTCCATACCATCCATTCCTTCTGGAGAACTCCAGCTCCCGCTAAAATTAGGTTGGTAGGTTTATGTTTACAAATGGTTTCAGGATTGTGTGACTGACTGCAAGCTCCAAAAGCTTAAACAGTTGAAGTTTTTGAAACTCTCTTTTAACAAGATTAGAGTTTAGGTCATTAATGTGCTTTTAAAATCAAATCCAATAAAATCTTGTAACATCTATTTTTGACTTGTGGCCCATCATGACTACCATTCAAAATTTACCAATGATTTAAAGGTTTTTTCTAAGTTAGAATTTCTCTTAAAATGGATAAAGTCCCTTAAGCATGGTAATTACAATAACCCTAACACCCTCCCCCAAGATGGTGGTTTCTCCCAACTAACTAAAGGCCATTCAAATACAATCCAAACCATAATATGAAAACATTCGCATGTGTCAACAACATGAACCTCAGCCTAAGTATCATTTCAAATGGACAAGACGGTTCAATCGCATGAATAACATAGTAAACAGCAATCTTGCAAGTAATCAAGAATTTAGTTGTAAGTGCAACATCAGTTTTATCAAATACTCTATCCATTTCACTTTAATCTGTTGAAAATCTCCTCCAATGTGATACCTTCTTTCAATATACTATGGTGTGTACCTAGCATACATAGGCCAGCTGAAAGGACAATGGGTTAATAAATTACTCATCAATACATTACTATATAATAACTAATTTACTAACCCCTTGATTATAATTGAATGTCTATTAAGCAAAGTCTGCATAATCAATGGTAAACTCAATGTCAGCATAAATCAAATTAGTGTAACATCGCATAATTACCAAATATAGCAATAAAATAATTTCAGTTTTGGAGGGGGCTAGCATAACGCCAAGGAGGGATATCCTGTTGTCTACCTAGGCATATGATTTTATGATGTATGTGGGATGATGGAGATGCCAACATGTGGCATACATCACATTAGTATTTTATATCAGGTCAATTGGGTGACTTGTGGAATTAGTTATATTGGGTAATAAGCTATGCTCCCCCAAGTTTCTGAGATGGGGACGATAGGGGATGGGGGAATGTGTTTTTGGGACAGATTTTTTTAAGGCCATTTTTTAGGGGATGACAAGGGATGACTATTAAAAAATAGGGAAAATTTTAGAATATAAAGAAATTTCAAATATTCATATGATAACATTGATCAAGCATTCATCATAGACATTATAGAACCATTGTGAGCATGGGTAATTGAATAGGAATTATGATGTTCTTTATATATGTATGAGCATGAGTTAATAAAGACATGCCTAATTGGTGTGTATATTTAGGTGGAATTTATTATCGAAGTTTTCTTGTAGCCTTCAAGATTGCATGTTATGTTGTTACAGTTAAACTAATTAACAAAGAGAAATGATTAAGTAAAAACTAAAAGATAACTGGTTATGTTCCAGTTTTCCCTCAACTGGGATACTAATAGATGGGATTATTTATCAATTGTCTATGAAGGGCATGATTGATACATTTTGATTTTTTGCATTCTAAAAGTGGCATTTCCTACTGACTATGAATGAACTTGTATTCAACAATATAATGACTATAGCATGCCAACTTTGTTTGTGTACTGAACAAATTGTCCAATGTATGAAACAAGATAATCCTTAATTGTGACTTTGACTATGAAGATGCAGAGATCTACAACAAAGGATATGTATTTTGTAGATTTTGTGATCATGATTAATCATTGGTCTATCACTTGGTTACTTATAAATTGGTCAGGGTTTGGGGTCAATGCCCCCAATGGGGTCAAGGGATGGCACCCCTCGTAGGGGTTGGGGGCAGCGTCCCTAGTAGGGTTTGGGGGCAACACCCTTGGCGTGTTCCCAAATGACAACCTTCAAAACCACATAGACCTTCATGGCCCACCCATTTCTTTTTCTTAATCAAAATAGTGTTTTTTTTAAAAGCACCAAAAAGTGCGTAGGCCATAAGGGATGTCTAGCTGTCCTATGGACAGTTTGGATGTCCCTTGGTCGTCTTGGAGATGGCTAGCTGTCCTTTGTGTCCCTTTTTCCTTGGGATGTCCTAGGGACATTTCCTACTTTTTCAAAAAAAGGGGGACAGGGAGGGGATGCTTCCTACCTGTCCTTGTGTCCCTCGAAACATCCCCTATAGGGGATGAGGGCATTTAGGGCAGGGGATGTGTCCTGAGGGAGCATTGGTAATAAGTTTTCCTATGCTGGGATTGTGCTTTTATCCCCTCCTTAGCATCAAAGGGAAGTCTTGTAGGAGGTGAATATTATTGTGAAATATGTCAAGTAAGGAGAGGATTCTATTTTGATTGGATCTCAATTTGGAGATCTTGTATGGAGTGGCTTTTTTCCTGAGGAGTATTGTATTGTTTAACCTATCTCAAGGGTCATATGTGGCATGCATCCCCGTTCGTTAACTATATTGTGTAGTGAATACCCCTGATTTTTTTTTGTTTTTGGTTTGTAGAATAAGACGGACATGCAGAATGTTTGTTTTATTTTCCATTCATCATGATGAGTACATACATAGATAATTTCATAACTTTGCAAGGAAATATAGAGGTATTATATCAAAGATTAATAACGCTCACCTCAAAATCAAAAATCAGAAGTTAAAGAACTTATGTCAGACCTATTAAGACACCTTAAATAGCAGTTTGGAGACATCAGAAAGTGCTGATTAGAACATGGTGTGAATACCAAACATGGTGCAGCTCCCTAGGAGGGCGATTTGCTTAGAAAAATCAGACCATCACCAAAACCCACAAATGAATACCCAAAATGAAGTGCTCAACTATGAGGAAACTGATGAAACAATACCCAGATCAATATACTTTCATCACACGTAGATAGGAGATGTTTGGCGCCTCCCAGCTACTCAGAAATGACAAGTTTCAGACCTTAGAAAAGTATATCAGAACTCAGAAAATGCATGTAATCAGATGCAAACTCACTCCAAAATGGCATGAATCACACACCAAACCAAAACTCAAAAATCCAACTCAAAACACCGAATATATCTTCATTTTTTCACCTCCAAAATTCACCAGAGCTACCAAAAAAAACCCTGAAATGTGATGGACAACACTCCGACCAGAAAGGGTGGGTATTTCACCATCGAAACCAGCAACCAAGAAGAGGGTTTTCGTCCTCAACCAGGAAATGTAGAAATCTGGAAACAATCCAGCAGCATAACCTTATGTCGTCAAGCCAAGATATCCAAATGAGAGCCTCAAATGAGAATTTATAGAGTGAGGGACAAATTAGGGCAACTCTCATCTCATTTCCCTCCATTTCACCATTTTGAAATTAAAATGAAATTACCCCAAGAGGGGCATCCTTCTTTTTGCCTCCAAGATTTCACTTTTCATTTAAAAAAAAAAATGACATTAAGCCCCAACTGGGTGTCCCACCTTATGAGGAATAACGTTAGCCTTAAAAAATGATAAATTACCTCCCTTCTAGGCACCACACAAGGAAGAACATTGGCCCTCTTTTAAAAATGTCACCTTACTAGGCCAAGGGGTACACTTCACGAACCCACGACCCCCTCAATTAAGTTATAAGGCAACATTATAAAACTTAAGTGATAATAAATCAAATATTAATCTCACCACCATTAGGACTCACCATTGCCGTAAATAGAAAGCATTGCACTGAGCTGTTGGAGGAATTGAACCAAGACTAGGTACTAAAAATAGTGAGTCAAATGACCAAACTGACCCAATCGGAGCCCAACTGGAACTTACTAAAAATAGTAAGTTACTAAAAATAGCCATTGCTAAAAATAGCCATTCTGTTGGAAAGGACCCAAAAAAACCCACAAAAGCTCATCACAAGACGCCGAGTACCCTAACCAAATCCAGTTAGCCTATGAGAACCGAAATAGGCTAATGGAAGCTCAAGTTGAACTATGGGCAAGAAAGGGACATTACAGTCCTCCCTTCCCAAGATTGCTTGTCTTCAAGCAATCACAACTTAGGATGCTGTAAAATCTGCTCACTCTCCCATGTGGCATCCTCCATTGGCAAGTTTTTCCACTTCACCAAATACTCTGTGATAACCCTCCTCCTAACAGTACACTCTCTGAAATCAATCACTGCTTCTAGTATCAATATCAATTTTCCTTCCTCATCCAATGGAGGTAGCTTTGCTAAAGGAGTCACATTGTGCCCAAGTGCCTTCTTGAGGCGTGACGCGTGGAAAACATTATGCATCTTGTTACCTTCAAGTAGCTCAAGCTCATAAGCCACCTCCCCAACTCTTCTAGTGACTCTAAACGGTCCGTAGAAGCGAGGCTTCAACTTCTTTTACCCACTCTTTTTGAGAGTGGACTATCTATAGGGCTGCAATCTCACATAAACCATGTCTCCTATCTCAAATTCCTGCTTGATACGATGCTGATCAATGTATAACTTCTACTAATTCTGCACATGCTGTATATTATCCCTCAGCGATCTCATGATATCCCGACTTTTCTTCAAAAAATCTCTGGCTCTAAGTACTCTACAATCTCCAAAAAGTAGATCAATGAAGTTGGGAGCTTCATAGTCATACAAAGCCATGAAAAGTGACATCCTGATAGACATGTGAAAAGTGGAGTTGTAGCAAAAATCTCCCAATGCAACCATTTAATCCACGCTTTCTGCTGCCCTGAAACATAATTGTGTAGGTATCCTTCCACCTTTTTGTTAACTATCTCAGTTTGCCCATCAGTCTGGGGGTGGTAACTAGTGTTGGGAGTCAATTCGGTTCCACGTTGTAATGTCCCCTTCTTGAGATTTCCCTAAATATTGCCCTAGAATCACAAGTTTAATGTAGTTAGGGTTATAACTTACCAATTAAATGCTTTAAGCAAGATGAATCTTGGTTTAGGTCATGCAATCATGTTAGATAATATTGGAAATATAATTCATATGATCAAACATATATAATAAATGTCTTATCTATTTAAATTATGTAAAATACATAACTATTTCAAACCTATATAAACTACACAATATCTATGGTGCATGATGGAAGATTATCCATAATAGGACTTGGATGAGAAACATGATAGGGCGCTTGAAGCTATCGTCATGCTAAGCCCAAGAGCGGATATACCATCCCTCTTGGCCCCAAGTGGCAGACACACAGGCATCCAACCTGGGGTGTTGTGCTTAGTGGATAAACTTGTATCTGCCTTCCCTATCCATGCTGCCTTATCCATCCTCCTTATGATTGAGACTCCTTGAATCCATCGCAACAACCAACCCATGTAGAGATCGAAGGGAAAGCCACAATGGGGTGCTCGTAGATTCTCCTATCTAAGCCCAAGGACAAACATTCACCCCCTTGGCCCACAAGTGGTAGACACGCAGGCATCCAACATGGGGTGCTGTACTTAGAAGGAAATCTAGTATCTGCTCCCCCTTCTTGTATTTACCCACTCCACATGGTTGCATATTGGGAATGAACAATTCAATGACTAATAGGAATCTAGTTTGACCAACAATTACATCAATAAACATATCTAGATTCATAAGAGATTATACATTAATAAACATATCATCATTCACAATAATCATAATAGTGCATACCACAATACTTGCCAAAATATAAGACTGCTATATCCTAAGATGCAAATATATTAACAAATGCTGACTTCTGCCCTTGTCTGCTGAGTGCAGATAATTATGTTTGGTCTGCTCCTATTGCCTTGCTGTTCGATCAATTACTGATTTTATTTATTGTTGCTGCTTTCCTGAATGCAGATATATTTCTAATTATGATTCGATGATGCTCTCCTTTTGAATAGTTCCCCCCTTTATATCTTCCACAGTGGGGGGAAGAGACATGGCTGTTTCCCATTCCTTTCCCTTGGTAAGGGACACGTCTTTCTACACTTGATTGCTGCCTCAGACTTCTGTTAATAATTAATTAGTTAATTATTAATTATAACTTTTTGTCGTTGCCCTTGACTAGTAGTTAATCGATTAATTGATTCCTGTATAGCGGTGGTCTTCTTATTACCTGCTTGCTATTTAATTAGAGGCTGTGATGGGAGTCTAAAATGTGACGAGGCATGACAATCCTCACAGTGCCTTTTAGTTTTTGTCTTTTAGTGGCTGCCTTTATTTTTGTCTTCTAGTGGTTGCTTTTTAGATTTTGTCTTCTAGCGCTCAGTACAGGGGAATAAAACGGGTCATCACACACATAGTTTGAAGTTGAACAACTCCTACCAAAACAAGCTCATAAACTTGCTGTCTGTATCACTGATGGAGTTCTTTGGTGCCCCATGAAGTCTAAACACCTCTTTGAAGAACAAATCTGTCACCTGTATTGCTGTATACCCTGCTGAAATAGCAAAAAGGTGAGCAAACTTGGTCACGGTCCACTACTACATAGATACAATCTTTCCCTTGCACCTTGGGAAGCCTTGTGATGAAATCCATTGGGATGCTTTCCCAAGTCTGCGTAGGAATAGGTAAGGGCTGCAGTAGACCAGCAAGGTAAGTATGTTCTTTTTTATTTTTTTGGCACACTTGGCATTCACGAACATACTTAGTAATGCCCTCCTTCATTCCCTTCTATGAGAATCTCTCATGGATCTGCCTTTATGTTTTGTAAAAACCAAGATGACTAGCCATAGGAGTGTCATGAAAAGTCTTAAAAATCAGCACTCTTAGCTTGGATTCAGGAACTGACATTATTCTTTCCTTGGAGAAAATGAGACCATCTCTTACCTTGTACCTGTCATCCTGTAAAGAGCCATGTAAGATGCCATTGGCAAGGGCATTCTTTGTATAATCAACTTGTATTTTTTCCTTCCAATCTGCTGTTATCTTTGAAAATGAGTACAAATATGGCCTTCTTGACAATGCATCAGCCACTATGTTCCTCTTTCCCTTGACATATTCAATGTCAAAGTCATAGGCTTGGAGTTTACTAACCCATTCTTGCTGCCTATTGTTTAGATCCTTCTGATTTAGGAAGTATTTTAAACTACTGTGATCAGTTGTAACAATAAACTTCCCTCCAACAAGATATTGCCTGATTATAAGCAAAGCATGCATTATGGCTAACATCTACTTGTCATAGATGGAGTAACTTCGCTCACTCCCTCTCAACGATGTTTGTTTTGCATGTGGACAGCCCCAATACCATCATCTGAAGCATCACATTCAAGCTCAAATGGTTTAGAAAAATCCGGAATAGCTAATACTGGACATGAACTCATCAATTGCTTGAAGGATCAAAAGATTTATGCGCTGATTTAGACCAAGTGAAGGCTCCCTTTTTAGTTAAATCTGTTAGTGGGGCAGCCACCTGTGAAAATCCTTTGACAAACCTCCTGTAGAACCCACATAGCTCAAAAAACCCCTTCAACTGAGTAATATTAGTAGGTGGAGGCCAATCAAGTATAGCTTTAATCTGTTATGTGTCCAAGGTATAATAATTCAGTCATCCCAAACTCACACTTGGACTCGTTAGCAAATAGAGACTCACTCTCAAGAATACCCAACACCTCATCCAAGTGTCTCAATTACTCTTCCCATGACTTGCTGAAAATGAGGATGTCATCAAAGAAAATCAACACAAACTTGCTTAATTGCTTACTGAACACCCTGTTCATGCAAGATTGGAAAGTAGCAGGTGTATTTGTCAAACCGAAAGCCATGACAAGAAACTCATAATGGCCAAAGTGACATCTGAATGCGGTTTTCTCTATGTCCTCTCTAATCTTAATCTTATGGTAACTAGATCTCAAGTCTATTTTAGAAACATAGACTGCTCCATGCAGCTCATCAATGAGCTCATTTATGCATGGAATGGGGTACTTGTTTTTGGTTGTTTTCTTATTCAACGTCCTATAGTCTACACACATGTGCATGGTCCCATCCTCCTTCACCAACACTACTGAAGAAGCAAATGGACTCTTACTCGATCTAATGTGCCCCATATCCAAAAGCTCCTTAATAGTTTTCTCTATCTCATCCTTATGTCATATAGGATGTTTGTAGGGTGTGGTGATCACTGGTTTAGGCCCCTCCTCTAACTCAATCACGTGCTCAATGCCTCTATCAGGAGGTCTCCCTGGAGGAATACTACTGAATACTTTGCTTCGTTTGGAAAGCATCGTTTGAAAGTCTGGTGGATAGGACCTCTTCACCTCTTTTGTAACTGTAGGAATAACCACACACTCTACTGCCCACTCAATTTGATCATGTCTAAATAGCCTCTCCATACGTTTGAAAGAGATTGCTCGAAGTCCTCCATTCGACATACCTCTCAAGACCACATTCCTACCCTTTGATCTAAATTTCAGCTTCATAGTCTGAAAATTAAGTGTGATCTCCCCAAGTGATCGAAGCCATTGTATTCCCATCACTGCATCTGTATCTCCAATACTCACCACATAGAAGTCATCCTTGACTTCATAATTCGCTAACTGCAAACTCGGCTGTGGGACCATCCTAGTGCAATTAATTGTGAACCCATCAACAACCATCACTCAAAATCCATCTACCTCTTGAGTTTGAAGTCCTCTACGTGCTACTAAACCCTCATTGATGAAATTATGTGTAGCTCCTGTGTCAATCAAGGCAACTAATCGTTGTCCTTTAAGTACTCCTTTAATGCATAGGGACTCATTTATTTGGAAACTATGTAATTGGGAAATCTTCTCATCTTTCTCCTCTTCCTTTTCAACCTCTTTAGGAGACTTTTCCTCTTCATTTTCCTTTGAATCAGATTGCTGGTCTGATTTTTTTGATGTAGTTTCCTCTACTGAATAGTATTCTATTTGATGCACCTTCCCTTTGGTTGCACACCTATGTCTTGGGGCCTAAGGTTCTTTGCATGTGAAGCACAAATTCATCTTCCTCAAATCATTAAGTGTCTCACTATCAATTCTTGTGACTGATTTCTTTGGCTGATCGGAGCCTTTTGATAAATGTTTTTTTATCTTTGTCTTTTTTATGTGAAAATCCCTTTGACTGAAATTGGCTCTTAGAAGTGGAGGACTCCATGTCTCTAGCTTTCTTGATGGCCTCTTGTAGAGAAGGTGGGTTGAATGCCTTAATCCATCCCCTCGAGGGATCAGATAACCCATCTATAAAAAAAGCAGTGAGCCTCCTCTCAGATATATCTGTCACCAAGACCGATAACCTCTGAAAATCAACAACATAAGCATCCATTGAACCCCATTGTTTCAACTGTGCCAACTCCCTAAAATGAAGTTTTGGATCCTTCTTATCAAACCTCTCTATGAGTCTCTCAGTAAAGTCTGCATAAGATGTAATCTGAGCATGCCCCATTCTGATCATCCCATGATGCCATCACTCATGTGCAACTCCATCAAGGTGTATAGCAACATATTTTATGGATTCTTCTTTAGACATGGGGTTTAGATTGAAGTAGGTGTCCCTCCTTTTGAACCCATGCTCTCATTGAAGTCTTACTAGACTAGTCAAAATGAGGAAGGCTAAGCTTCCCAACTTTCCTCCACAAGTCATTATGATGCTCTTTGTGACCCCTGTTGGGCATGTGCCTCATCCTAATATCCATATAATCTCAAAGAGATATGTCATGCTGAAACCTTGGGCCTGCATCAATCCAATCTTGTTTGAGCTGATCTTGCATTTCAATCAATGTGAGCTCATGCTCTGGTTGTGGTTGAACTCTAGGTGGGAAAACTAGCATGAGAGGTCTAGCCATGGCTGCCCTATGGTGCTGATTTGTTGCACCACGTTGGCCCAAATTATTTGCTTGTCCATTGTTGCCTCCGTTGCCTCCATTGCCTCCATTGTTGACTCCCAAGCAAGCCAACCCCTCAACCAACTATGCAAGCCGCTGATTGGTTTCCTAGTGTCCCCTAACCACAACATCCAAAAGAAGCATCTTCTGATATGGTTCAACATGGTCCCTATCTGCCCTTTCACCCCTATCACCCATATTTTCTGAGTTTGCTGATTCTATTGAGTGAGTTTCAGAGTGTTGTTCTTCCCTCTCTGAAGGCCAATGCTCCCACAAATCCTCCTCTTGTTTCCTTAGTCTTTCAAGATACCTTATTTCTCTATCACTGATGCTCATAGAAGTTCATTACCCACTGACTGGCAGGATTATTTTGAGCTCTGATACCACTGTAATGAATACCCCCGATTTTTTTTTTGGTTTGTAGAATAAGACGGATATGTAGAATGTTTGTTTTGTTTTCAATTCATCATGATGAGTACATACATAGATAATTTCATAACTTTGCAAGGAAATATAGAGGTATTACATCAAGGATTAATAACACTCATCTCAATATCAAAAATCAAAAGTTAAAGAACTTATATCAGACCTGTTAAGACGCCTTAAATAGCAGTTTGCAGACATCAGAAAGTGCTGATCAGAACATGGTGTGAAGACCAAACATGGCGCATCTCCCTAGGAGGGCGATTTGCTTAGAAAAATCAGAACTTCACCAAAAACCACAAATGAATACCCAAAATGAAGCGCCCAACTATGAGGAAACTGATGAAACAATACCCAGATCAATATACTTTCATCACACGTAGATAGGAGATGTTTGGCGCATCCAACCTCTTCAGAAATGGCAAGTTTCAGACCTCAGAAATGTATATCAGAACTCAAAAAATGCATGTAATCAGCTGCAAACTTAGTTCAAAATGGCATGAACCACACACCAAACCAAAACTCAAAAACCCAACTCAAAACACCGAATATATCTTCATTTTTTCACCTCCAAAATTCACCAAAGCTACCAAAAAAACCCTGAAATGTGATGAACAACACTCCAACCAGCTAGGGTGGGTATTTCACCACCGAAACCAGCAACCAAGAAGAGGGTTTTTGTCCTCAACCAACAAATGTAGAAATTTGGAAACAATCCAGCAACATAACCTTATGTCGTCAAGCCAAGATATCCAAATGAGAGCCTCAAATGAGAATTTATGGAGTGAGGGACAGATTAGGGCAACTCTCATTACATTTCCCTCCATTTCACCTTTTTGAAATTAACATGAAATTACCCCAAGAGGGGCGTCCATCTTTTTGCTTCCAAAATTTCACTTTTCATTTAATAAAAATATTGACATTAAACCCTAACTAGACGTCCCACCTTATGAGGCATAACATTAGTCTTAAAAAATGATAAATTACCTCCCTTCTAGGCGCCACACAAGGAAGAACACTGGCCCTCTTTTAAAAACGTCACCTTACTAGGTCAAGGGGTACACTTCATGAACCCATGCCCCCTCACTTAAGTTATAAAGCAACATTATAAAACTTAAGTGATAATAAAAAAAATATTAATCTCACCACCATTAGGACTCACCATTGCTGTAAATAGAAAGCATTACATTGAGCTACTGAAGGAGTTGAGCCAAGACTAGGTACAAAAAATAGCACTCACTAAAAATAGCGAGTGAGTCAAATCACCAAATTGACCCAATTGGAGCCCATCTGGAACTTACTAAAAATAGTAAGTTACCAAAAATAACCACTGCTAAAAATAACCATTCTGTTGGAAAGGGCCCCAAAAAAACCCAGAAAAACCCACAAAAGCTCATCACAAGACATTGAGTCCCCTAACCAAATCCACTTAGCCTACGGGAACCAGAATAGGCTAATGGAAGCTCAGACTGAACAATGGGCAAGAAGGGGACATTACATATTTGAGACAATATGTAATGTCTCCTTGCCCATAGTTCATTGGGTAATGAATTGCCCATGTTGAGTTTATGGGTTTACCCACCCATTCGTACTAGAGGATCTATGTATAGGAGGTGAATATCATTGTGAAATATGTCTAAGTATATGGAGAGTATTCTATTTGGATTTACCTTCCTATTAGCATTAGAGGGAAGTCCATATATAGGAGTTGAATATCGTTGTGAAATATGCCAAGTACATGGAGAATACTTTATTTGGATGGGATCTAAGTTGGAGATATTGCATGGAGTAGCTTCTTTCATATGGAGTATTCTATTTAATCCTACCCAAAGGGTAATTATTTTGAGTTCTGTGTGTATTGGATACTAGGGCATTAGGGCACTTAGCCCACAAACATCTCTATCTCATTTCAATTTCTGCTTAGTTTTGCTATTATCTGGCATGTTTTTATAATTAGGTGTGTGAATGTTATTTGTTTATTTCTTCCTCCTCTAACAATCAATCAAGAAAGGAAAGTTTCCATTTCTTTTAACTTGCCAATCCCTTTTAAACTGCAAGTGTACCACCCAAGCAATGATAGAAGGCTGTCCAAATGAGACAATCTTAATATATGAATGTAGGCTTCCAGTTCCTTTCAAGGATTACCATACTGTCGCCATTAGAAATAGGTGTAGGGATCTCGCTTCATCCAGATCCATCTGTGTGCATATTCTTCTATTTCTCAATTTAAATGCAAACATGACATTGAAGAACAAAGTCATATATTATGAACACACTCACCATTACTTATTCCATCTCACAGGCCTCTTGTCTGCTATAACAAACAAATAGGGGAGATGTAAGCACATAGACAAAAGGGCGAATGTTTCAAATTGGAATGTCACAATATAATAAAATGATAACCTAAAACTAATAACTGATGTTTAAAACCAATCCTTAAAATTAACAGTTGGTCATTTTTAAGGAGTGCTTATGATTCTAGAAAGTATCAACAGTCTGGAATGTAAAACTCTCTACTGTATATAGCTTACAGTGTAACATAGGCTCTAACTGTTACTCCCATTTGAGGAGAAGGAAATGGCTCTTAACTTTGAAAACCATAGTCCAGAAACTTGGACTCAGTAAAATTTGGCAGCCCAAAAATTTAACCTGGACTCAACCTCAGTGAATTTTTTTGCAAATAAAATAAATGACATAAATACACAAAATAAACTTAAATAATGCATGAGAAGCATAAAGAATGAATTTAGAGAACACATAAATCTATTTTGATCATACTAGTAGTACTTGGAATCAGCATTGACTTGGCAAACCAAAAGTATAAATGGAATTCCCTTACTCCGGATTTAATTGGAAAAAATTCAGGAAACTAACCAATGTTGAAACACTCATAAAAATAGGGAAAAAATGCTGTTTTTGTTATTGTGAGCCTAATGAAGGCAAAAAATTGCTTCTTTTCCATCTGGCACAGTCAAAGACAATTTTTATTATATGCTTTTTAAAAAACAGAGGAGGAGTTGGGGGGCAGCAGCCCCTGTTGGAAATATTGTTGTCATTGATGTCAAAGGTGAGAAGAGCAAAATCACTGCCATCATATTGCTGCTGTCAAAGAAGGATTGATATAAAAGATATATGCTAAGGAGAATTAAACAAAAAAGGAAATATTTATTGTATTTTAAAGTTAAAATGGGCCGACCCAAACTGCCTTATATTGGTGCCCAAATTATGGCGCCCATATTGGGTGAAATCACCCTTATTTGATATGGGCCGACCTTACATGGTGTGTCACCCCCTTTGGTGAAATTAAATAATTAAAATTATTATATTTATTTTGGGCTGACCCCTCTTGGAAGGATCACCCCTCTTGGGTTAAGATGCATAAGGGTGATATAAATAGAAGATGTGATGGGAAAAGATAGGCAGGCAATTAAAGTTATATCAGTTCCGTTACAAGCAGATTTTTGAAGAGGAGTATACTTGTGAAGGAAGTTGCAAGCAGATTTTTATGGAGGAGTTTCAAATGATTATCATTCATTGAAGAAACAATATTCAAAAAAGCAAAATTTTGTTCATTTGGAGGTTGGTGCCTCTCAATAAAAGAGATCGGTGTCTCTTGCCAAATTGGTGCTTAGTAGTGGGGATTGGTGTCTCCAGTGGGTTGGTGCCTACAAAGATTTGTAAGAGAGTTTTTATCTTTGGCTGGATTTGGACAGTAGATCCAAGCAGTCGTTCTCTGTGGTTTTCTCCCGAAAGGGTTTCCATGTAAATCTTGCGTCTCTTAATTGTTAACTCTTGTGTGATTGTTATTATTGTGGTTGTTGGATTTTAAATAAGTAAAAGTTTATCTTATACTGTTTCACCCCCCTCTCAGTATAAGTGTGTGTGCTCATCAGCCTCTGGTGGGGTTGGGGCAGTGCTCCTTGTGGGTTTTGGGGGTGACACCCTTGGTGCGTTATCTGTCGCAATATAGGGCTGGATTGAGAGGCAGAGACCTTGCTACCAATCCCAATTAAGGCCTTTGAGGCTACATGGACTTTCATGGCTCATGCCATTTTTCATAATTTTATTGCTTTTAACCAACTGTCGATAAATCCTTCCAATCACTTGACATTCAAATCCTTTCTCTGAGTTCTGAATTGGTGAAGACAAAAAGGAAAAAATTGACAAAAAATAAGGCTTGTATGCAGTGGCTGAGTTCTCATCAAACTTGCTGAGTCTGAGTGAGTCTCTGTAGAGATTAGTTTGTGAGTTTCTGCAGCAGACTTGGATTGCACAGCCGCATACTCATTCAAAATTTTATTGTTGCCATCATTTGTTTTACTTACAGATATAATTGATATGCTTTTTTTCGCCTTTTCTAATTTTGTGTATATGATCGGTGGGAATGTTTTGTATAGAGATTAATTTAATAGTAAATATTAATTCCTGTGGTATTTTCCTATCATGACTGTCAAGTTATTTTTATGGTTTCAGGCAAATCGTATTATCCTTCAAGAAGAAGATCGTGTCAAATCTGAAACTGAAAATGCAAAGATACCTGTAGATTTTACAACTTTGCAGCTTCATAATTTGATGTATGAGAAGAACCACTATCAGAAAGCTATCAAGGCATGCAAAGATTTCAAATCAAAATATCCAGATATAGATCTAGTATCCGAGGAAGAATTTTTTAGGAATGCTCCAGAGGAACTCAAAGGAGATCCATTATTGAAGGACGATCCACACAAGCGGATGTTACAAAGACTTAACTTTGAGCTTTTCCAAGTGCGCTCTCTGTCTCTGTGTCTCTCTCAGTTTCTCTGTGTGTGCATGCTCTGTGTCTGCAGAGTTATTCATTTTATTACAATTATGAAATGCTTTCAATGTGCAGCTTTTGGCTATGTGGATATTCTTGGTAAGCTACAAATTATTGGAAAAATAATGACACCTGTTGTCTTTAATAAATTCTCCAGTATAATGAGATTCTGGAATTTAATCTAGAAATTTAACGTTTCATTAATTTGAAATAAAATCACATAGATGTCAAGCATTTAAAATGTATTTGCAGCAAAATTTAACCTCATGTATTGACACTTTAAACTAAGGGCTCACACAAAGTGTCATTTAATTTAATTAAATTAAGCTGTGTTCTAATTTAAATTTTACCAACTTATTTGTTGTTTTATCAGTTCTGTGATAGGGACTTTGGATTAGATGTCTGCAATTATAGATCATAATTTTATGACACAAACGGGTCCATCTGAGAACTTTTGCTTTCTTACATTATGTGTACTCTTTCTATTGCTATTGCTGAGGTTCTTTCTATTTGGTTAATTTTCTTTGCCAACAATGAACTTTTTATTTATCTTGATCGTCAATCAACTTTTTATTTTTCTTGGTGTCATCCCACGTCTGCCATTATCAACTGGGATGTCTTTTTTTTTTTATTTGAATCATTTTGTTACTGTTGATACAAGGAGTGCTATGTGGAGTAATATGATACCATTTGGCATTGAGGATAATTCTTCAAAATCCCACCAACCAAAGATGCTCATCGAAATAATATGCTTAGGCAAATCCTTTGTGATTGTTCGATGGATAGTGTTACAGATAATACTTGTGATGTTGAAGGAGTTTAACTTTTTCTCTTTTTCCTTTAACTCTGTTCTTTGGCAACTCTTGCCCTCAGGTGTACCTGCACTCTATTGGTTTGGCATGCATTGGTCCCTGGATTTGCACCAAAAAATAGTAATACACTTAAACAAATGCCTGAAATGTTTTGGAGTTTGATGCTTTACCAAAATGGGATATATGCCAACCCGGTTATTCTGTTGGGGTTATGTTTCTCATTTTAGGAAATGCAACTGCTAATAGCCATACAGATGATCAAGTTACCAAATTGTTGGTATAGTATGGGCACTGACAAGTGTACCAGTACATTGGATTTCAGAATTTAGGCATGGCATGCATGGATATGCTTGAATTTGCACCGAAAACAGTGGACTCAAATTTCATGAACACGGTGGAATCTGGGTCCTTTCCTAAAATGGGATGAGCAACCAACTAGATTGGTTCATCTGGGCTATGTTTGCCAATTTAAGAAATGCAGCTGCTAACTGCTATTTATGAAACCGAGTCACTGATGTATGTTGGTATGGGTATGGGCACTGATATGTGTATTGGTTGGTATGTGTATAGGCACTGAGATGTGTACTGGTCGGTATTGGTATGGGCACTGATATGTGTTCTTGTATATTGTAGTTCAAAATATGGGTATTGTGCTGTACAAGGTTAGTTTCAAATGTCACACGAGTTCACATGACCTCATTGAATGGCAATCACTCTGATTGCAGTCCCAACTGCAAATTTTAAGTGGTATTTTGTTATAGTTTATTTGAAATTATTTTTGAGTAAGCTCTATGCTACATCTCTTCAATTGTTACTTCTTTAAAAGATTTCATCTGGTCTCCTAGCCCTGAATAATTTACATGTCTTTGGTTTGGTGTTTAAACTTCTGAAAATAGAGTAGAAATTGAAACAGAAATCTTATGACACTGAATGGTAGTGTCCAATTTAGCAGACTTTTAAGAACGCAGTAATGAACTAAAGGCTATAAGCAGCGTGGAATATCTTTTAGTTGCATGTCAATGACCATACATAGTTATTTTCACCCTTTCTGACTTTAACTATGCAGACAATGACTTCAAGAGTCAGACAACTCTTTAGCCTGAGTATTTCTTCTGGGTCTTTTTTCATTTTTTGGCTATAGGTAGCTAGGGTTAGGGTACCTAGGCCTAGAAAATTGTTGGCAAGATGCCAACTCCCATGTTAACTAACCAAACTGGGAATGCAAAAATATAACATGAATTTCAAAAATCAAACTTAAGAATCTGATTTTCCACACATAGGGCAATCTTTGTTCTTCAGGTCCAAGCATATTCTCACTAGAAGGCTAAAAAAATAAAAGCTAGCAGCTTTCATCAGTTATCCATCACACCTTTTGTTCTTTTATCATTCTCCTCTGTTTGGTTAGTCATGAAAGGGCACTACTTTGTGCCATGAAAGGCATTTTTTTAGCACACAATTCTCTCCTTTTGGTTCAAAGTTATTTAATTTTTACTGAAGAGCAAGCTCTTCTGCTTGGCAAAGTCCTCTGAGATTAGCTTTATTGCTATGGAGGGAAAGGATGTGTATACACAATCTAGCCCAACTTTCCATTAGCTCTGCCACTGTACTTCCCATCCTTCTGGTATGTTGGTATGTGATCTCAAAATTCCATGTTTCAATCTTAATTTCCTCAGTGATATTGTTTATTTGCCAGTCATTTCACTGATGCCTTTAATAATTAATAGTAAGTTCCCTCACCTTGAAATTTTCACCATCCCTTTCTTCAGCCAGTCATATTCCTTCTACAAGTGCCCTTGCCTTGCCTTCTTCTTTGTATACAGTCCCAAGAAGACTGAAGAATTAACAGAGGTTGTCCATCAGCATCTCTACATAGCCCTCCATCTCCTGCAAACTCTGTTACCGGGTTCTTCATTTTAGCCCCCCGAACCGGCCAAAATATGTGTGGGTTCTGGTTCTGGTTCGGTTCTTCTCTGGGTTCGCCTGGGTTCTCCATTTTCCACCTGGCTTCTTTGTGGGTCCTTCTGTGAAGGACCCACAGAGAACCCGGGTGGAAAATGGAGAACCTTGGCCGAACCCGGGGAGAACCGAGAAGAACCCAGGCGGACCCACGTCATCCAGCCTAGAAAAAGGAAAAAACTCAACTTAAAAACAAAAAATAAAACCCTAAAAAGTGCCCAGATTGCCTTATATTGACTTGGCCGACCAAATGAGGCTCATTTTGCAAACTCAAAAGAGCAAAAACACCATTCTTTTGCCTCCAAGCTAAAAAATTATGAATATGATTACAGATTATATGGCATTATGGCGTATTTACATTTACATTTTTGCAAATTATGAATATGATTACAGATTATATGAGGTATTACCGTATGGCGTATTTCATTGTTTCAATATTCTATGGCATTATTTATAATTTTGAGCATGCTTATGAGTCTATGGCATTATCATTATGTTTATATGTATATATATATATATAGAGTACAGCCGTACCCATACCTGTACCCTAGGGAAAAAAAAAATTGCCAAACCGGCGAACCCAAACCCATACCCGCATCTGAACCCGTACCCGAACCGGCAACTTAGCCTGCAAACCCTGGCATTCCTTTTATGGTTCCATCATAATTGAAATTAATTTGATCTCTAGGAGGTTTCTTCCACTCATCCATCTTTTGTTTTAAATTTTTGGGATATCTCCTCAAGACATCTTTAGATGATCCGAGAGATGCAAAGGAAAATCTCATATTATGGAATTCATTGAATCTGCTTTACTCATTGCTTAAATAAGTATGGTATATCTATATAATGTAGCCATTTTTTTTAATATATTCTGTGATTACAAAATATTTATTTCCACCAAGTACACAAGTTAGGAAATTGTCGGCTGCGTAAAACCAAATGCACTTACCCAAATTAATCATCTTTCCTTAAGGAATGCCGAGACAAAAATCTTTGAAGAGCATGCATGTGAACCTTAAATAAGATGAAATGAAATCCAGATGACATAACCACCACTTAGATGTTAGCATTACTGGGTTATATTCCTAACTTTCCGACAATTCTTCTTAATCTTTGATTCATATTTGGAATAGGTCAATTCTTCTTAACTTTTGATTCACATTTTTAATAGGTCAATTCTTATTAGCTTTTGATTCATATTTGGAATAGGTGACCGTAAAATGACAAAAAATATTTCATTGCTGGGTCTTTTGAGTCATTGATGCCCATGTTGCCCCAAGTTTTCCTTTGACGTTCTGTGTTGGAACAACAGACCTCACTAAGTACATTCAAATTGCACAGATGGAAGATAACTTCTGTCTACTCAAACTTGAAATATAAACTGGATATTTAATTGATTCCAAGTTCCTTGATTTGTCAGCACACTTGAGCTGAAAAAGGAAAATAGCAAACTTATTCAAATGCAGGGCCTCATAGACCAAGGATATCACTCTTCTCTTCTTTTAAACAGAAAAAACGACAACATTCTGGATCTTCAGAAAACTCATCACTAAACATCTTGTCTTACACTCTTCTTACTCTCAATGCTTTCCTACTTGCTCTCCACTTTCACTCATATTCAAAGTGAAAAGATAAATGCACAATGCACAACCTCCTTAGCCAAACGACAAAAAATAAATTTGTTAACTGGAAAGAGACTTTATTTGCATGAAGAGCAACTTTTTTTTCTTCTGAACTCTACTACTTCTTAACCTTATGTTTATGTAATAAAATTACTACATTAGAAGAACAAAATAATAACACTACTCAAACAAATACAATGCAGGAAGAGAATGGCAACACTTTGCAACTAAGAGCAGAATAGTACAGATCCACTCAATGTAAGTGAAATGAATGACAATATGTTGACTATTAAAATGAGCCAATTCCCAGGGGTAACTCACACAATCTGTACATTGAGATCATACTTCTTAGATACGTGATGCTAAATAGTAAACCACTATCTCCAGTTTATAGATTAATTAGGCTACAGTGACTCCATAATCCCAATTAGGCTGACTACTGTAATTATTAAATCTAGAAATTATCAAACGACCACGTCAAGGGTTATGCGTGCCACAATTTGGTCAGTTCATAATTTAATATGCATGACCCCCACTTTGAACACACATTGTCCTCAATATCAACCTATTGTGCCCAATCAATTCTTTTTTGCTTCATTAAGGCATTTTGTAAAGAGTGGTCAAAGACATAAAATTTTCATCAAAAGTCGAAATTTCTAAAAATAGAAATTTCTATTTTTTAGACTTGATTCAGGGTTTTCTGGTTTTGTTGTCAAATGGATGCTGGAAAAACTTTCTAAAAATATAATCTTTGTTTGGAGGGCTCTAACTGATTCTGGTTGGTTGAAAATACTTCCCAATCAGGCTGGTCCGATCAAAATCGTCAAAAGGTCAGGATTTCTCTGGTGGGTTAATTTTTCTTTTTCAAAAGGCGAAGCATGAGCTCCAAGGTCATCAATGGAGGATTGTCTGTTACCAGGTATCAGATTCAAAGTCTCAAATATTGTGTAGACAATGTCAAATTGTCAATGATCGAGAAAAGGTGAAGTTCACGCGAAACGGAGGTGAATCTAAAAGTGGTGAAATTTATGAAAAAATAATCTAACTATGGCAATGGTAGGTGCCCTTGTCCAATAAGGTCACTTGGGGTCTCATGCCTTAGTCAATTTTGCTCTCTTTTCGGAAAACGTGCAATTTTCCCCATCAACCTGTTGATGTTATAGCAGTGGGAGATATCTTTCTCTCGAAATTTGAATAATAAATAATTAATAAGGCAAGTTGGCCTTAATCACAAATTATATTATTTCTTAAAAGGAGGCCGACCTAAGTGAAGAGTCACCTTGTTTTGTATATATACAAGGTGGAGTCCATTAAATCAAATCATCAAGTCATTCTCATTTTCACATTCTTTTCAAGAAGGAGCAACAAACCATCTTGTAGCAGCAGATCGACTTCAAGAAGAAACATATTTATCTTTGCATCAAAGGATAGGTGCTATTAATTCATTGTATCAATTCGCCCTTGAGGAGGGTCTGATTGTAAAGCAGATTTCTGCACTTTTATCTGATTTATAAGAGATATATATTTTGCTGGGTTTTTCTCCCTCGAGAAGGAGGGTTTTCCCAGGGTAATTTTGCTGTGTTCATTGTTAACTGTGTTGAGTTTTTTGCTTATGTCAATTCTGATCCTAAAACTAACATGGTATCAGAGCGGGTTCAAGGAAATCCGATCAGACTTGTCTAAGCAAAATTGTAGGGGACTATTTATGCATATTCGATGGCATGAAAAGATAAGTTATTGTGTGAGTATATTGTGCCGATGAAGTGTGGCAGTGCCGGCTCTATTCATTTGTATCGACTTTATGACTTCAGAATTCTACTTGCGTCCTCCTCTCTCTAGCATTGGTTTTATCAAGTTACAACGGTTTCTTTTTTTTTTGGCACGATTTATTTTTATAGAGGCGGCTTGATACACATTCATTAACTAAGTTGTGGGAACAAGGGATATTATGAGAAGGTGTGGAGACATTACATGTAGTCGGTAACAGGCAGTGTTATTAAATTTCATATGGCGTATATTCTTCTGTGGACTAGGCAATATTTCTGACGAGTTTTTTTATTTTCACCACAACGACTTCATAATATCTCTATTTATGACGACTTCCTGAATGTCTGAATACTTTCTATGAGGCGGCTCCTTTAAGATCATGCAGCTACAGTTTTTGGACGGCCTCAGAATTTAAATGAAGGTGACCTTATTTTGGAAGGTTGTGATGCCTTGTCTAATTTTTGACAATTCCTTTAATTAATGCCAGCTCCTCTATGGCTATAGCTATCTTCCTTATCATTGTATGAGAGAGCTTGGGCGATTGCTTCATTCTTTTTTTGAGTTTTGGGATATTTTGCTTCTGATAGAGAGGGCTTATTGATTATTGGGCTAATGTGTGTGAGATTTTCTGTGAGTGACTTTGGATCTGAAATTATGATATGGGACGTGGTCTGCTGAAGCTGAAGTCATTTTAAAGTGATAAAGTATTGCTCGACTGCATATCTTGGTAGTAGGAACTCACGGGATGCATCAAGGGGCAAACGGAGGCCGAGGCTATTGAGTTTTGGTTCTACAACAGATGAAGATGAAGTGAAAAGAGCATCACAATAAAGAGATAAGTATTTTATGTTTGTGCCTTTGAATAATGATGTAGTTAATTCATGCACTAACATTGGGAATAGTGAATCATGCATGCTTCTAGCATTGATTTGGATATTTCTCTTTAGGGTAGTTTGATTCTATGAACTATTAGTAAACTCTCTAAAATGCTTTCAGGACGGACCGAGAAGCATAAGAAATTGTATTCAAGGGAGTGTTGTGACCTAATTCACACCTCGCCCCATTGCAAATGGGGACCCTTGTTGTTCGCCTTTTAGGGTTTTGCCTTTGCGTGCTTTGTTTTGTCTGCTCTCCGTTTGGGGGTTTTGAGTCTGAATTTTGAATGGTCACCCGAGTCAAGCAAAAGAGTTTCAGCTTGGATCACTGTGCAAACGTCGCCATCATGCTTAGAAGGCCTGGGAGATGAAGATCGACTGTCATCTCGGTCAATTCCGACACCTCCCAGTTTTTATGGTTTTTCACCCCGGGCCCCTATTTTTTAGGACCTACTTTTTTGGCACTTTTGGGCAATTTTGAGATCCCTATTTTTTAGGGTCTATTTTTAGAAAGTTGCTTTTTTTGGAAAATTTCTATTTTTAGAAAGTTTCTATATTTGGAAAGGGGTCGAGTTTCAAAAAATCCACTCAGAAGTTCAAAAAGATCAACGAAACTCTCAGAAAATTGATTCGAATTTTTTTTGAAATCATGGCTAAATTTTGGAAAATCACTGAAAAAGTTAAAAAATCTGGAAAAATCTTTCAAAAAATCACAGAAAAATGGTAAAAAATCTGAAAAAATCAGTCTAGAGATCACTGGAAATAATGAGAAATCTGAGAAATTCATGAAAAATCTGAGAAATCCATGGAAAGAATCTGGAAATCTGAACATTCATGGCGAGGTAATGACTGAACATTCATGGAGAAGACTGAAGTTTGTGAGAAATTTGCCTAAGTATGGAGTTTACTCAGCATGGAGAAAGGAAAAGTAATGTCAGAAAGTTTCGGCCTTAGTCAAATGGTGAATGGCAATGAAAAGAAGCAAGTCCGCCTTCCAATGGCTATTCACTTGATGAAGTCCGCCCTCCAAAACAATGAAAATGGCTATCCAAAGGCTGAAGTCCGCCCTCCAAAACAATGAAGATGGCTACCAATTTGATGAAGTCCGCCTAGCAACATGAGGTGAATGGCAAGACATTCAATGAAGTCCGCCCTTGTATGGCAAGATAAAAATGTGGATGGCAAAGAAAAGTATGAAGTCCGCCCATGTTCAAGTGCCAAATGGCAAGCCACAAGACAAAGTCCGCCCTCCAAATGGCTAGCCACAAGTCCAAGTCCGCCTTGAATGGACAAACATAAGCCAAAGTCCGCCCTAGACATAAGATGAAGTGGCAAGGAAACTAGCAAAGTCCGCCCTAAGTTAAGTGGATAAATGGCAAGCTATGAGAGAAAGTCGCCCTATCAATGGCAACCAATTTGATGAATTCCGCCTTAGGCATAAAAGAAGTGGCTTAAGAAATGCTAAAGTCCGCCCCTTGAGCAAAAGATAAAGTGACTAAGGCATAGTCAAGGAAAAGGTTGAATGGCTAGATGAAAGCTAAAGTCCGCCCTGTCCATGTGTTAAGATGGCAAGCCAAGTGACCAAGTCCGCCCCTATCCAAAGGTTAAATGGCAACAAAATAAAGCAAATCCGCTTTAGGGTGGCAAAAGAAAAAGAGACAAAGTTAAGGAATGGCTAGAAGATGGGTGAAGTCCGCCATGTATAGAGGAGTGTGAAAATTAATTTTTTTTTGCCTAAGTATGGGCTTTGGAAAGTATTAAAATATGCCTAAGTCCAAACATCAAAGTGACTAGAGAAAGATTTCGCCATGCTAGATGATTTAGGAAGATGAAATAAATTTTGGCCAAATAACTTTGGACGATAAAAAAATTATGGCCAAATAAAGTTGGACGTGGCTAGATAAATTTCGGAAAAAGCAAGAAAATATGGCCAAATGAAGTTGGACGATCAAGAATCATGGCAAAATAATTTTGGACGAAAAGAAAATATGGCCAAATAAAATTGGATGTGGCTAAATAAATTTTGGAAAAAGAAAGAAATTCATGGCCAAATAAATTGGACGATAGAAATTATGGCAAGAAAATTGGAGGAAAAGAAAATTCGCCTAAGGCATTGGCAAGAAAAATTTCGAAAAAGACAAATAATTCGCCATAAAATGAACGGGTTGGAAATGACACATTGAATAATTCTTTTAATTATTTTAATCATTTATTTTCCAACGCCCAAAGAGATAAGTCTTAAAAAATTTCGAAATTAGAAAAAGAACAAAAGAGCTTTATTGAACTAGCGTTGAAATTGGAAACTTTCCCGGACACGATCGTTGAGGATAAAACTTGCCACTCGGAAGTAAAGTAAAAGCTGAGTTTAAACTCAATTTGAGGGAAACAATGCAAATTTGCTAAAAGGATCGATTTTCTCACCTCTATAATTGATTTCACTTCTCATTTGCACAATCATTCGATTTTGAGAAGAAGAGTTGTGAGAAGAAACTTGTCTAAGGCAAAAGAGTTGAGAAAATCTGCAGCAAAGTGAAGGAAATAAATTTTTACCAGCTTGCATTGTGATTGTGATCACTTCTCCAGAAGTCACAGGCAGATTTACTTTGTCCACTTCATTTTAGCATAAGGCTTCATCGTTTATTTTCTTTCCAGCTTGATTTTTCACGAAGTCTAATTTGATAACTAACTGGAATATCTTTCAAACTGATTTAAGTTTCGAATTCTGATTATTCTCTCTACTTTTTTTCTTGCAGATTTATTTTCGAAACGGTAAAGATGAAGTTTGCTAGCAAGGGTGTGCAACCACAATCGAAAATCAAGTCCAAGTGGGAGCATGTTGTAGACACCGATCTTGGCCACGTTGACCTCGAAGACTTTAGGAAAAGAATGTACGGGACTGATGGACGTCTGCCTACACCAATTGCCATGAGGATGATGCGCAATGGAATCGTCCACACAGCTGGATTTCCACCAGCAAAAGAATGTCCGGAGCTTATGGTAGAATGCGCATTGCACTACAATGCACGAGAAAGGCAAATAGAAGCTCCTGATGGAAGAATTCTCGCCTACTTGTCCGAGCCAGCAATCCAAGAAACTTTTGGAATTCCAGTTTACAATCGAACGTCCTACCGCACCAAGGAAGATGCACTCAAGCTTTACCAGAGCCAGCAGGATCTCTGTGCGTCCAACATAAACAAGAATTGGTTACTAAAGCCCAAGCCTACTGCAGGCAAGATGCCAAAGAAATTGATCAGAACTCATTTCAAAGAGGAATATGGCGACATTGTCTTGCTGCTAAACAGGATAGTAGGCAACCCCCATGGTGCACCATTCGAGAACTGGATGTACTATTTTATTGATGAAATAATCACTGGAGTCAAGATGTTCAATTGGTCCAAAATGATTAGTGATAGCCTACACGAGCAGTTAGTCAACTTTGAGGAGACCAAAACTTTTCACATGAGCTCATACATCATATATTCACTTGCAAGATATTACAAGTATTCTGGCTTGACCTGCAAGGGGTGGTCGGCAATGGCGAGGGGCAACTCAAAGCCTACGATTGTTATCCGCAGCTGCAACTGAAAGAGAAGTCTCATTTCCGACGAGCTCATGACGCCTTTTTGATGTACATCACCCGGCTTCTCCAAGGCGGAACTCACCAAAGACTCTCACATGAGGCCAAGAGCCTAATCAGTCGGTATGGATTCTGGTTCATTCAGTATCCTAAGTTCACTTACATCAGAATCCAAGGATTCTCGGGAAATCCTTATAGACTGCCCATCTATCCGACCAACAAGATGGTTTTGCTGGAAGTGCTGAGGCAATTGGAGGCGTATCAGAATATTCAAAGGCCAAAGCAGAAAGCGGCTGTCACCTTTCCTTTTTTCATCGGCAATATGGAGGAGTCATGTCCGACGGCACAAGCAGCAGAAATTGCTCGACTGGAGATACAAATATCCATTCATATCATACAAATCCAGGAACAATTTTGATCCACTCCATCACATCAGAACTGTGGACGGAGAGAGGTACAAGCATCGGGTTGACTTAGAGGACTTCTGGGCTAACGCAGCCGATGAATATGACGTAAGAAGGAGGTTGTGGTCAAGATTGCCATTAAGCATGATAAGGGCAACAAAGCTCTTCAAAATACCTGATCAACTATAGGATGATGGAATATACTTGCAGCCGGGCTTCAATGAGAACGAGCCACTCCCCCTATAAGATGGTTTGAGCCTGAGATGGGTGACCTAGCAACTTTCATGCGGCCTGTTTTCAAGTATTCTCAGTGGTGGATAGATCGGCAGGTAGAAATTTTAAGACAGAGAAATGTGCAATTCACCTATGAATTGATGGGCGATACAGAGTCCTGTTCTTCAAACGCTGGTGCATCTCGTGGAGATGGACCAACAGATGCCGCCAACTCGAGAAAGAGGAAAGAAGTTGATAAATCGCAAGACAAGACAAGGATAAAATGGTAGATGAAGGGCCTTCTCGAAAGAAGCACAAGTCTAAACCTCTTCAGTCGGCCACTTCCAGAAATATAGAAGAAATACTCGCCATGGATAAAGAGTCTTTCGAAAATGCTAGGATCCCTTCTCCAGTCGAAAATGTGGAGCCAATACAAGTAGAAGATGATGGTCAACCTTCTCCAGCAAGCACAAAGATCCTAGAATCAGATAATGATACAGATATTATGGATGGAGAATTCGAGGAAGGAATGATTTCCGCCCTCAAAGGAATCCAAGAGGACCCATCCGTCCAAGAAATTCATGGTATGCCAGAAATCCAATTGGTGCAAGAAGTTCAAGATATGCAAGAGATTCAAAGCATGCCGAAAATTCAAGATGTCCATGAAAATCAAAATATTCAGGATATACAGGATGTCCAAGATCAACAGGAGGACGGAATTGAGCAGCCAACAATCCCAGAGTGGCTGAAAGAAAGATTGAAAAGAAAGGCGCCAACGGAGGTACTTGAAGAAGAAGAGGATGACACAGATTTTCTGGCGAGACTAGAGCAAACTGCCCCGAGGAAGAAGGCCAAGAAATTCTCAACCATCCAAAGGGATGAGGTTGGCAATCGTATAGTGCAAGTTGCAATACCTACAGTCGACAAGTTCCAAGATGAGATCGCCCCTGATGAATATGCCATCACGACCATTGACATGGGTCCTACAACAAAAAAGGGCAAGAGGTCGAGGACTTGGACAATTCCGTGGCCACCATCAAGTCCAGGTTGGAAAAAGAAGTTGCCAAGAAAAAAGAATATAAAAAAGAAATTCAGCGCCTAAAAGATTACATCCAGCACTTGACTAAGCCCCTAAATGAAGGTGACCAAGCAGCGCTTCCACCTCCTAATTCTTCACGAGAACTAGGTGCAAATTTTGAAGAAGAGCTGACTACGGCGAGGGAGGCTAAGGACTGGATGGCTGGAAGGAAAGAGGAGGCGTTGGCGTTTGCAAAAAAGTTGGCGCAAGTAAATGAGCAGGCTTCCTTTATGCTATCACGAGTTGCAGGCCTGGCGGAATCATGGAGTAGTCTCGAAGATATTCAAAGCAGGATCATCCCATGTATTCGGGAATTGAAGAGCATCTTGAAGCAAAGGTTGATTGAGGACAAGGTTATTGAAGCTGGAGCAGCATATGATTTCAATGGATGGTATTATGCTCTGATCTCAAGAAGAGGAGTCCTCGAAAAAGTGAAGCAGGATGGTGCCAGAGTTGAAGAACAAGCAAAGGAAATTCAGAGTAAAATTTATGAAATGGTTGCGGATATGCTCGACAAGGATGCCGTCCGAAAGAAACACTTGCGGCCAAAGAATTTAAAAGAACAAGTACATAAAATTTTCTCCACCACCGGGCCAATCATGAAAGAAAACTTCACCAAGGTATTCAACTTCATGGCCGTCAGGAATTCTTTCTTGCTGCAGGAACTAGAATGGGCGACCACTTTTGCAGAGTGTGCCGAGAGCTTAGACTTGCTAGAGTACAATGTCAACGTGCTGCCCGACATTGCCATGGAAGAGGTCGGCTTGATTGTGTCCAGATTCGCCGAATGCAAGGCCGCACAAGTGGATAAGGATGCCACTCCAGATGTCTAGAGTTCTCTCCAGTTAACTGGTTGAGGTTTTGGAAACCCTAATTAGGGTTTAGTTCTGTTTAATCTGGGCCGTTGATCCTAAATCAATCTCGGCCATTCATTGTAATTCGGAAATGCTATATAAACCCCCTCCCATTCTCTCTCATTTCATTAGAATAGATGATATATTAGAAGATTAGAAGATATAGAGGAGATTAAGAAGTTAAAGCAGATTCAAAGAATTAGATTGTAGAAAATAAAGAGAGTTTTTATGAGATTGTTGTGAAAACACTACTTTGATAATAAAGTTCAAATGCATGAGGTGCCTTGAATACTTGATTGTCGAATGGTTGCATGGTCGCATATTTTCTTTCTCTCTTAGTAAATTTGAATTAGAATGTATGTTAGAAGAATGATAGATTGATAACGGAGATTAGTGAAACCGAGCTCATACTTTCTTTGAGTGGATGCTTTTCACCCAATGTGTAAAGTTAGACTGAGCTTTATCGTGGATGCTTAACTTCTGTTTGAATAATTATTGTTCGATTTGATGGTAATTATTCATTACGTGAAAATCATAAGCACATTCCCAGAAGATTGCACTTGCTCTGTGTAGTTGTCGTTTAACGTGGCGAAGCAGAGTATTGTTTAGTTGGTTTCATTTAATCCTCGTCTTCTCTTGATTTCTTAGGAATAGCATAGGATCTCTAAAACCCTCGATCTTTTTCACTTTTTTAAAATCATAAAATCCAAAATGATACTGCATTTATGTTTCCGCTTTTCTGAGTAACTTGCAAAAGTAAATCCCAATTGTCCCCCCAGCAAATCACATCAAAACCACAGAGCAAATCCGCATTCATCTTAAACATTGGAATTACCATATGATCTCACTGGCAATCTTAGCATACAAGGTAATTTTTCAAGAGGGGATAGAGCATCTTTGAACATTTTATTCTAGAATGTTTGTTGTGTCATAAAACACGCATCAACAGGGAGGAAGAGCTTGATGCATCCTGTGAGGAAGTCACACAGGCTAAAGAATGGAGACATAGCTTGTAGCCATGGGACTGAGTTGGTGGCTGGAGACATCTCTCGAAGAGGAAGAACCCATACAAATTGTCATTGCAATCAGTTTCTTCGAAGAGGAGGAAATAACATTCAAAGGGAGTTTGACAAACCAACAAAGGAAACTTTGAACGAGGAGGTCAAGAGGTTGATGCAAGTACTTGGAGCTTCACAGGGAGTCACATCATCATGAAGATCTGTTGTAATGTATATTTCTCTATGACGAAGAAGTATGAGGTGAAAGCCCTTGTAGTGTATATTTCTCTGTGACGGAGAAGTATGAGGTGAAAGCACTTGTAGTGTATATTTCTTTGTGACAGAGAAGTATGAGGTGAAAACTCTTGTAGTGTATATTTCTCTGAGACGTAGAAATATGAGGTGTGAGCCCTTGTTCATCTTTGAGACTGAGATGAGACGTCATGTTGAGAGACTCCATGATGACATTGCGTTGAGAGGCTCTGTGATGAAATCTTTGTACTTGTGTTTTTCCACACATGGGAGTAGCCATGGTGGACGTCATGTTGAGAGACTCCATGATGACATCACGTTGAGAGACTTCGTGATCGGCACTTGTACGTGTGTTTCTTTCCACACATGGGAGTAGCCATGGTGGACGTCATGTTGAGAGACTCCATGACATCACGTTGGGAGACTCCGTGATGGGCACTTGTACGTGTGTTTCTTTCCACACATGGGAGTAGGCATGGTGGACGTCATGTTGAGAGACTCCATGACGACATCACGTTGAGGGACTCCGTGATGAACCTTTGAGCTTTCCACAAATGGGTGTAGCCATCATGGGTGTCATGTTGAGAGACTCCATGACGTGGATATCTGGAAAGATACCTCTCTAGCTAAGAGGGAGTGTTGATGTTATAGCGGCGAGAGATATCTTTCTCTCGAAATTTAAATAATAAATAATTAATAAGGCAAGTCGGCCTTAATCACAAATTATATTATTTCTTAAAAGGAGGCCAACCTAAGTGAAGAGTCACCTTGTTTTGTATATATACAAGGTGGAGTCCATTCAATCAAATCATCAAGTCATTCTCATTTTCACATTCTTTTCAAGAAGGAACAACAGACCATCTTGTCGCAGTAGATCGACTTCAAGAAGAAACATATTTATCTTTGCATCAAAGGATAGGTGCTATTAATTCATTGTATCAATTCGCCCTTGAGAAGGGTTTGATTGTAAAGCAGATTTCTGCACTTTTATCTGATATATAAGAGATATGTATTTTGCTGGGTTTTTCTCCCTCGAGGAGGGTTTTCCTAGGGTAATTTTGCTGTGTTCATTGTTAACTGTGTTGAGTTTTCTGCTTATGTCAATTCTGATCCTAAAACTAACGCAACCCAATTCAGTTACGTAGAGAAACAGTCCAAAGCAGTTTCCAGGGTTGGGAAAAGCGAGAGATCATCTCAGTTATGTTCAGGCTCCTTAGTTGATTCATCATCTAGTGTCGAGGATCTCTCAGACAACAGGGAATGCAGATCGAACAGTGGCATTTTGCGAAAAAATGAAGAAAATCAAAGAGAAAGATGAAAATCATTAAAATTTTTCTAAGGCATGGAAGCCTAGGCGCCCATGTCAAGGAGAGGTGCCTAGCTTTTGGTGCCTTAGTTTATTTTTCGCCCCGTTTGAAAATTCATCAAACTCCTCTGTTAGCCCGGTTCCGGTTCTCGGAAAATAAGTCAGGTGCAGTGTCGGGGGTTGGCAAAGGGAATAATTCATCTTAGTTATGATCAGGCTTGCTTGATTAATTGCCTATCAGTCTTTGTTATTCACCGATTGGTGAGAAACGACGCCCAAACTGGAGTCACTGGCTTTCGACAGAAACACATGAAACAAGAAAAGTAAAAAAGTTGAAAATCATGAAAATTTGGCTAAGGCATGGGATGCTAGGCACCCCTGTTAGCTAGGAGTGCCTGGGTTTTGATGCCTTAGAATATTTTCAACCCCGACATGCCTTCTTTCCAATTCAACCACCGTCGGCAGTTTCAAGAGCTCACAAACTCAATCAGATGATGTGGGACGCCGGTATGAAGCTGAGGATCACTTCAGGAGTGGTCAAACATGAGATTGCCATGGTCAAATGGATTTTATCTGTTGGCAGCGTCAGATTTGTTGGCTCGTCGAAGTCAAGGGTAGGCCTCGCCGGAAGTAGAAGCAAGCAAAAGTTGAAAAATGAAAAAAATAATTCTAACTTTGGGATGTCTAGGCACCCCTGTCCAGTCAGGGTGCCTAGCATTTGGTGCCTTAGTCATTTTTCGGCTTTCGTAGTTCCTTGTTCAATAACGTGTTCACTGTGTGCTTTTTGTAGCTACAAATGAGGAATTCACTGTTGCACGTAAAAATGGACTCAAATTTTTGCATACAAAGTTTATATCTTCATGGATAGACTTCAAAATTTTAGGGCTTTTGTGAAGAAAGCGCTTTTTCATCTTCAAACTCTATTCAAGAAGGCTTTTGGCATTCATTCTTCATATTTTGCAGGTTGGCATCTAGAGGAAGAAAAATATTGTTTTCTTCTCATCAATATTTGGAGGCTCAAACAAAGTGCTTTTTTAGTGTTCTTCATGGATTTAGGATTGGGAAGCACAAAGGCACGCTTTTTCATGGTCCTATCTTCTAGGGCATTGTATTTAAGAAACAGGGGGTCAGCTTTTTCAGTTTTCATTGATTTGGGTCCATCTACTTTTTGCTCCTTTTAAAGATTGGGAAATTTAATATTTCCAAAAATTTGCTTTTAAGGCGTTTTTTCGGGAAGCCCTCAGCTTTTTCAGAATTTGATGAACTGGGTCTCTTCAGTGTTGATGTTATAGCAGTGTGAGATATCTTTCTCTCGAATTTAAATAATAAATGATGAATAAATAAAAGCAAGTCAGACTTGCTATAAATATTGATTTATTTTTTATGGGCCGACTCAAACAAAAAGTCACCTTGTTTTGTGAAAGAGGCTGATTCTAATGAAAAGACACCTTTGATTTGTATATATACCAAGCAATGATCATTTATTTGATCATTCGATTTTCCAAGAAACAATTCGCACTTCAAGAGGGAGTTCGCACTTTTGCAACAGATCATAATATTGCTTCAAGCAGATTGATATCAAGGAGAAATCATATGTGTTTGTATATTTGCATCTCAGAGAGGTGCTATCATCCATTACATCAAATCGGCCTTGTGTTTGGCCTAGTTGTAAAGCAGATTTCTGCTCTTTTCATTCAATATATAAGGGATATATTTTGGCTGGGTTTTTCTCCCTCGAGAAGGAGGGTTTTCCTAGGGTATCTTGTTGTGTTCATTGTTCACTGTGTTGCATTTTTTTGATTGCTTACATTTCTGATTCTAAAACTAACATGGTATCAGAGCGGGTCTAAGAAAATATCTAATCAGATTTGTTTAAGCAGTCAAGTCAACTTTTCATCTAGGGTAGATTTTTGAAGGTGAATTTGTGTGGAAAAAGATAATGGTGAACGGTGTTAAGGTAGAAGATAGGCTTGATGGAGCCTCAAATTTCAACTCTTGGAAACCCAGGGTACTCATTGCATTAGAGGAGAATGATCTTCTTGATTTCGTGGAAAGTGATATGCCCGAGCCTTCCGATGATATTGAGAAAATCCAATGGAAGAAAAATATCACGAGGCTAGAAAGATCATGATAGACTTTGTGATGAATCACCTAGTACCGATCATCTCCAAGTTGAAGACAACTAAAAAAATGTTTGATACTCTAAAAGGATTGTATGAGATCAACAACACTAGCAAAGCCCTTGCTTTGAGACAACTTCACCATGTAAAAATGGCTAAAGATGATTCAGTCATCTCATTCTTTATGAAGATTGCTGATTTGAGAGATTAGTTGAGCATTATTGGGGATATAATTGCAGACAAAGATCTTGTTATGTTGGCACTCAATGGTCTTCCCCAATCTTGGGAACCCTTTATTCAAAGCATCAGTGGGAGATCTAAGTTACCCAAGTTTGATCGTCTTCGAGTTGATTGTATTCAAGAAGAGTCCAGGTTGGCAACAAGAGGAATTGGGCGAAACTATCATGATGTAGAAAATCAAGTTCTTGCTACACATACTTCTAGAGAAAGAGGCAAAGGAAGAAAGAGGAATAGAGACAGAGAACCAGATTCTGCCCCAAAATCGAAGAAGAAGGATCTCTCTCACATTCAATGTTACAGATGTGACAAATATGGTCACTTTGCTCGAGATTGCAAATTAAGGTCTACTCTAACATGTTTCTACTGCAGAAATTGACATAGGGAAATCTCAGAAGGAGCCAAGTTCTGAAGTCAATTTAGAAGGTTTCTTATTCTAAAGTCAATCAGTTTCTTCGAAGAAGAGGAAATAACATTCAGAGGGAGTCTGACAAACCAACAGAGGCAACCTTGGACAAGAAGGTCAAGAGGTTGATGTAAGTACTTGGAGCTTTAGAGGGAGTCACTTCATCATGAAGATTTGTGTAATGTATATTTCTCTGAGACGGAGAAATATGAGGTGAAAGCCCTTGTAGTGTATATTTCTCTGAGATAGAGAAATATGAGGTGAAAGCCCTTGTAGTGTATATTTCTCTGAGACGGAGAAATATGAGGTGAAAGCCCTTGTAGTGTATATTTCTTTGAGATAGAGAAATATGAGGTGAAAGCCCTTGATGGTAACTAGGGTGGTCAATAGGTTGGTTTAGGCATTTCAAGAATGTTTTGTTGTGAATAAGGTCACTCAAGACCATTAGTCATGTTCTAGGTTGAGTTTTGAAGTTTTGGTGTCAAAATGTGGAAAAATGGTGATTTTGCACTAAAGTGTTTTGTAGCCTTTTGAAGGCAAATTTTGAATCTTCATGTAAAGTGTGCAAGATTAGTGTCTTAAGGAGGTAATAAGGGTATTTCCAAGCCTTTGGTATAGTTTTAGGAGTTATAGGTTACAAACATTGCACAAAGATTTCAATATGCTTGTAAGTATGACAAATTATGTAAAAAGAGGTAATTAATCCTCCAACGGTCATGGATGATTTAAAAAGTCAGTTGTAAGGTGGTTAGCCGATGGTTGGGCTTGGGAAACCCTTTTAAAGGCTTGAGGATCTCGTTTTGAGAGGTTGGTGGAAGATTTGAAGTGAACAATCAATAAAAATCTGCAAAATTTCCAGAATTTCTATGTTTTTTACTATTTTCCAGACCTGTACGGAAACGTACAAGCCTTCCATGGTCTGATATCATCAATATCTGAAGTTGTATGTGTCTACTCATTATTTTCTTTTGATTTGAAGCTTTAAAACACTGTTTTGTGTGTGGAATCTTCATTTTACCAAAACTGCTCTGTTTTGTGGAAGTGAGGGTTTGTGAGTGATTTAGGCCATGAAATGGCCATCCCACCTACTATTGTGTCCTGTTGCTCGGTGGGATGGATTGGTGTATGTTAAAATAGGGTTTATTTGTTATCTTGACCATTGTAGGACAAGTTTAGGTCTGGCGAGTTGGAGATTGATCAGAAAATAAGCATTTTATCATGTGAATTTGATGTGCCATGATGGTGATTTAAAGAACTGTCAGAAGAATGGTCAATGTAATGAGTTTTTGTCCTTGTACAGACTTTGTCAAACCTGTTGATGCTTTGGGAAGGCTTGAAAGGCTTGGGAATAGTGAAAACTATAAAACCCTAAGAATTTATGAGCAAATGGAGGGTTTTTGTGTTGGGGGTCAAATTGAGCAAATAGGGCCCTAAAACTTGGAAAATCTTTTGTTTTGAGACCTAAACAAAGACTTTTTTTGGGTTTGGCAGTCTGGTATGAAGTTTTAAGGGTAGTCCCTTTGAAAAGTTGGCCTAATTTGTGGCTTAAAACCATAGTTACAAGACCTCGACTGCAAGCCAATTTTGACTCGACTCGTGACTGACTCCTGAGCCTAGACTTTGGCGTAGGACTCCTCGGCAAATAGAAAACCAAGAAATTCAAAAGATTTTAAGGATTTAAAAATCGTTTCATGCAACCCCTTTAATAAATAAACCTTAAAGACACAATAACATCATCAAATAGAAATTACTATGATCCCATACACAAACATACATCGATCACATAAGTATAAACGCAAATTTTAGCTTAAGGAAATAACACATTCAGATATATAAATATTGTCAAATGTATACAAAACTCATGGAATATAAAATCCATGGCATCAAAACAAATATCAAAACTAAAAATATAAGTCTATGGCTCAAAAGAGCTTGCATTACTCATCCCAACATCACGACAAGTCATGCGCTAGTGTCTAAGATAGGTTATAGATGATGATGCAGCCATGATATTTGCTTGCATCTCAATGAT
>VDFB02000003.1:601676815-601733875 GCA_007258455.2 Sequoia sempervirens | reverse complement strand
CCATAGTTAATGGTGTGGTAGGAGGGGTATCCTTTGTTTCCAAAGGTATCGTAGGACATTCTTTAGTAGTTTTTTTTCCAAGGTACATAGTAGGTATGGGTGTAGCACCAAGACCTGAAATGACCCCTGAAGCAACAACTTGATAAGTAACCTTAGCTTTTTTCAAAGCTTTAGTAACTTGCTTCATTGAAATTTTTTCCTTTGTTGGGGCAGGTTCTTCTATGGTTGCAACAATTTTCTTTACCTTTTTGTACTGCCTTGTTTCAATGGAGGAAGCAGGTTCACTCCTAGAATCCTTCTTCCTAGAAGCTTTAACCCTTGGTTGCTTTAGACGGAGGCTAAGCCATTTCAAGATTCTATCAACCGCTAGCTGTGACACTTTATGAATATTAGTTTCCTCTTTCTCCATGCAATTGATTGGCTCCAAATCCTTGGGGGCCACTTTATCCATTTCATAGGAAGGATCAAGAGTGATCCCATCATCAGTAGTGACTTTTGGTATGTCCCCTTTAACCTCAAAGTCCATCTAGGGAATGGTCAACCTTTCATATCCCCTTCTTCTTACTTCAAACTGATCTTGGAGGTTTTCCTAAAAGTCTTCAAGAAGTGACTAATGGTGAGGAAACTGTGAAGCATATATGCCATTCATTTTCTTCTTAGGATCAAAGTCCTTCATGGATGTATGATGTTTGAAATTCATTGACTAAAATTCCTTTGTTGATGACTTGGATGCTATAGATGATGAACAAGAATAAAACCCTAATTGCATTGGGAATGAATGACAACTAGCCTTGTGCTGTGCAGAAAACTTGGCATTCACCTCAGTTGCTTGACGAGCAAGCTCCATCAAGACCCACCTATCACCATAGCACCTTGGTAACTTGAAAGGGTGCTTTTCATATCCAAATAGTTTGAAATAGGGGGATTTGGGGCATTGGATAAACCAATATACCTACTCTTTAATAAATTCCACTTCCTCCCGCGACAATCTGAAACCAACATCTCCTATGAGTTGATTAATGATAACATATAAAAATGCATCATTTACCCTTTTAAAGTGTCTTTCTACTGCCTTCAACACCAACTAGTCATAATGTTCCCATACTTTCTTCTGATCTAGACCATCGTCCATTGATCCCACAACAGTTAACCCTAAAAATTGTCCCATTCTCACAACATAATAGATCAGAAATGAAGACATGTAGAATGTCTTGGTTTCCATTACTTTCAATATTTGATCATGGATGTCTGAAATTATCTATCCCCAGTACAAATGTTGTTGCCTATCAAGAATTGGTTGAATAAATGGAAACATCCAACCCTCAAAGGTACGAGAGTCTTCCTTTCCAAACACTCTTGCTAAAAATGTGATCATATCACCTATATCCTCAAAGAAATAAAACCTCTTAGGCTTAGGTGGAATCTTCTTTATTGATTTCTTCTCTGTTTTCAGCCACCTATTGTTAATGAGCCTTTTTTTACAATCCTCATCTGCTTCCCAGTGTTTAAGTGCATCAACTTCAGACATAATCTTGGGGTTAGTGTGAGGAGGAGGATCCAAAACTAGTCTAATCATTCCCGGAGTTAAATCAATGATCATATTTCCTTATGAATCAATGCACTGCCTCTGAGTTGGATTATAAGTTTGTGCAATAGTTAAAATAAACTCTAGACACTACACAACAATAGGGAAAGTAGCCACATGTGCCAACCCGAAACCAACAATCCTCTTTTCCCGTGGGGAAGCATCTTCTAAAAGTATCATCATATAATTGCTTAAGGTCAATGTGGCCCACAAGTGTATCGGTAATCTTCATTACCTCAGAACCAAAATTAGATGGTATTATGGTCCCTTGGAACTTGTACTTCATGGTAACAAGAACCTGTTTTGGTTTTGACCTTTTGACCCTTGCTCCCTTCGGTGTTCCTTCACCAACCATTTCTTCCTCTGAATCAAACATCTGTTAATCACCTACAATACTGACCATTATCAAACAAAGGGAAGACATGTGAAGAATAGGTTAGCACAAGCATTCATATTAAATCCCATTTACTCAAGAGAAATTCCCATTCTACAAGTTAATTCAACATTTTTGGGTTTTGGGTTCAAGATAGAACCAAGAACATAACCATTCTAAGCACAATACTAAACTATATCAAAAGTCAGGATTAGGAAAAACCTTGAAACTAAGCTTAATACAACACCCTTCAATACTATTGGGCATCAGAATTAGGTTTTCACTCAACACCTACACCTATAGTGATGAACAGGGTTTAGTTTCATTTTGTGGTCTAATCCCACAATGTGTTAAAAAATTAGGATCGGGTTAACACCAAGCAACAATACTTAACAAATAGAGTTGGTGAAGGGTTCTCTCTGAGTTTTGATCCCGATGAGGTGTCAGAAGTCAAAATCAGGATATGGTTTGGAACTCAACCCAAAGGAGTGAACAAGTTTGAGTAACGTCTTGAGTTGCAATCCCAATGAGTCATCAAAAGTCAAAATCAAGAAATGGTATGAGATCTGACCTTTAGCATTTAAGCAAGGATAGGTCAACTCTGAGTTTCAATTCTAACAATAAAAATTGGGATGGCACTAAATCATGAAATTTAAAGTTATGTCAAGGGTTTGGTGCCTGTCCGAAATCTGATCCCGATGTTAATGAGGGGATAAAAATCGGGACACAAGTTGATACATTGCCAAAAATATTGAACATTTTTGAAGTCATAAACCAAACTCCAATTCTGATGAAACATCAAAAGTTGGAATTGGGACAAAAACAAGACTTGGACGCAAGCGATGGTTTAAGCACATAGTGCAATTCCAAATCCTGATGCTGAAATAGATATTAGAACTAGGATCAAGGAAATCAACAAACACAAAGGAAAAATGGATCTAACAGGATCTCTAAACATGCCTTTGGGATTGATAAAAGAAAGGATTTAGACCCTTGATTCAAAATGATTAGAAATTCAAAGTTTATCGAATTCAAAACAAACTTGACCAGGCAGTACAAAAACCCTAGGTAAACTAGGGCATGGCAGGAACAGAAAACCCACGCACAAAAAAAAAAGAAAAACATGAGAAAAATGAAAATGAGGAAAACCCACAACAAAAGAAAGGAAAAGAACTAGAGGGTTGGAAGAAAAAAAAATCTCACCAAAAAGGGTGCCAAGGAAATGGGAAAAAAACTAGAACAAAATAGAAAAGAAAACAAGAAATAATAAACAGGAAATGTGAACAAAAAACCAACACAAGCAAACT
This sequence comes from Sequoia sempervirens, assembly GCA_007258455.2. Classification (NCBI taxonomy): domain Eukaryota; kingdom Viridiplantae; phylum Streptophyta; class Pinopsida; order Cupressales; family Cupressaceae; genus Sequoia; species Sequoia sempervirens. The sequence continues at coordinate 601,730,610 of VDFB02000003.1, read as the reverse complement.
AAAAATGAGAGGAAAAAACAAGAAACAAGTACCTACCTCACAAATGTGACTAGAAATCCAACATCACAACAAGTAATTTGAGTGTAACCTCAAACCCTAACCCTTAGCGCCTCTCTAGTTCACTTCGTCTAAGTCAATACATGAAAATGAATGAAAACCAAGGAGAGGCGAGAATAAAAAATGATTCGTGCATGCAAATAGGTGTTAATTAATGCGGGTAGCTCAGGCCTCGGGATAAGGTTGGAGGTCATAAATGTGCCATCGCAAGAATAGAGGTAAGTGGGAGTGAGGATTGGGAAAGGACATGGCACCAAACCTTCAATGAGTGCAAAGTTCTAGCAAAGGTCTAAAATCCAAACCCCCCAAAAAAAAGACAAATGTGGAAATGGGGATCATGATGGAACATGGAACAAAAAATTTGGAAAAGTTCTTGGTTCCAGTTCTGATCCGATGTCCGATTTTGAAAAAGACAAAGGGAATCAGAAATTGGGATCAGAATGGAAACAAGAACAAGAACTTTTGAAAAGTTCTTAGTTTTGGTTCTAGTCTGATGTTTGATTCTGACACAAGCAAAAACACACAAGGAAGAAAAGAGGAGGTTGGGATCAGAATGAACATAGGAACTTACACTTTTAAGGGTGTAAGGGGATGATTCTGATCTAGTACCCAAATTTGATAGAACAAAGAAAACACAAGGCAAAGTGTAGGGATTAGGATCAGAACAAAAACAAGAACTTGAACTTGAAACTTGAACCCAAAAAACAAAGAAAAAAAAGGACTTAGGAGAAAAAGAGACAACTCATAAAACCCAAACAAGAACACCAAAGGAAAAAGCAATAAAGGGTGACCCATTTTGACCAAAAACAAGAATGGGGTGGTTATGCAAGGCATAACACTAAGTTTCAAGACATTACCAAGACCTTTTATGCCTTTTATATACTTTCTAGCAGTCTTAAACATGTGGAAATGGAAAAATGTTATGTTGATATGTGTATGTATGAATTTATGAATTTATATGAAATTTAGTAGGATTTTATGTCTAATTTATGATTTTAAATCACGAGGATGCTTTAGAAATAAGACTAAAACTTGCAGCAAGGAGAATTGTCAACCCACAAAAATGGGTTTCTCAGCTTGCAACATAAGGATTGTGGATTGTTGTAAAGAAGAAGTCAATTGAACAAGGCACGACACTTTTAGGAGGAAAAAAAGGTGATTATTTATTGATCAAATGTGATTAATCAAATATCACTCTTACCTGTCGATGAGACAACGAGGAGAAGAAGAAGTCTAGTTGCATTTGGACTAAATTATGATAGAGCTGTTCTATGAACATGTTTCTATTATGAGTGGTTAAGCTATTGGACATAGATTATGTATTTGGTTTTTCTACTATTATTTTAGATAGTTATTGTTTTCTGTTTTAAAACTTATTTCTCTTCCCATCCTTGAGGAAGAGTTGATAGTTTTTTTGTCTATTTTTAGTCCCTGAATAATGAAACTCCTCATAGACCCTAAAGAGTAGGATCTTCTAGGAGATCTAGTTACCTAGTTATTTGGTTACTATTATTACTCATTAGTTTCAACAATGTTATGAATAGAATGTGTGTTATTGAACAAAGATCTTTATAGATTCCTATTAGATTTTGTGTAATAGTTTAGTGGTAGAATGAAATAAAGAGAATTGGTTTGACATCATGATTTTCTGAGTAAGCGAGTATCTTAAAAATCTCATGGAAGCAACAACTCAAGCAAGGGCCACTTGAGGTACTGCTAAACCACCTTAGTTTTAGTTGTTAAAGTAGATAATGTATTACAAATTCAATTGGTAATCTTAGTTAAATAATTTTGAGTGAATGTGTTATAATTCACACATTAGATTCTGTAGCTTAATATTATGTTTCATACTCTAGAGGATTATCTAGGTTAGGAAATTGTAGTTTAAAAATTAATAGTTACAATATTAAGATAGTTTTGGAGAAACTGGACTCTTCGAGGAAGAGGTTTCGGTGTCTGAAGATATTGAGGATTCTAGTCAAGAAGAGGAAGAAGGAAATACTCCTTAGGAGGAGGAGCATGGTGAGGGTGAAGGGACAAATCCTAGAACAACTAAAGAATAGGGAAATATAAATGAAACCCCAATTGATTTGGAAACTGCCAAAATTACTACTAATACCCCTCTCAATTTTGAGTCTAAATGAAAGAAACACTAAAACGAAAAAGACAAAAATGGAAATGCTTAAAGAGAGGATGAAGCAAGTTGAAAGAATGTTGCAGAAAGAAGACAATTCAAATAGGTTCTAAGCTATTGAGGAGGTCATAAAAAAGGTCTGTAGAGTGATGGGCGGTATCATGAAAAGAGCTATGATGGGTATCATATCGGGAGAGGGAAAGATAAAAAAGCAGCGGAGGAAAATGGAAGAAGGGATGAAGCTGATCGGTCCAAGATGATGGAGATAAAAGATAGCCTCGAGGATACTATCAAAGATTTTGAGAAGGCTTCAAGCCTAATAGAGGGTTCCTAATCCTTTGTTCTATGTTTTGTTTTTTTCCTCTTTATGGCTTTGGTTGACTTTTTTTTGGGCTCTTTTGTAAGGTTTATATTTGATATTGGCTTGGTAAACCCGAACTATGTTTATATACTATTAATCTTTGTTTGGATAGTTATATGCTCTTTGGGAACTTATGACAAGCTCTACCTTCCCTATGACGATCTCTGGATTAATGATAGTATGGTTTTGTTAAAATTATATTGGTACTTGGATAGGGTTATCTATTTTGACTCTTTAGGAATTGGTTGATACTTGTTCTCTATGGTTTTGGTGAGGAGATGTAGTGTTGTTTCTTGTTTTGTTGTCTCCTCTATTTTGCTATTCTTGTATGATTGTTTTTGCACTGGATAATTTTTCTATTTTTGGATGGGATCAGGGCCCTAACCCTTCTTATTTAATAAAAAAAAATAGGTACCTACAACAGAAGGCAGTTGTTTACATTCTTTTTCCCTATTTTGTAAATTAGCAATTTATTATGATTTTTCAGCTTTTATTTTATTTGCACATGTGTATTCCCTAATATTCAATTGATGTAGGATGTTTCTAGAATATGTGAATGTATATATTTTGTCAGCACTATCTAAAGTTTTATGACTACCTAGTTGATAATTTAATGCAACCCTCTTATGAATAATGAACTGCTTAGTTAGGGATCCTCAGGCCCTTTGAGTTGTGTGCATACTCTATATTACCAATTTACTTAGAAATTAGAGTCACTTCAAAAGACTAAAAAAAAAGAACAATAGTCACATCCATAGTAAAAAACTGTAGAACAACTCGATGAGGAGTAATCACCACATCTGCAATAGTCTAGCCTAGAGAAATTGGCTCAAATGGATGCCATTATAGAAGGGGAAGATATTAGAGTAAGTTGGACAAAAGTAGTACAAATTCAACTTCTCCTATTTTTTCAAGGCCAAAAATTTCCTTGTAGCTATAAAATCAGGTATAACAATTTAAGTTATAGTAGGAGAAGTGGAGGAAAGAGAAAAAAGAAATGTAATCAAAATTTGATTCAAATATCCATATGTATGCTTCATGTCTAACTTGAGTTTGTAGGTCTAGGTTATTTCCATAATAGTGGGTATATCAAAGATTTCACTTTGGATTAGTGGATTTTGTAACCTCTGTTACACTCAATTTGAGTACAAGACGAGTTCTAATTTTTGATGAGAAATAAATAGGTTCAATACCGATTGTTGGGAAATTCAATATCTATCCAAATATGACTTCAATGGATGAGATTCAAGGCTTGGAATACAACAATATGAAAATATGAAACTTATATGCAAATCTAAAAATTAAGTTGCCTTAATATGGAATTACCATGATTAGATTCATCTTCTTTATGATGCAAAAAAAAAAAACATAACATGCCTATAAACACTACCTAATGTGAAATTATAACACAAATATATGAAGAATACTATCATAGTAAGATAGCATCAATGAGACACAAATCAACAACACAAGAGCATCACATAACACATGATTTATGTGGAGAAACCCTTGTGGGAAATAACTCCACCAAGAAGAGAGGCCAATAATGCATTATCATTGTGGATTGAAAATCCCTTGAGCTCCCTTCTGGTTGATATTATTGTTTTTCTTAAGCCTCGAACCATGCCTCATATGCTTATATATCTCTGGGCCCCTTTTGAAGAGTTTTTCCCACTGCCTCCACGTGTCTGCTGCGTGCTCCTTGCAAAGAATTCTTCCCTTGCTGCTTTATCAAGCCCCACCATGTCTCCACATGTCAGTATCATGAGCCTTTGTGAGCCCGCTCCCCTTTGCTTCTTTACCAATCATGGGTACCTTTTGGTGGACCCCACAGTCAATGCTCGAGATGAAGAATCTTCCACGTGTCTTCTCTGTGAGGAGTTTCATTGCAAGGAAGGGAGGAATGAATGAAGATCCCTGCCCTGTCGCCATGTGTCCTAACCAACTATATGGGTGACCAACACATGTCTTCATGATAATTTTTTTGCTTCCACACTAGGACCATAGTCATCATTCATAGGGGATGCATCTAGTTCGAAGGTGACTGCATTCCATGCTTTAGAATCTTTTCTGTTGCAACGGCCATGGGAAATCATTGCGACGAACATCATTTCTAGTGCCAGGGAATCTTTTTTGTTACTAGCTCCCAAGCGATGGGATGCTTCTCTATATATACTGCTTCTTCTTTCTAAAGATGGATTTTGAGTTTGGGGAATACCCAAAAAGATTGTGGAAAGATACCAGGCCTTTGTGCTTTTTTTAGATTATTGTATTAAGATACACAGACTGTGCCATGTTTGTTCAACCTTTTTGTTTCTTAGTTAATTGACAGAACATTACACTATGCAGTTATTGTACTAAGTAGTTTATTTGCATAACTTCTATAATTTCAATATAAGTTTTCTGATTCTGACCATTTCATGGACTCTTCTTTTTAGTAAATGTGTATGGAAGTTATCTTATGTTACTTGATAAACTTATTAGGCTTTTCATCTATATTATCTATTATTTTCGAACATGCAAATTGCTGAACGGGCCCTTAAAACCCATTTGAAAGGAAGGTTTACCATGCCCACACCTACATATTGGCACATCACCTTAGGTTAGATCTTTATTTTATATATCTACTTCCTTTTCCCATTCCAAACCCCCAAATATAGAAGAAGCCAACTTCTTTAAAAATCCAGAGGTCACTCAGTTTAGTGCGATTGGTCCCCCCATTAACTGAGTTTCCCAAAAGGCTATTGCTTGAAAATTTTAGGCATCAATAGTGTCTTTTTCTGGAACATCTGGTGGGACTATCTTAAATGTATCTAAATCTAAAGTGGGTGTATGAGCCATCGACCTATTACGAGATCCCAAACAACGAATAACCTTGGCCTGTTAGTGCCACCGCTGGTAATAGTACAAACAAGAACCCATCCAGTGAATGTTCCGATCCCTCCACTAGCCATGTTGCTGATTGCTAACAAAAATTATGTGTCATGGGATGCCAGAAGCCCCCTTATAGCACTAGTAGAACTTGTTGTTTGGGCCCCTATCTCGGCTTATGCTTTGAAAGTTGTACCAAAATTCACCGGGGAAGGCTAAGAAAAACCATTCAAACACCTGTAAGATGTGGTAGACGTGTGTTTGGTGCATGGTGTTATCGACCAAAATGTTGCACTAAGGTTGCTCGCAGCCTCTTTCAAAGGAAGAGCACTAGATTGGTATCGCACTTTGAGAGCCAATACTATCAATACCTGGGATAAACTCAGAGACCCTTTCTATGAGATATTTTCAAATAATGGAGATCAATCTTTGCTATATTATCATCTGGAAACCATAAAGTGGGCCCCTCAGGAGGCCACGATAGACTTTAATGTCTGGTTTCACACAACTTGGCAAAGGATTTAGTTTGCAATATTCCCACCTATAGATTTGGCATTTATGTTCTATTTGAAGTCTCTCAACGCAGACATTTCAATAATGATCCAGTCCCTTGGTGGGAACACCTTTCTAGGTGCATATAGCATTGTTGTTTAGGAAGAGAATAATTTGATCGATGCCGAAAAGTTACTACCTTGACTTTCTATGCCTATATTTCTAGAGTTGTCAATTCCTACCCACGAGAAAGCATCTACTAGTGTGTCTGCTCCTCCCCAATCTATGTATGCATATTTGAGCACTTTGCAGAGTGCTACTTCTAAGTCTAATTCTTCAAAAGATGAGATGAGAAATGTCAAGGAGTTGTTGCAGAGCATCTAAAATGAAATAAATACCATCAAGCGGAACCAATCCATGCCTTCAAAACCAACTTACCAAAATTATCAAGGTGGAAAATCTTCCTACCAACAAAATCTGTTCTAAGGAGACTTGCGCACAAATCTGTAGACTCAAACAAGTAATCAGATGGTTCCAGTACCTACTCTGCTGTAGAATGCTCACCTAAGCTCAAGTAGAGAGTTGACAGCAGGGAAAAATAATCTTGCTGATGACATCAATCCCAAGTGCTTCCCCTGCAATGAAGCACATATGCCTTGAAATTGTTTGCATGCAAATCTACAACAAAGAGTGGCGGAACAATGTAGTCAAGGCATGACATCAGATTTAGGAGGTTATGTATATGCCTCTCCACAAATGGAAAATGTGGTACTCACCGCACAAATGCAAGGAATGTCCTTGGAGAAAGAGACAAATATAGCTCCAGATCACATTCTATTCTCATGGATGGAAGAAGAGGAAGTAGTGTTTGCAAATGAGGCCTCCACATCAAAGGCCCCACAAGTGCAGTCCGATTATAAAAATTTCTCTAAGAGAAGATTCACAGGTGAACTGGTTGTCTTGCAGCCCAAAAGTATCTCTGACCAAACTTTTAGTACCTCTGCAGTTGCACAAAAATTTTAGACACAAATAAATTGTTATAACAAGGGCTAAGGAACAAAAACCTCTGGATTCACCACCATTCAATATGGTGGAAAAATTGAAGAAATTCTTTGCTAATGTGTCTCTTTGGGAAATATTAACTATTCCAGAGTAGAAGTCATTGCTATAGAAGGCCTTACTAAAAGATACAAGCACTAAGCCAACATAGCACTCACTCAAGGGAAAGGCCATTGATCCATCACCTCCAGCCAAAGTCCTCACAAATAGTATAGAGGAAGCCTCTATCGAAGTTAGAGGTAAGTTGAAATTGAAACCTTTTTTCATAACTCTTATTTTTGGAAATAAGTTGTTGCATAATTCCATGATTGACTCAAGTGCTAGCACCATAGTCATGCCCAAGCAGATAGTTGAAGCCTTAGGACTTAGCTATGAACCTTTAAAAAGAGGGGTGACGAAGCTTGATGGAAACAAGGTTGAAACCATAGGTGTCATTAAGGACCTCCCCTCGACTCTATTCTCCTACCCTAGTATCACAGTTCCACAAGATACTGTGATCGTAGATGTGCCCCCCATATTTGGTCTTTGCTTATCTTGAGAATTCACTTCCAAGATAGGTGGATATCTTTCCTTGGACTGGTCACACTTAATCCTCAAGACCAAACATGGAGATAAAATGAAGATAGTATCCAAACATCTACATTTAGAACATGTGGCAGATGAAGCCATGATCAACTTTGAGGCCGCTTATACCTCTATCACCAAAGAGGAAATGTATTATACTGAGCTACTAGAGGATGAGAAGGTGACCAGAGACCAGATTGATTCAAAAGAGGTTCTCTTGAGTGAATAGATAGACATTGAACCTTTTGGCAACTATCATGCCATTGGATTGGGAAAATATTCCATCTATGATGAAGATCAAGTGATGCTGAAGGTCATTAAGGAATTCAAGGATGATCAAGTCTCAGAACTATGGATGCTACATTTTGATATGGAAAGATGTAAAGTTGGTGCAGGAGCTGGGATATGTTTGATGTCCCCATTCAATGAAAATACCCTCAGGTCTTTTCGCTTTCAATTTTCCTATTCGAACAATGAAGTTGAACATGAGGGCCTAGTGCAAGGTTTGAGTTTTGCAGAACGGTTGGGTGTTAAATAAATATCGGTGTTCGAAGACTCCAAGCTAGTGGTGAATCAAGTATGAGGGCTCTCCATAGCCAAGAATGTCCACATGAGAGTCTATAGACATAGAGTCTGGGACATGATTGAAAGCTTTGAAGCCTTCAATATCTAGACAGTGCCTAAAGAGAAAAATGTAGATGTAGATCACATGGTAGTAATTGAATCTCAATTTGACCCTATTCCTGACCTAATTCATAACATACACTTTGTACAAGTGATTTTATGATTGGAAATCGTAGATAAAGATTACAGATGACAAGTGTCCACAAGTGATGAAAACATCGCCTCATTCATCCAAGGCCTATGAAGGGAAAATTATTTAATTAAGGTCCAACAAGCTTCCAAAAGGATTGGTCACTCTTGAAAACCTATTCGATTGTGATGATGCAAGGAATGATGAGAGGAAGTTTGTAGTGGATAAAAGTAACTATGCTGACCTTCAGGTCACTGATGGAAGGAAGCTGGAGGTCAGAAAAGATGTCCCACAACACAATAAAGAAAGGCTCATTAAATTTTGTGAAAAATATGAAGTAGTGGCTTGGTCATATGATGACCTCAAGAGATATGATCCTGAAATCATCCATCATACTATAGAACTAACAAAAGGAGCAAAACCTGTCCACCAGAAGCAAAGACTAGTAAATCTGAAGATTGAGGCATTGATGGCCCAGGAGTTGACAAAGCTAATTCAGTCCTAGATCATCTTCCTGATCAAGCACATCACATGGGTGTCCAACCTAGTTCTTGTCCAGAAAAAGAATGGAGATATCTGCCTGTGTGTTGATTTCTAGGACCTAAACAAAGCATCCTTGAAGGTCCACTACCCCTTTCCCTCCATGGAGCCCATCTTGCAAATAGTGGCTAGCTCAAAAATGTTCTCTTTGCTGGATGACTTCTCTGGTTACAACCAGATTTGGGTAAAAGAGGAGGATCAACACAAAACTATGTTCACTACTAAGTGGGGAATGTTTTCCTACACGAAAATGCCTCTTGGTCTCTCAAATGTGGGAGCTACCTTCCAACATGCAATGGATATCGATTTTAGAGAATTGATCAACAAGATTATCTTAATCTACTTGGATGATCTGACTGTATTCTATAATTCTAAGGATGATCATTTTGATCATCTAAAAATGGTTTTTAAAAGATGCCAGAAGTTTTGGGTATCCCTGAACCCAAAAATATGTGTCTTCGGAGTCCCACAAGGAAAATTATTGGGGCACATGGTGTCCAAATATGGAATTGCATTTGACCCAGAACGGGTAAAGGAAATCAGAGAGCTTCCCCTACCACTCAACAAGAAGGGAGTTCAGTCCTTTTTGGGGAAGGTAAATTTTGTGAGCAAAGTCATTTATGATTTTGCAGGACTAATTAGACTTATTACCCTAATGCTCAAGAAGGATCAATTGTTCAAATGGAAAAAAGAGGCCAGAGAAGCCTTTGAGAAGGTTAAGGATGCTATTTCTTCAACTCCTATGCTGGTAAACCAAGACCTATCCAAGGACTTCATAATGTATTTATTCAGTAGCAAACCAACATAGCTATTGTTTTGACCCAAAAGGATGAATGGTGTAGGGGCACCAATTGAACAAGTTTGGTTTTATCTGGTCAAATAAGTTTTTTCATGATTTGAGTCATTTTCCATTAAATAAGGTCATATAGACCATTTAATGATGTAATGAGTCCTTTATTAGTCAGTAGGTGCTTAGGAGGTTCAAGTTGCAAAAAAATGCAAAAAAATATTGTCATTTCAAAAAGTGTAAAAGTGCACATATGTAAGTTTGTAGAATGCCAATGGCCATTTTATTTAAATGGTTGTTTGAGGTAGTTGAATCAGTTAGTTTTGGAGGGAACAAGTTTTAATATGTGAGAAAACTCGTTGTAATTCTCTCTTGAATATTTGGAAGGAGAAAATCAAACTATTATCTCTATTTTACTGTTATTTTATGGTAAATTCTCTGTTTGCAGGCCTGGTATAGTTTTGTATAGGGGAAAACCATTCTAAAACCTTGTGAATTTGTTAAAGGTAGGAGGTAGCTTCAGTTTGCATCTGGTTTAAGCACTTGATATTAAGTTTGGTGAAAGATTGACTTAGTTTTATGTAAGCAGCCCCTGTAACCCTATTTTAGGGGTTTTGAGTGTCTAAAATGTCAATACAAGCCATTCCACCCACTGTATCACCATGTAACTTAGTGGAATGGATCATTAGGGCTTAGGACTTGTTTTAGTAAGGTTGATGTGAGCAGAGGTGGCTGTTATAGTAAGGTTGATTCCTTGATGGTGAAAATTGTGGTTTTTGGGTGAAATTGTGAGGTTTGAGAGAGGAAATGTGTGTAAAATTTGGGGGCAGTAGTATTTCTTGATATTTTGAGTTTTTGTAGACAAAATTAAAGATGATTGAAGCCTTTGTTGGGTGTGTAGAGGTTAGGAATGTGGTTTCTCAATAAACCCTAGGGAAAATAGTGTAAAAGGAGGGTTTCAAGGAAAGGTGTCTTAGGAAGCGAGTCTCTCACCAAAGGTTTTGGAATTAGAGGTTTTTTTGTCAGGTTAGTGCTTCCCAATAGATATTTGGGGTTTTTGGAATGCTCAAAGGGTACTTCCTTTCTAAATCAGACCTAATTAGTCAAGTTGTTCAGTGTAGAAAGCTTGTTTAGTTGATGCTGGTCCAGAGTAACCTAGTTGGATTTTGAGATATGTTTGAACAAGGTTAAAGGGTATCTAAAAACTTAATGCATTTGTGGGTTTGAGTAAGTTTTGTGAAGATTTTTTCTAATTTCAGTGTTTGTACACCTACAAGGAAAGCTAGGTGAGATTGTTGATACTTGACAAGATAGGGTTATAAGACCTGGAAGTTTGTTTGATTTGAGTCAAATTGTGTTTGTGAACAAGTTGATCACCTGCCCTTGCATCAATTGGTATCAGAGCATAGGGATTAGATCCCTAGAAATTTTAAAGTTGTAAATTGAAGAAAGGATAAGTGGAAGTTGAAAATACAAAGTTGTTAAAATGCCCCCAAAAGGAAAAAAAAGGCCAAGGAGATGAGTGATTTTAAGGATAAGTATGTTAGGGAGATCGAAGAATTGAAGGAAAGATTGGCAGCACTGGAAATAAGCAAGAGAAGAGATGAGGTTGAAAGTGATTCTGATGAAGAAGAGGAAGAAGAGTTTGAAGATGTGGATGAATAATTAGATCCAAAAGATCAAAGAATGGAAAAGTGGTTAAGGGGAGTCAAGAGTGATAAGCACAAGGTAAAGATTGATGTTCCAAAGTTTGGTGGGAACCTAAATGAGGAAGAGTTACTAGATTGGATTGCATCTTTGGATAACTACTTTGAGTGTGAAGACATTCCAGAAGAGCAGAGAGTCAAGATTGCTAAGACAAAATTAAAAGGTCATGCACTTTTGTGGTGGGACTATGAGCAATCAAAGAGAAGAAAGAGGAAAATCCAAGATTGTATCATGGGACAAGATGGTAGCCAAGATGAAAGGTAAATTTCTCCCTTCTGATTATGCTATTCAGATGTTTAGGAAGCTTCAAACTTGAAGACAAAAAGAAATAGATGTAAAAGAATAAAATGAAGAATTCTATAAGTTAAGTATGAGATCTAACCATAATGAGAACAAGGAAGCAAATATTGCTAGGTACTTGGGTGGTTTGAGATTGAATATTCAGGATGAATTAGCTTCTACAAATCCAAGGAGTGTTGAAGAATGTTATCAAATGGATGTAAAGGAAAAAGAAAAGGTGAAAAGAAGACAAGAAAAATAGTTAGAGGAAGAGTAAGCACTTCAAGAGGAAGAAGATCTTTCTATACTTCAAGACAAACAAGTGAGAGCCAAGAAGAAGCAAATAAAAGAGAAGAACAAGCTATAGATTTCAGAGGTGGATTTAGAGGTTCAAGAGGCAGATTTGGTTGTGGAAAAAATTCAAATAAATTTGCTAGTAGCTGCTATAATTGCAATGAGTTTGGTCATCCATCCTACAAGTGCCCTGAAAATTTTGGGGCTACATCAAGTGGTGGAGAAAGGAGAAGTGAAAGAAGAGATCAAATTGTCCAAGAAGATGAAGGTGAGAGTTCAAATTCCAATAGTTATGTTGCTGCTCCAGAAGTTGGGGAAAGTTTGATGCTGAGAAGAACACTCTTGAAGACATCCAAGGAAGAGGAGATGATTCAAAGAAGGAGCTTGTTCAAGACAACATTCAAATGTAGAGGTAAGTTATGAAAAATTGTGATCGATTCAGGTTCAACTAATAATATGGTGTCTAGTGAAATGGTAGAGAAACTGGAACTAGAAATAATTCCTCATGAAACACCCTATAGGGCATCTTGGTTGAATGATAACCAATCACTTTTGGTAAATGAGTAATCATATGTTGAGTTTCAGATTGGTGGATATAGAGATAAGGTGCTTTGTGATATTTTACCTATGGATTGTTGCCATCTACATCTTGGGAGACCATGGAAATATGATAGGGGTGCACTATATGATGGAAGGGCTAATAATTACACTATTGAAAAGGATGGGAACACTTTCATACTAACACCTTTACAGGAAAATGTTGAGGCAAAAGGAAAGGAAACAAATATCATCATGTTTGGTAAGGAGTACATGAAGGATGAGGAAGATAAAAGAAAAGTATGTGCAGTCACTATAAAGGAGGAGGATGCTAAGGCAATAGGTTGAAAGCATGATTCAAAGTTGACAAGAGGAGTTGATAAGTTGGTATCAAGGAATGAGACAGAGAAGGTCAAGGATGAATTGACCATGAAGGTGAAAGATTGCTTGAAAAGGTGTGATGGAATTCTCGTAGGGACTGTGATTTATCCTTTAGAAGCAAAAGAGGTCAAGGGGAAATTAGTTGTTGTCAAGACAAAGGTTGTTAAGGCTGATGAAACAATAGTTTATAAGTATGATAAGACAAAGTCATTAGGGGTAGTAGGTCTGATGACAGAGACAAGGGGAAAATATGGAGTGAGATAAAGTGAAATGCAAGGACACAAAGGTGACTTTGGATATGCAACAGGAATAAAGAAGAGGGCATATCATAATGCCAATGGAAAGGGTATGTTTGTAGGTAGGAAGGAAGATCTGACATCTTTTCAAGGAGGAATGAAGATGAGACAACAATCTTTTAGTGAAGGACAATATGTTCAAGAAAGGAGTCAATTCAAAGGTAGGGATAATGCAAGTTTGAAAGAGTCATTAGGAGGGTATGCAGATTGGAGACCTTGGTATAATCAGAAGCAACATGGATTGATGACATACAATCCTCAAGGGGACTTGGGAACTTCTTTTGGTTGGGTGTATGGTGCAAGGGAACCAATTGAGTAAGTTTGGTTTTATATGGTCAAATGAGTTTTTTCATGTTTTGAGTCATTTTCCATTAAATAAGGTCATATCTAGACCATTTGATGATGTAATGAGTCCTTTAGTAGTGATTAGGTGCTTAAGAGGTTCAAGTTGCAAAAAAATGCAAAACAATAGTCATTTCAAAAAGTGTAAAAGTGCAAAAATGTAAGTTTGTAGAATGCCAATGGTCATTTACTTCAAATGGTCATTTGAGGTAGTTGAATAAGTTAGTTTCGGAGGGAACAAGTTCAAATATGTGAGAAAACTTTTTGTAATGCTCTCTTGAAGATTTGGAAGGAGAAAATCAAACTATTATCTCTGTTTTACTATTATTTTCTAGTAAATTCTCTGTTTGTAAGCCTGGTATGGTTCCGTACAGGGGTAGACCATTCTAAAACCCTGTTAATTTGTTAAAGGTAGGAGGTAGCTTTAGTTTGTATCTAGTTTGAGCACTTGATATTAATTTTGGTGAAAGATTGACTCATTTTCTATAAGCAGCCCATGTAACCCCATTTTAGGAGTTTTAAGTGTCTAAAATGTCAATATAAGCCATTCCACCCATTGTATCACAATGTAACTTAGTCGAATGGATCATTAGGGCTTAGGAATTTTCTTAGTAAGGTTGGTTTGAGCAGAGGTGGATGTTTGTAGCATTGGTCATGATGCCCTGATGGTGAAAATTGTGGTTTTTGGGTGAAATTATGAGGTTTGAGAGAGGAAATGTGTGTAAACTTTAAGGGAAGTAGTATTTCTTGATCTTTTGAGTTTGTGCAAACAAAATTAAAGATTATTGAAGCCTTGGTTGGCTGTGTAGAGGTTAGGAATGTGGTTTTTCAATAAACCCTAGGGAAAATAGTGTAAAAGGAGGGTTTCAAGGAAAGGTGTCTTAGGAAGCAAGTCTCTCACCAAAGGTTGTGGAATTAGAGGTTTTTTTGTCAGGTTAGTGCTTCCCATTAGAGATTTTGGGTTTTTGGAATGCTTAAAGGGTACTTCCTTTGTAAATTAGACCTAATTAGTCAAGTTGTTCAACATAGAAAGCTTATTTAGTTGATGCTGGTCCAAAGTGACCTAGTTGGATTTTGAGATATGTTTGAACAAGGTTGAAGGGTATCTGAAACCTTAATGTGTTTGTGGGTTTGAGTAAGTTTTGTTAAGATTTGTTCTGATTTCAGTGTTTGGACGCCTACAAGGAAAGCTAGGTGAGATTGTTGAAACCTGACAAGATAGGGTTATAAGACCTGAAAGTTTGTTTGATTTGAGTCAAATTGTGTTTGTGAACAAGTTGATCCCCTGCTCTTGCATCAATGTTGAAGGAAAGGGAGAAAATTTGATAGAATTCCATTCCCAGACCTTAAAGGATTATGAAAAGAATTATAACTTTGTTGAAAGGAAAGTAATCGCCATTGTTAAAGGGCTCAAGAAGTTCCAACACCTCATATATTTCAACAAGGTAATTGTATATGTCACATATTCCATTGTGTGTGAATACAGTATGAAAGGAGAAATCACAGAAAAAAGGGCCAACTAGATTACCAAAATCCTTGAATATGACATTGAGGTCAGGCCCACAAAGACCGTATGAGGGAGAGGACTGTGTGAGCATTTGGAACATGATCAAGAAATTCCAGCTGAAGAGGAACAACCCAAACTTGTTCTAATGAATGAATATGAGTTTGAAGGCTTCTAGTTGGTGGATCAGATGAGATTCATGCAAACTGGGAAATACCCGACGAGCCTCCCCTCTCAGAAAAGAAGATTCTATAGATTGCAGAATAACGAATATACACTCATAGAAGGAGTCCTTTTCAAAAGGAATTTCAATGGCATTCTCCTACGATGCATTACCACGGAGCAAGCAAAGAAAATTCTAGACATTTTTCACAACAGTCCTGTGGGAAGACCCTTCTCTGTAAAGACCATCGCCATCAAAATTATGTGTGCCAAATATTTCTAGCCTACACTATTCAATGAATCACACTCTTTGGTTAAGGCCTGTAAGGAATGCCAATTCTTCACAGGGAGAAGGAAAAACTCAGCAATGCCCCTAAATCCAATAGTTACTGAAGAACCCTTTGCACAATGGGGCCTTGATTTTATTGAGATGATTAATTCCACCTCAAGTGATGGACACAAATGGATCATCACGGCTATGGACTACTTTACTAGATGGATTGAGGCCATGCCGCTGAAGAATGCAACAAAGGCAGAGATTTTGAACTTTCTTGAAGAACTGGCGACAAGGTTTGGCCCGCTGAAGACCATCATCTCCAAAAATGCTAAGGCTTTCCTAGGCTCAAAGGTATGTCAATTTGCACTCAATCATGGCATATTCTTAAAAACATCTTCAAACTACTACCCGTAGGAAATGGTCTAGCCGAGTTGACTAATAAGAATTTAGTCCAACTCATTAAAAGAATCGAGTTTGAACTCCAAAAAGAGGCATAAGAACCTCCGAGCAGTGCTTTGGGTAGACTAGATAACTCCTAAGCAAGTCCTTAAGAATTCATCATACGAGCTAGTACATGGGAAGGAAGCGCTATTTCCCATCTCCATGGAAATTCCTACACTACAACTACTCAAATCTCTAGAAGTTGAACAAAACAGAGCCATGGAGGTCCGGTTGGATGAGTTACTGGAGGTATAGGAGAAAAGAGGACAAGCCCTGATGACCATGACTAACCGCCAATAGGTGGTTTGACAAGAAGACCTGAGACTAGGGTCTTAAATGCGAAGACCTAGTTCTAAAATTCAATGAAAGAGCCACAAAGCTTGAACTACATGGAAAGTTTGATAGCCTGTGAGAAGGCCCGTTTCACATTATTCAATGCTAGCAACATAATGCATTTGAACTAGAAAACATGGAAAAATAAGCATTGGGGATTCCAGTTAATGGAATCCACCTCAAATTGTTCAATTAAGCTTCAAGAATCATTTGTCCAGTGTAGATATGTAATTATGTAAATTTCCTTTGTGTTTTTGTTTTTTGTTCGACCGGTCTTTCAAAATGAACCCATAATACGAGAAGGAGAGAATGAAACCCATAATTTAGAAAGAAAAAGAGACAAAAAATTGATTAAGAGGCTATATATTCATTATACAGTATTATATATATTGATATGACAATTCCAAAATGGATCTCAGGCCATACTTTCTGGGTGTATATTTACTATGTAGTTTTTCAAGCATGTATTAAAGCCTTTCAATGCATATATACAAAAAAAGGAGAAAAAATTTCATTCTTCAAGCAGGGGCAGTAGGAACATTTTCATCAACAAAATTTGGAATGGCAGCAAGAGCATCAACAATAGCAATGGAAAGTGGTGGAGGATACACTAGGTTTCTGAAATCAGTGTACCACTCCATGTCGTAGAACACCACCACATTGTAGTAGTGCAACAAGAAGTGGTAGGCACGAGTAACCCTTTGGTGGTGCTCTTCAAGTGTCAAAATGTAGAATCCACTCAGAAGTGGCATCCACGACACCATGAAACCTTCTTCAATGTGTTTGCAGAGGTCGCTTGCCGTGGGAAGACCAAGACCATACATTGCATTTACCACCACTTCTCTAAGGCCGCCAAGGTAGCGCTTCATAAAGATATCCAATGTGAGTTGCAGGATCATTGGCTTGGGTACCTATATATCAAGGAGAGAAGAAAATGAAATGGGAGCAAATGTCAATATTAACCCTATACATATCCTCATATTCTATGCAATCCCTACCTAGTATCCAATTCATTGCTATAATTTCCAAAGAATGCTTGTTCTTCGTCATGCGTTTTAGATGCTTGTTAGAAATTTCACCTAAAAGGGCTGTCTGTGACTTGTTGCTAGTGAGCCTAATTGGAGTATTCATTGTGCCTATCTCTACCCAACTACCAAATGCTAATTCTTCCCAATTACCAAGTGTGATTTTGCTATTGTCTTTGGGTCTATTTATAGAAATAGCCAAGGTACACATGCATGCAATAAGCATGACGCTGATCGGGTATTAAACTCGAAAATACCATCAAAAGGAAACTTGAAAATCCCGCCAAGAGAAAACTTGAGAATTCCACCCAATTGAGTCTGTTGTGTATGAATTGTTGCGTGCGAAGTTAAGGAGTAATTAATTAGCTAAAACCGGTGGCAGTTCCAAGTGATTGTCCGCATGGTCAAGTGCCAATGTGTCATGCTGTGGGAGCACAAGGAGAGGAAACTCAAATTTTATTTGACGCCATGCATGTAAGACTGATGGCCAACATTTTTGATAACATCTCTTACGCTTCGTCTGGGATGCTAGAAAAGCCAAAGTGGGCCCACATGTGGGTCATGGACAAGAAAGCTCACAGGGACTAGACCCTGATAATGGAGGAATGGGATAACATTCATGACCCTATCCTTAAAATCAACCCTAAGAGTCTTAGGGAAGCAGCCTGTGAGAGAATGAAATAGTCCACTAGCCAACAATCTTTCACATACAAGCTATGGTTTTGCGGTCTCCTAGAGTATATGAATCCTTTTGTGTATTACTGCCCGGAACTAGTTCACGAGTGCATGCAACATTTTAACCTAGATACCAGTGCCTTCGAAGTCCAAGAACTGAGGATTGTGATCAATGTGGAGGCTATAAGGGATATGTTATGCATCCCTCCCAGAAAGGGTTATAGAGCAGAAAACATGGAGACATTCACTCCAGAAAGGATGGAAGATTTCTGGTAGACTAGAGATCTCACTCAGAGCTTTTATAACCAAGAGACCAAAAGGTCTAAGGAAGATTTTGCAAAGCCACCATAGATTCCAGTCACGCACATTACTTTTAGCCTAGGCTTGCAGGAGGCCTTCTTTATGATGGATTTTGTTTGCGGCATGGACAATGACAAGCATGTGCAAGAGTTTCAAATAGGTCTAGGTTTCTAGTTGAGGAGACAACATTCTTTATTCTAGTATGACTTCATGCAAGTCATCATCCGGGAAATGCTAAGCCAGATCAAAGAATACAACATGCATCATAAGTTTAGGTTTTCTTCTCTCCTCACTCATATGTCTTTGCACCAAAACCCTGACTTCTTTAGAAAACATATGGGCTTGGCTATTTTTGATGAACATGGAGTAAGAAGGCCAATTTTTGTATGGTCTCCCCTCCTCTCTACAACTTATGATTAATATAAATTTTTAGAGTGCTTCTTGACTCCGATTTTACAAGATTTTAGTGAGGATGACAAGCTTTATCGGCTTTCTGTTGATCAAATAGGGTGGATACAAAATTTTTGTCCTCCCTACGATTGGTTTCTCAGGGAGGATTTCACATTCATTAGGCTGCATGGCTTTATTGAGGAGCCATTTCGACTCTTAACATGAGTTCTAGATAGGGTGTTGGCCCTTGAGGTGTTTCGACAACTGTCAATTTTTGACAAGAACTTTTGCGGAGGGAAAAATAAGAAAGGTTTTTTCTTTTGCCCTTTGAGCTTAAAAAATAGTGATAATGGTGAGAAGCAAATGCATGGTTTGCTAGAGGAAAAGCTGGCTCATCTGGGGCTAGTGTTAATTTTTGACAAGTGGAAATATAACCCCGACAATGATTTAGTAGACCTGAACATTAAGGTGACTTAAAACTCCCGCCCTTATTGGGAAGATCGACGAAATCCACAATCAGAGCAAGATGATCTATTTATGGACCTGGCCTATATTCCTACTACAGATAAGAGGTCATCGTGGATCTCCTTCTATTTTCCTTTGGCTAAGACTAATGAGAAGTGCCAAATGGGGGCCACCCTTCGCAATGAATTGGTCAAGCATTGGCAGTGGAGTCAAGAAAAAATTGCAACCATCTGGATTTATCGTTAGGAGACCCAATGCCTTGATGTCCTATTCCAAGAGGTAGACAAGGATGAAAGATTCGATACTCTATGGAATAGAGGGCATGAAGATATTGATGCAAGAGATGATGAGAATGTAGATCCAGAGGAAGCTAGGAAATATACAATGAAGGGAAAGGAGGTGAAATAGGCCCAAGTGCAGAAGAAAGAAAAGGTGATAGAGCGATCTGACAAGACTTCACTGAAAGTGCATTTGACTGCATCATAATCAGAGGCCTCACTACCATGCACATGGATTGCAAAAAGACCTAGGGTATCCCAACAACCTTCAAAGGTCATAGAGATGGACAATTCTCCACCTAATAAGAGGCCGCACATAGATGCAACTTCTGGAGAGGGCTCACAAGAACCCGCAACGAGCCAAGGATTGGATTCCTCTGCGCCTCAGGTATCTTTCTCTCTCCCTATTCTTGATACGTATTCCTTGGTTACCTTTGTTGTATCTGCACCTTCCATTACTTGAAGTGTCAACCTTTGCTTTGCTACTTCCACGGTCACGGGAGGTTTCTCCCAATTCTCCCACATTAGACATGCAACTTTTACTCCCCCACAGTTTGTTCCACCATTTGTCACAACGTAGTCTAGATCTGCCATTGCTACTCCTTTTACTCCCACTGTGTCAGCTTCAACTCAGTCTGCCCTACAAATGGAATACATTGTATCTCCACTACCGCCACCACTTCCCATGAGTCCTTTCGCCGCTTCCACGACTGGGCCTTAGTATAACATTCCACCATTCTCCCCATTAATAGTCTCTCTGCCGAAGAAGGCATCATTTGGGACCTCAACTCTTTCATTTTTTCTCTTCCTCCCGATGTTCCTTTCGCTAGAAATTTAATTAAATCACTAGCATAATTTATGTTAGAGGGTGACAAAATGAAAGCAACATAGGTTATTCGAGCCTAGAAGAGGAAAGAAAAAGATGCTGCAAAGCTGGCCGAGCCATGCGTGCAAATTTTTTTCAATGAAGCTTAGTAGTCATTGCATTTTTCAACTATGCTTCCAAACACCATCAAGCTGCACAAAGAGATGCAACTCGAGGACTATATGATGCATGCTATAGGGATTGATCTGTGCGTAGCCTGACCATAGGACAAGGTTGAGCCAATGGAGGAAACCCAATGAGTGGTGACTACTAACTTCCTCAAGTATAGTTTCCAATTGAAGAAGAAGGAGGACGAGCTCAAAAATGTCAAGGAAAGGATGGAGCTCTTGCTGAAGAAGGACAAGTCAAGGGAAGCCGAAATTACATGAATATCTTAGCAAGCATAGGTGAAAGGTTCCAAACTATGGGAAAAACTTACAAATTTCTAGTCCATGGATCCTAACCTGGTTGCTGAATTACAACATAAAATATAGGAGTTACAAGACCAGTTGGCCCGGGCAGAGGTAGAAGTACAACAAAAAACTGAAGAGCTCTGACAATAGCGAATTCAATTAGAGCAGGAAATGTAGCATAAGGATCAGGAGCTCCAAAACAAACAAGCTCAATTTGAGAGGGAGATCCAGGAAGTAAAGCTTTCCTTGGAAAAGGAATCCATAGCCAAAAGCCAGGCTGAGGAACAATTACTTGTCGAGTTGGGAACTTTGCGGGAACGACTCTGTATTACAGACAAGAGAATTAAGGAGTTGATGTAGGAAGTCAAGTTGGAGGAGATGGAAATTGGTGCTTTGAAGAATCCTCCCCAACCCCTTGCTAATCAACTAAATCTCATTTTAGTAGCCTGAAAACTGTATATCTCATATTGGGAAAAAGTCAAGACTTTCTATTTGACTCTTCAATCGACACTTCAATTCATGGCAGAAGTGGAAAATTTGAGCAGAGAGGTTCGTGGAACAAGTGAAAAGTTCCCATAGTTCATTGCAGAGAAGGTGCCTAAGGTGGAGAAGTTGTTAGACAAGCTATACATAGTGGAAAATGAATACCTGGTCAATGCAGGGATTGAGGATTGGAGGTCAGTTTCCAAGAAGGAAAACAAATTCATTCGTTGCCACGTGCCCATCCTCCATGCCAACAATTTCTTGGAAACACTGAGTCAAAATATGAAAAGTATATGGGTGAGATTATCCAAACTGAATCAGATGGGCTTGCCCTCCCCATATCTTTTTGATGATTCGGTGGCCATAGCAGAGCATATCACATCAAAAATTGAGGAGAAGCAACAAGAGTTATCCACCTTTCAAAATTTTAGTCAACCCCTATTGTTGAGGACATTGAAGGTGTCACCCATCAAATAGTGTGACAGCTCTTTCAGTTCGAGTCTGAGACCAGGATATCCATATATCTCCCTTCAAAGAAGTGATCAATCTACATGAGGTGCAAGAGAATTTGTGTGCCATATCGATACCATTCGAGGCCAACCGACTGCCTCTGTAGACCATGATCTTAAAGCTCTGACTCCATCGCCCAATGAATAAGGCTCTGGTCCTTAAACCAAAAATTTTGGGTTCCCATTCCATAGGAGAAATTCCCCTGGTAGTCGCCAAAAGCTGTGGATGAAAAATCCCTTGAGCTCCCTTCGGGTTGATAATATTTTTTTTCTTAAGCCCTGAACCGTGCCTCATATGCTTATATATCTCTGGGCCCCTTTTAAAGAGTTTTGCCTGTTGCCTCCATGTGTCTGCCGCACGCTCCTTACAAATAATTCTTCCCTTTCTACTCTATCGAGCTCCGCCATGTCTCCACAATTCATTAGCGTGAGCCTTTGTGAGCTTGCTCCCCTTTGCTTCTCTACCGAGCTTTTCCCACATGCCACATAGCATCATTCTGTGGGTACCTTTTGGCGGACCCCATAGTCACGCTCGAGACAAAGACTCTTCCACGTGTCTTCTCTGTGGGGAGTTTCATTGCAAGGAAGGGAGGAATGAATGACAAGCCTCACCCTATCACCACGTGTACTAACCAGCTCTATGGGAAAGTGACATGTGTCTGCATAGGAATTTTGCTGCTTCCACACTAGGACCACAGTCATCATTCGCAGGGGATGCATCTAGTTCGAAGGCGACTACATTCCATGCTTTAGAATCTTTTTTGTTGCAACGACCATGAGAAATCATTGCGATGGACAACATTGCTAGTGCCAGGGAATCTTTTATGTTATTGGCTCCTAGGCGGTGGGATGCTTCTCTATACATACTGCTTCTTCTTTCCGAAGAGGGGTTCTGAGTTCGGAGAATACCCAAAAATATTGTGGAAAGACACCAAGCCTTTGTGTTGTTTTTAGATTATTTTTTTAAGATACACAAACTATGCCATGTTTGTTCAACCTTCTTGTTTCTTGTTTAATTGACAAAACATTACACCGTGCAGTTATTGTACTAAGTAGTTTATTTGCAAAAATTCTATAATTTCAATATAATTTTATTGATTCAGACCATGTCTTGGACTCTTCTTTTCATTAAATGTGTATGGAATTTATCTTATGTTACTTAATAAAATTCTTAGGCTTTTCATCTATGTTATTTGTTATTTTCAAACATGTAGATTGTTGAATGAGCCCTTAAATCCCATCTGAAAGGGAGGTTTACCGTGCCCACACCTACATCTTGGCGCATCACCTTAGGTTAGATCTTTATTTTATATATCATATTCCTTTTCCCATTCCAAACCCCTAAATACAAAAGAAGCCGTCTTCTTTAAAAATCCAGAGGTCACTCAGTTTAGCGCAATTGGTGCCCCCATTAATTGAGTTTCCCATAAGGCTGTTGCTTTACAATTTTAGGGATCAACAATCATCAAATAAATGATACTACAATACAACCACTTCCATTATCCTCTTTGAATCCATCATGGAAGCACCTATATACCTATGAACAACCTCCTTATTCCTCAACTCTTCCTTGTTCTTGCAAAGTAATACTACATTCAACTGTTCCTCATGATTCTACATCTAAGAGGCTGATTTTATAGATGTGTGAAGACATCAATGCACCAAAAATGACACAAAAATATGAATCTTCATTCTAAACATCCCAAACCTTTGGATTACCTCCTTAGAATGTGAAAGGACACTAATTTTGGTTTCAATACTTTCCCTCCAACTTGGGTGCCCAAACATGAGAGATAAACATTACATTAAATGCAATAAATGATGGAAAACCAAGTGACACCTGTTGCCCCTTTCCAAAAACCCAATTGGATAATCCAAAAAATCACTTATTTATCCTTTCCTTTATATTTTATTATCCCATTTTAGGTTTCCACATGCGGGGAAAATAATATTAAATATTTATGTCCACAACTCACCTTTACCACTACTAGTAGATGCATCACTCCTTATGAGTCTATTGCAAACAATGGTGGGAATTAATATTACAAAATATTTTCCCAATTCACCCTAAGTGCATAGAACACTTTCCAAGGATGTTGGATCCATGACATATGATTTACAAGGTGGACGAAACCTTAAACCTAACATTCAACTACTTGACATCAACATTGTAAATACACCCATAGGAATCAAAAACAAAGGAAAAACATCCCTTATCTTAACATGTACCATTTGAATCTTCACCATTCTCTCATGCTCCAACAAGATACCTACAAAAGCAACCATGTTAAAAACCATCAAACAAAAAATTTCTTACATCCTACAACATGCCACCTATGGAAGGAAAAGTAACATGCCTAGGTGAAACATATCAACTATCACTAAAACTTACACCAATATTTACATGAACATAAGCAAAAAATTCAAATGATATCAAAGGCTTTGAGTAGCTGCCTTACTCATACCACCTAGAATAGCAACCACAACAAATTACAACTCATCCAAGCTAAAAATATCTCAAACCAATGTATACCAAAAACATAGATAGAACTTCATGCCATCAACATTCCAACCCAAAATTTGTAATCAAGTCTCTATATATCCATCCTCCTATCTCAATGCAACATGCCAATACACAAATGACCACATACAAGGCCAAATAACAAAGTCTACATAAACACTGAAATAATCTTGTGGATATAGATAGTACACATCCGAGTCATTCCATTGCAACCAATAGGTTGTACACACCTAAAAAATTACATAACTCGTAGATCCTAATCTGATAAAGAAAGCAAACTCATCATCACATTAGTAACCAACAAACTAAGATATCATAGAGGATAACCAAACATATATCCAAAAATTCCCACTGCATGAGTAATGTCAAATCTAAAAATAGATCAAAGCATATCAAGTCTATCTATAGTGCTTCACATAGAGGATGCAACTAATTCCTCTATTACATAGTGTTATGGAAACATACAAAGATATGAAAATATTTCAAACAAACATGTTGCAATACCTTTCTCACCATTAGTCTCCATAGTTCTCCCAAGTTCTTCACACTCAACAATATGAAACCAAACATCTAGGAAGAATACCATGACCAAAGAGAGAACCTACAAATCAAACCATATCCTTATTCCACACTAACATGTACCAATCTGTGTAATGTAAGATCTCCTTAACCATTCCAAAATTGAAAGGATATCAAAATATTAACATTCAAATCAAATGAAAACATGGCAACAATAGATGTAAAACTCTCATACCAAAGATAGACCAAACTAACCAATCATTCCCACAACAAAGGGAATATTCATAAAGCCAAAAACCATCTCCTGTACATCTCCAAATAAGTCCTTAGAACTAGATCCATATCTCAAGAACAAAACAAGGAGAACAACGGAAATCCATAAACCATGCATATTATTCTTAACAAGTCTTCAGAATGTTTATATTCAAGACTAACTCATATGAGAAGACAAGATACAAAAAAATTAATGCATCTAATAATCGGGTGGGCAATACCTCTCAGACCATTCACCTGCTAAGTAGAAAAAAATTGGAATATAAGATTGTCCTATACACACAACATCAAGAAATGGTAATCTTCTCTTCAGGTCCATAATATATTCACATCCATAACCAGGTGTAGGATCCTCAATCTTTCTTATGAAATACTTATCAAAGAGTAGCCACCTCAACATATGATCCCATAAATAAGAGATATCTTATCCTCACCAAAGTCTCTCTAGTATCCATGAGCATCCATTGATCAATCCATGCCAACTTCAAACATAATCCTGAAAAATTATAAAGCTCTTAGAAATGATTAATACTCAAAACCAACGATAACAAACAAGACCATTTCCAAAGTTCCAACTATAGAATCAGGATCATATCATGACATCATGATTTGACATCCCCTCCCAGGAGATCACATGAAAAAAACCATCCATCATCAAATGATGAATCAATATCATTGTTAAATCTCCCACTGAACTATGTATCCAAGCTCTCTAGGCATTATGATAACCATCTCCTAATTGATAATCCTCCATATGGTCCCAACACAATCAAAGATCTCAATATGGTGAAAGAGCACCAATTCAATTCAAATGAATTTGGTCCAGTTTGTTCCTTGATAGGTTGTCTTAGGGTTTTGAAGTCTTTTTTTAAGCAAATAAGGTCTAAATAGACCATTTGACATGTATTAGGGGTTCACTTTTGTAAGTGTTGCAATATTGTCAAAATGATGTAAAAAATGAAAAAAATGCAAGATTGTAAAAGTTGTCAAGAGTGCAACATTTGGAAGGTGAAAGGTCTAATGTAACATTTTGGTATGATTTGAGTCTAGAGTCACAGGACAAGGTCATTTTTTCATGTATTTGAGGCCCCTAAGTTCACATTGTCATCTTTTGGCATATTTGTAAAAAGTGTCATCTTGGAAGAAAGCTGCAAAAGTGTACAAGTTGGAATGCCAATGGTCTGAAGTTCAAAAAATCAGTTTGTATTGATTGAGTCAATTGGTTATTAGGTGGAAAAGGTTTAAATATGTTGAGGATCTTGATGTAAAGGGGCCTTGGTGGTTTTTGGAGTAAAAACTAGAAAAATATCACTGTTTTTGGAATTTTCTGTGTAATCTTCCTATTTACGAGCCTGGTACAGTTCTGTACAAAGGAAAATCGCTCTAAAAGCTTATGAATTCATAGGAGGCATGAATTGACATCATTTTTCATTTGGTTTGATTATTTCACATTTAATTTGGGAGGATTCTAAGTTATTTTTCTGTAGCAGGTTTGTAATACCCTGTTAAGGGTTTGAGAGCCTTTAAAATGTGTTAAGGGACCATTCCACCAACTGTGATTAAGTGGTGGAATGGGTCCCAAATAAGTAGGTGTAGATGTTATTTTGTTTATTTGAGTAGGGAGTTGGATTTGGTGGAGTTTTTGAGTGCTGCCCTCGGCTATTTTGAGTGTATTTAGGCATGAAAATGATGGTTTTAAGAAGTTTGATGAAAAAGTGTTAGTAAGGGATGACTAATAGAATTTTAAGCATGTGAAGGTATAATTAAGTGTGTTGGAACTATTGGCAGAGTTACTAGAGGGTTGGAGCATTGATTTCCAATAAACCCTCTTGAAAAAGTGTTAAATTGAGGGTTTGGTAACTTGAAGAATTAGTAGGTGATTAACATCTTGAAAATTGTTGATTTAGGCCATTTAAGACCTGTGGAGAAGGTATGAGCAGTGTTTTGAAATTGAGACAAGGTTTTGTTGATAGTTCCTTTGAAAAATAGGCCTAATTGGACATGGAGGACAACATAGCATCAACCATTTGGATGACATGCTCTAAAACAAAGGTATGTGGTTTTGAGAAATGTTAAAGTAGACAATAATGGGTATATGGAATGATAGATAGTTAGTGGGTTTGATGAGAATTGTGAGAGACATGCTTTATTTTTCCAGTTTGGATTACTACTAGCAAATAGACTTCTTATGAGTGGATATTTGGAGAAGTGTAAATTCAGTGTTTGAGGAACTTGATTGGGTTTGAGTCAATTTTTTTTTTTGTTGTTTAAGGTAGTTTGAGGATTCAACAAGAGGTTTTATGCCCTGATCTCAGTTTGAGTGTTTTGAATCAAGTGTTTTGTGAAGGAGGGATGAGTCCAAGTTGTATGAACAAGCAAGAATTGGTTGAGTTTAGATAAGTTGAGATTATTTGAATGTTTTGGGAACCAATTCATTTGCATCACAATACCATGAGCTCCAAAAAAGTAAAGTATAACCACAATCTCCAAACCAAGAAGATACAACTACTACACATCCTTTGTCAATAGAACCAAAGATACCATTAAAATATCACTGCAATATAAGGGTAGAATCCAAGACCTCCTTATGACACCAAAAATAATTGTGAAAGACCATCCATCTTCTAATGAAAGATTATACATGGCTCACAACACACTACAACAACAACTTAGAACCAAAATCTTGAAACAAATAAGATCTAACATATTATGCAACTGCATAAAGGTCCCACTAAAAGTAATACTGAGTTATACATGACATCATTCAAACAATATTATTTCCAACACTCTACTCAAAGTGAGAAAATTTTCTCATGCACCATAAACAACTACTATAGATTCAAGTGAACAACTATATCAGGTACTCCAATAACCATCTCTCACTGTAATAATCATAACAATGTAATAATGGTGACCAAGAATATGGCCTGCCAAACAGAATCCACATAAGATAATTTTACAATATCTGCACATATGCATCTCAAAGGAGAAATACATAATCAACATGCTTCAATCTCAAATAATTGAAAAATAGATTCAACCCCACATTAGTATCATGAAAAAAAGATAATCAAGTATAAAATGTGGATTTCCAAGACTCAAACACCATAATCAATGCTAGATCTAATTTTCCAAATAGATCAATGAGAACCCTCCAAGAAATCATGCAAACTTGTAACTGTCTTCATCCAAAGCACCCTAAATACAGTCTCATAATAGATCTACATACCACATATTTTAGTTAACATGTAAAACATTCAAAAACATCTCTATAAATCTGAAATCTATATAACCATGAAAATTTTCACATCAAACATGTCGTTTGAATAATGAAATAAGCATAAATCTACAAACCCATAGCTGAAAACAAGAGTAAATTGCAACACAACAAGAAAAACCAATTTGTCCAAGAGCTTAAATAGCATATGAAACATATCAGCTCCACAAATCACAAAGAGGTTAGTGGCTTATACTCTATTTCTTTTATGTATCCAAGGGCTAAAACCATGAAGCCAACATAAACACTCCATTATGTAGTCCAAATCAAGAGTGTTTCTTGATGTGACTAGGATATCTCTACCCATCCAACATGAACATATTCTCACTACACATGACCACAAGGTAAGGGAACAAAACCACCAAACAAGAGGATACACACATATTGTCAAACAAGAGCTCCAAGTTACCAAAACATAATTGACTCAATAAAGATCCATAATCATGAGCTTTCAATGCCCAACATAGATCACTTTGAAAATATCCACATGGCTTCCATTTTCAAAAATATGTAAAACAAAGCTAACTCACAAAACATTCATTGTTGACCCAAAATTCCTTGAATAATCTCCAATTCCATCTAACAAATTCCCACAAGCTTTCCAAGATAAGAAATAAAAAATGAAGGAATACCCAAAACCTAGTTAATCTTCAACTCTGATACCAAATGATGAGAAATAAATAGGGTCAATACCAATTGTTGGAAAATCCAATCTCTATTCAAATATGATTTCAATGGATGAGATTCAAGGCCTGAACTACAACAACATGAGAATCTGAAACTTACATGCAAATATGAAAATTAAGCT
Source organism: Sequoia sempervirens (assembly GCA_007258455.2). Lineage (NCBI taxonomy): Eukaryota > Viridiplantae > Streptophyta > Pinopsida > Cupressales > Cupressaceae > Sequoia > Sequoia sempervirens. Next base: position 601,701,637 of record VDFB02000003.1, on the reverse strand, counting down.
ACCTTAATATGGAATTACCATGATTAGATCCATCTTATTTATGATGCCAAAAAACAACCAACATAACATTCTTATAGACACTACCTTATGCGAACTTATAACAACAATATATGAAGAAAAACATCGAATTGGCTCAAATGGATGTCATTGTAGAAGGGGAAGATATTAGAGTAAGTTGGCCAAGAGCAGTACAACTGACTTCTATTTTTCAAGGCCAAAAATTTCCTTGTAGCTATAAAATCAAGTGTAAAAATTTAAGTTACAGTAGGAGAAGTGAAGGAAAGAGAAAGAAGAAATTTAATCGAAATTTGATTCAAATATGCATATGTATGCTTCATGTCTAACTTGAGTTTGTAGGTCTAGGTTATTTCCATAATAGTGGGTATATCAAATATTTCACTTTGGATTAGTGGATTTCGTAACCTCTATTACACTCATTTTGAGTATGAGATGGGTTCTAATTTTTGATGAGAAATAAACTGATTCAATAACGATTGTTGGGAAATTCAATCTCTATCCAAATATGACTTCAATGGATGAAATTCTAGGCTTGGACTACAACAACATGAACATCTAAAACTTATATGCAATTCTCAAAATTAAGCTGCCTTAATATGGAATTACCATGATTAGATCCATCTTCTTTATGATGCCAAAAAAACCAACATAACGTGCTTATAAACACTACCTTATGTGAAATTATAACAAAAATATATGAAGAATAATATCACAATAAGATAGCAGCAATGAGACACAAATCAGTAACACAAGAGCATCACATAGCATAAGATTTATGTGGAGAAACCCTTGGAGGAAAAAACTCCACCAAGAAGAGAGGTGAAGTATGCATTATCATCAAATAAATGAGACTACAATACATCCACTTCCATTCTCCTCTTTTCCTTTATCATGGTAGAACCTATATACCTGTGAAAAACCTCCTTATGCCTCAACTTGTCCTTATTCCTATAGAGTAACACTAAATTCAACTTTCCTCATGATTCTACATCCAAGAGGCTAATTTTATAGATGTGTGAAGGCATCTAATGCACCAAACATGGAACCCAAAGATGACCCTTCATTCCAAATGTCCCCAGCCTTTGGATTACCTTCCTAGAATGCGAAAGGACACCAATTTTGGATCTAATACTTTCCCTCCAAATTGGGCACCCAAACATGAGAGATAAATATTACATTAAGTGTAATAAATGATGGAAAACCAAGTGACACTTGTTGCCCCTTTCCAAGCACCCACTTGGAGAATCTCAACAATCACTTATTTATCCTTTCCTTTATCTTTTATTATCCCATTCTAGGTGTACACATGTGGGGAAAAAAGTTAATTATTTATGTCCACAACTCACCTTTATCGTTGCTAGTGGACCCATCACCCCTTATGATTATATTACAAATAATGGTGAGAATTAATATTACAAAATATTTTCCCAATTCACCCTAAGTGCATAGAGACACTTTCAAAGGATGTTGAAACCATGATATAGGATTTAAAAGGTGGATGACACCTTAATCCTAACACTTTTATCATATGAGTCTAGATCCAAATTAGTGGTGATATACAAATCTGTGTATTGTGAAAAAATTATAGATGTGTTATTTTATTGATGATTATTTATTTCCTCATTTTTTGTTTTTATTATATTTAAAATTTAAATAAATTAATTTTAATGATATTTGATGCATTTAGAAAAATAAAAAAATTAAGGATAAAAAATGGAAACTACTTGTTAACTACTTTAGAAATTTTATTCAAACTATTTGAATTAATTAATTGGAATTTAAAAATATTTTATTGCCAAGGAAAATTAAATTTAGACCATTCTCTAATGAGAAAGAGAATAATTAAGCAATTTAAGATAATGGAAAAATGATATTTTGTGAGACAAAAAATTAAAAATAAGAAAATGAAAATAAAGTGGTAAAAGAAATGGGAAAAAGGAGAAAGGGGATAGAAAGGAAAAATTTTGCATTTTTATTTCATTCTTAATTTTCAAAAGATGAAAATTCTCTCTCCCTCAAAAACTTCTTTTCAAAGAAATGGAAACTGAATAAAATGTTTTTTTGGAAAGATTGATTAGATTAGAATATTTGGGAAAGGGACTGCTTCAATTCAATAGTTATTTGTGAGAACTCTCCTCTCAACCTTCTTCTTCTCTTTTCTTTGAAAAATATTTAAAGGTATTTTTCCTCCTTTAAATTATTTAACTTTCTTATTTGATTGGCTTCTCGCCATGCCACATTAGGTGGCAACATATGGCTCCATTGTAGAAAGCCATAATGCATTTATTTTTAATTTTTAAAAAGTCTATTTTTGAGCCATGATTCCTAAAATATGAATTTTAATTGGAAATAATTTTTTTTTCATATTTGGATCAAAAGAGCCTTCTTTGATTTGAAAATTTTCCTTAATTAAAAAAATTACAAATCAAGGTTCATTAATAGTGAAATTGAAAATTTTATGGTTTTGCAATGAAAATTATTTTAAAAAATTGGAAATGCAAATGAATGAATTAGTATAGGAGAAAAACTAAATCCTTAATATTTTTCTATTTAGAATAGTTATTCCATTTTTATCGTATTGATTTTTGTGCCACACTCAAATAGTGATTGGACACGAGGAACCTAGGATTTGAGGTATAGGGTGTAGAAAATGAATGAATCTTGATATTGTCTTGAATCTAAAAGTAAATTTGATGGCTAGAATATACAAGATTTTTTAATTAAGTGATAATGAAATTTCATTGGGAAAATAAAATGAACCAATATGTTAAGTTGGTGACATACTTGGAGCACTTTCCAAAGGCTTGGTTTGATGTGTTAGGGACATACCACACCCTAGGAGTGGTTATATGTTGACTGAGTATCCTCACGAGGAAACCCAGATGTTGGAAACAAGCAACACTGAGAGGGGGGGGGGGTGAATCACTGCTGAGTAAAAAATCAACTTTATTATTCTGTGATTTAATTTACTTAACCATTCAATAAAAGAAACATGCATCAACAAAATGAAAATAATCTCAACACCATAACACCAATTTTTTTACGTGGAAACCTTGTTAGGGGAAAAACTACAGTGGATGGCCAATCCACAATATAATATGAGTATACCCAAAATAAGAAGTACAAAATGAGAATGCACTTGCATTCAGGCTCACTGCCTAAAGCTCACTACTCAAAATGGATGGGCTCACTACCCTACAAAGATTTGGAATAAATCCAAAAAGAGTGAACTGATGAAATAACATCTACAATGCTTGATTATAGTTCCAATTAAGCTCTGATGACAATATGCTATCCTTCAGATTGATTCAACAATTCTGCTCTGCTCTGCACAACTCTTACTGCAAAAATATTAATGCACAAGTGAAACTGTGCATAACTGCTTAATCTCTCTTCCTGATGATTACAACACACCACCACACTACTTTCTCACTTATCAAATGATATATTGAATCTCTTATATATATCCACAACTAGAAATACAATCGCTATAGGTCAGCCTTAATAAGACTTGGAAATATTATTAATTGTTGGCCCAAAATTACAATTGGGTTTTCAATGTGGATCTAACACCGTCAGCTAGACTGTAGTTGAGACCCATAATTAAATATTTGAACATAATTTTTTTTTAAATAATTCCACTTTACACATCCACAACACGCCACATTCACTGAGTTGGCTACAACGAGCAAGCTTACCAACCATCGCATCTCTTGACATATTTGTTATTGATATAAGCTCTTCAATAGTGTGAGCCTTCACTTTGTAGGAGGGAGGCAAGGATTTGAGTATCTTAGCCACAATTTCATCCTCATCTAGAGAACCACCGACACATGTAATACCCATCACTATTTCATTTACTCTTTGCATAAAAGAAGTGATATTTTCATCTTCACCCATCTTAAAATTCTCATACTTGCCTTTTAAACTTTGTAGCTTAGACATCTTCACCTGTGCATCTACTTCATACAAAGTTTCCAGCTCTTATATATCCGCTACATGAGATTTCATCAACAACTTAGTCGGCTAGGAAAATAAAACATATTTGCAATGTTGAGCCAAATTTACAAATAAATTTTTAATGCGAATCCACCAAGGTTGGCCACAACATAGTGGAGACCCAAATTAACAAATCCAACACAAAAATACTTCAATTAATTCCTCCTCGAAGATCCACAACTCGTTGCCACCAACATGTCAACCAAGAACAAGAAAAAATGAACATATGCAAGAAAAATTTCTGACCATGAGCACACCGATCAATGTGGATGTACCACAGAGATAGAGCATGATCTAGAAACATCCAAGAGCACCAAGAAATAACAAAGAAACATCCACAACAACTAGAATTACCATAATTACACAATCTTCACTCAGGAACACTGTCAGAGACGACAAAAAAACTGTCAGGATGCATCATGATCAAATCTATACGTAGACCTCTGAAACTTCTGGTAGAGGATCTAGATACACTCAGTAAAAAACCCTTTAATCCAAAACAACTGAACTTCAACGTAAAGAACAAGACACCTTCGTGACTTGAACAGTTCCACTAGGAACCTGGAACACTTTCTTTTACAATTTTCTCAATATCCTTGACATATACAATCTCTGATACACCAAATGCTAATAGTGTTGGCATCAATGACAACCACATATCAACAACACATCCACAACATCCAACAATCTCCCCCTTTGGCATTGATGGCAACACATGATGTGAGAAATACCATCAACCCAACACACTTGCTTTCCCTTTGGTTTTGACTCTTTCCTCAATTTCTCTTCGACCCTTAAAAGGATTTTTCACATTGTACTTATCCCCCTTTGACATCAATGGCAAAGGTAACCATGAAATTTCCATGTACGCGCTCTGAACCACATATTTGCACATCTGACTACTCCCCCTGAGTAGTAGCCACAAAAACATCAATCCAGATCAAAATATAGCAATGTAGCTCACAGATTGATGCAAGTAAATGCATCTCTTAGTTCTTATCAAGAGGGGTAATTACCCCTAGCATTCCTATGAGATAATCAAAAGTATCATTCGACAACAACTTAGTAAAGATGTCTACAATCTGCTCTTTGGTAGGCATATACTCCAATCTGACTTCTTTCTCATTCACTTTCTCCCTCAACAAGTGAAAATTGATTGATATATGTTTAGTCAACACCAAATTCTTTGAAATATTTATTGCACTTGAATTGTCATAGTATATGGCAATAGGTTCTTCATATACCACCCTGATATATTTCATCATTAGTTTCATCCATATCACTTGAGTATAGTTGTTTGCAACAACAATATATTATGCTTCAGCAGTAGATAGAGAAATGAATTCTTCTTCTTGCTCAACCAGGATACCAACTTCTTCCCTAGAAAGAAAGCACCACCACTAGTAATTTTCTTGTCATCTACATCTCCAGCCCAATCCACATCAGTGTATGCTCTCAAAGTGAGATCATCATCCTTTGAATACCAAATTCCAAAGTCAGCTGTTCCTTTTAGATATCTGAAGATTCTCTTAACAAGAGTTACGTGTGATTCTTTTGGATCAACCTGAAATCTAGCCACCATACATACAACATTCATAATATTTGGTCTAGTCTAGGTTAAATAGAGCAATCCACTAATCATTGACCTGTACCTTGTTTAATTTTCCTTAGGAGAATCATCATTCTATGTTAGCTTGCATCCGGTTACCATGGGAGTACCAACAGGCTTTGATTCTTCCATCCCAAATTTCTTCAGTAGCTCTCTCAGATATTTAGACTGAGATATGAATATCCCCTTGTCTAACTGAGTAACTTACAATCCTAGAAAGAACTTCATCTCTCCAATCATGCTCATCTCAAATTCATCCTTCATCTCATCAAAAAACTTCATACATAGATTGTCATCACCTCCAAAAATGATGTCATCAACAAACACTTCTATAATTAATTCTTTATCATGATCCAATTTGAAATATAAGTTGCTATTAGTAGTACCTTTAGTGAATCCAAGCTTTAGTAAGTATTTGTCCAATCTAGCATACCAGGGTCTAGGGGCTTGCTTAAGTCCATATAGAGCTTTCTTCGGGCGACAAACCATATCTTCCTTGTCAATTAGCTGAAATCCATCTGGTTGTTCAATGTATACTTCTTCTTCTAGTTCTCCATTCAGAAATCCTGACTTCACATCCATCTAATATAATTTATAGTTTTTGTATGCAGCACAAGCAAGAAATAATCTAACAGCTTCGATTCTAGCAACAGGGGAAAAAGTTTCTTCAAAATCAACACCTTCCATCTAAGAATGCTCTTTACATACCAGTCTTGCTTTATTCTAGACCATTTCACCTTGTTCATTCAGCTTGTTCTGAAACACCCATTTAGTACCAATTACATTTTTGTCTTTAGGTCTGGGAACCAGTATCCATGTGTCATTCTTTTCAATTTGTGTCAACTCTTCCTTCATAGCTTCCATCTAGTGTTCATCTTGGCAGGCTTTAGTGACATTTTTAGGTTCAATCTTGGAAATCAGGTAGTACTCTTCTACAATCTTCCTTCTAGTTTGCACTCCTTCATACTTACCTTCTATAATTTGACTTAGCTTTACATACCTTGGAGTTTTGGATTTTTCTTGGCAAAACAAGGAAAAACAACTGAGTCAGCTACATTCACTGAGTCGGCTACAAGAAACAAATAGACATAAAACATCCTACCGAAACTCCAAGCTTGTACTGCAACTAATGCAACACCACAAAATTTAGTAATAAGATAATATACGTTTTCACCAAGAAAATCTAGGGATCGACAACACAAAATGATGATCCGGTGAAGTAGACAGATTGGAAAAACAAGGATGTTCTCTGTCTCTCTGATGTGTTAATTGTTTATGAAATAACTTGCACAATGGAAGAATATGATATGAAATATGCTGAAAATACTTGATAATAACTGAGAATAACAAGCCACTTCGAGGGGAAAACCTCCAAATATCTCTAATGAGAACACACTTCACAACTTGATGATGAAATAAGACTCACAACCTCCTATATATACCTATTTATGCCAAGGATATCACCTAGGCCGACTTAGACACACCTATATAAGACTTAGGCCGACCTAAACAACTAAATAACAATATACTAATGATAATATGACTTAATAGAGAGTTAAGATAGCCACAAGCCGACTATTCATAACTCGATGTACACTAATATTAAGGGCGTAGCATGCCCCCCTTCTTCAAAGAAGCATTGTCCTCAATGCTAATCAAGTTTGGCCACTTTTGAATGAACTCCTCATCCTCCCATGTGGCATCTTCAATTAGAAAATATTTCCTTGTAATGAGGTAACTTGGAATTGTTGATGTCACCAGCTTCTTCATGCGTGTCTGGAAAATTAACTTCAGCTCCAAGATGTGTCTTCCCTTTACCTCAAGCTCTTGATGGCGATGAATGTGTTCTTCCTTTGCCTGAACCTTTTGATGTGTCATAAAGGAAGAGGTGAGGAATAATATATGGTACCCTTGCATAGCTTGATTAGGAACTTCTTCTTCTTGAACTTCTTCTTCATTGCCTTCTTCTGCTTCTTCTTCTTCTGGTTGGTCTTTTGCTTCTTCTTCTTCTATTGTTGCTTCTTCTACTTCTGCATATGCCTCTTCTTCTTCTTCTTCTTCTTCTTCTTCTTCCTCTTCTTCTTCTTTCGCTTCTTCTTCTTCTTCTTCTTCTTCCTCTTCTTCTTCTTCTTCTTCTTTCGCTTCTTCTTCTTCTTCTTCTTCTTCTCCTTCTTCTTCTTCTTCATTTGTATCTTCTTCTTCTTCTTCTTCTGGTTCGTGGCTGCTTGAGACCTCCTTTCTTGGTTTATTCATAAAGTCGCTTAATAGGTTTCGTAGGTCCGACATATCTCCTTTTAGGTCACACATATGCATCTTAATTGAGGAAATGTCTTCCTTGACCCTATTGATTTCCTCATTATGAGTAACATCCTTGATTGTTTCACCATCCTTATCAGGAGTCTTCCCCGGAGTGACAACATTCTTTTTACCCCTTGTTGCAGGCCCCGTCATGATGGAAACCACTAATGTTGAAATAAATCACACAAATGAAACTTAAATTCTCTCAAATTTTTACTGTAATATCCTTTAGTATGTCTTCAAAAACCCAATAAAAATCAGACTCCAATTCAACAAGATGTGCGAGATATGTAGATTCCAAAAAAATAGTGTAGAAACCCTAATTCTACAATAATTCGCTTAATTCTACTCCAATTCTTCTAAAATCTGGACTGTAGCTTCTTCAATATGTTCTTCAAAAACCCTTTAAAAATCAGAAAAAAATTCGCCAAAATCTGAAAGATATGCTCTTCCCAAAATCGCCTCCAAAATTGAGAAAAACCTTGCCTCTATGGTGCCAAGATCATGCTCTGATACCACTTGTTATGAAATAACTTGCACAATGGAAGAATATGATATGAAATATGCTGAAAATGATAATAACTGAGAATAACAAGCCACTTCGAGGGGAAAACCTCCAAATATCTCTAATGAGAACACACTTCACAACTTGATGATGAAATAAGACTCACAACCTCCTATATATACCTATTTATGCCAAGGATATCACCTAGGCCGACTTAGACACACCTATATAAGACTTAGGCCGACCTAAACAACTAAATAACAATATACTAATGATAATATGACTTAATAGAGAGTTAAGATAGCCACAAGCCGACTATTCATAACCCGATGTACAATAATATTAGTAGCAAATTATTTATGGTTAATTCTTTTTCATCAGATCTAAGATTAAGTTAATTAAAGTTTGAAAAGTTCATTATTTTGTGACAACTGATTCACCCCCCTCTCAATTGTCTATCCTTGTTTTTCCAACAATTATAGAGGTTTTAGCTACAGTCTAGCCGATGATAAAGTTAATTAAATATTATTAACTTAATAAGACTTGGAAATATTATTAATTGTCGACCCAAAATTACAATTAGATTTTCAAATAACATCCACAACACTCCACATTCATTGAGTCGGCTGCAACGAACAAATAGACATAAAACATCCTACCAGACCTCCAAGCTCGTACTACAACTAATGCAACACCACAAAATTTAGTTATAAGATAATATACGTGTTCAACAAGCAAATCCAGGGGTCCACAACACAAAACGATGATCCAGTGAAGTAGACAAATTGACTAACTGACCGGATAACTTGTTCTTCAAATATTTTGCTGGTAACACACAATATTGCACTTTTTTTGTCGGTATGACTAGATATAGATCTGTGGACCATAAAGATGACTTCAATTGCCATAAATGACAACATTGGAAGCCATATTCCAGTTGACATAAAAAATGAATGAATCTTGATATTGTCTTGAATCTAAAAGTAAATTTGATGGCTAGAATATACAATATTTTTTAATTAAGTGATAATGAAACTTCATTGGGAAAATAAAATGAACCAATATGTTAAGTTGGTGAAATAATTGGAGCACTTTCCAAAGTCTTGGTTTGATATGTTAGGGACATGCCACACCCTAGGAGTGTTATATGTTGACTGAGTAACCTCACAAGGAAACCTAGATGCATTCTCAATTTCATAGAGCCATAGTGTAACACCCCTCCGTTTTGGCTCTTTGATCGGCATTGTTCTTACCTGTTATGATTGTGTCTGATTATGCTTTGAATTTGGAACTATGTTGCTTTTGATTGCAATTGTTATACAATGTGGATGCTATATTTCAATGTGATGTTATCCTGATGTTACCCTTATGGCATGTTTTGGATTAACTTAGAAGATATTTGATTTAACAATGTTTTATGCTGTTGATCATGTTATTAATGTTAGACGCGTCAGTTAGTGATATTGTATTGGTGAAGGGGACGAGATTGTATCACTCACTTGCGAGTGCCCTACGATTCTGAGATTTCCTCTTCACGGTGTGATTGATCATATTATATATATATGCACGTTCGACATGCTCTTTGTTGCAGGTTGGCAGGTACATGACATCGACTCCACTTGGTTTCCAGGTTTGAGCGTGTCCATTGACCAACGAAAATTGATTGGGAGATAGTAGCTAGGTTTTCTGTGTCAAGTCGTCACCTTAACCATAGTGTGTCGTCGGGTTTGTAGTTGGGCTTAGTTATTGTATGTTGTTAGTTTCCTCCTTGGCTTTGTATTTAAATTGCAAGATAAAAGTGATTAAATGGCTTTTGAAAATTATAAATGATGATTGTTTCGTCTTATTGAAATGTTGGAAAATTAGTGATTAATTAATTAATTTAATTAATTAATAAAATAATCTGATTATGAATTAGATTTATTTTATTGACTAATTAAATTAATAGGGTTAAATTAAATCAATTTGGTTGGGTTGGCATCTTTAGATTTTTGGATTAAATCAAAAATTAGAATTATGCTTTACATTTTACTTTTAGAAATAAAAGTTGAAAATAATTTTATTTGTGAATTGTTAAGTTCATTTGGTTAAATAAATTTAATTAACTTTTGGTTGAAAATGAATTTTATTTAAAAGGATATTTTTGCAAAATGCATTTTGAAAATTGAAAATTGTTTAAGTTATTTAAAATTCCAAATATTTTCAATGCAATGTCTTTGGGGTAGAAAAGATATTTTTGGAAATAGTTGACTTTTTTGGTAAAAGATATTTGTGAATTTGAAATTGGAATTTGTATTTGAATTTGAATTAGAAGCTGAATTTGAATTTGAGTTTACAATTTAATTTGAATTTGAGTTTGCAAATTGAATTTGAATTTAATTTGAACTTGAAATTTAATTTGATCTAAATCTGAATTTGAGTTGGAATTGGAATTTGGGGGAGATATTATATTTCATTTTGGAGGTTTTATTTTGGGCTATGGGTTTTGGTTTGGATTTGTGAGAGGATGGAGATTTTTGCTTGAGCTGGATCCAAGGAGGAATTGGAAATCACCATTGTGGAGGGTTGCAAATCTTGGAGAAAAATCAGGTTTTTCACGCTCTTGCCTTGTTCATTTTGAAAATAGACTAAATCTTTGTGATGTATGTTTGAAAATCCTTGTTGGCTGTGAGAAAATTCTTTGAAGTCTTGCTTGGATTCAAATCAAACCCATGAAATTTAGTTTTAAAACTAGCAACACAAAACTACGAAGGATTCAAATAAAAAGATTTAATTTATTTCTCATTTGGGGAAAGAACCTAGAAAATTCATCATGTCATTTGTTTTAAATCTTTCTTTTTAGTTTTTCTCTTCAAAAAAATTGCCCAAATTGGGCTGTGAAATAATATATATGTTTTGCATATAAAATATATGCATCTGGAAATTTTTCCTTTCAAAAAAATTTGTGAGAAATTCTTTCTGGTTTTTACTAGAAGAGGGTTTGATTTTCATTTTGATTTTCGTTTAAAACAAAAAAAAATAAAAAAATAAAAAATTTAAAATATTGTGGGGGCTGCCCACAGCCACCGCCCACCCATGGGGGTGCTCGCTGTGTAGCGCTCCCCATGATGGGGAGGGGGCTGCAAGCAGCCACCCAGCAGGGCTGCGCCCCTGTGTGTGGCTGCGTAGCAGCCACCACAGGGCGCGTCCCCTATTGGGCTGCGAGCAGCCAAGGCCGTATGGCCTTTATTTGTTTTAAAACAAATTTTTGTTTATTAAAATTTTTAGTTTTTTATTAAATTTCATTTTATATTATATATTTATTATAATATATATATAAATTTTAAATTATATATATTATATATTTATTATAATATATATATTATATTAATTAAAATTTTGATTTCATATATAGATATAAATATATATTTAATGAATATATATTTAATATAGATGTTTAAAATATAATATATATAATGTGGATATATATTATATTTAATGTTTTCTCGTCTTCGCTGTAAATAGTAAAATGGAATTCTATTTTGGAGGTTTTTTTAAAATGGAAATATTTAAAGAATAATTTATTTTTAAGATGCGTTTAATTCAAATATAATTTATTTATGGAGTTGATTTTAATCATAAAGTTGAAATAAACGGAGGTCATTTAATTAATCGAATATCTTTATTTAGAAATTTCATTATTGATTACCAGGAATAAATAGTAAATCTTAGAAACATAAAATAATGTTTCGAAGGCATATGTTAAATGATATTGTAATAGTTAAAAGAGGAGCGTAAAACGATTATCTCATTTGTTGAGATGAAATGAAATAGAAGTATGATCAAACGTTTCATTTAGAATTTTGACTTTGATTAATTTATCCTATGATGAATTATGGTTTAAGTGATTTAATTTAAATGCTTATTTATTAAAATATCTTGATTTGAATATAATAGTGAAACTTAGAGATAACGATTGACTTAGTCCAATTAGATGATTTAGTTGTCAACAGTTTGATTTATTTATAATTTGATTTTGATTGTTACGGATAACTGTGTCAAATGAAATTTAAGGGATAGATTCAAACATAGATAACTGTAAGATGATTTTGATTTGAAATAGAAGCAAACGTGGATTTTATATTCAAATGGATTATTTAGAACGTTGAATTTTGAATAGTCAATGATTTATTTTAAAGGATAGAGTCTAGATAATCAAATGCTTTTATTTTAAAGATTGATTTTTAATAAGATATGAGATTGGGAAACGAAATATAAAGTATTGTTATAGATTCTTAAATGTCAACAGTGTGATTTAAGTATTTAGTATATAACAGGATATACATCGAGTATGCACTATTAAGTATATTTGTTGGAATGTATTCGTATTCAAGTAGAGATGAGATTTAGTTGATTTATTAATGCAAATTGAAAGAAAGACTGATTTATTTGATCTAAACGTCTTCTTATCAAAATGTTCTAAATATAGAATACAAATGAGAAAACTTAGAAGTAACGAATGATTTAATGAATCATATGAGATTGAGTTGTTGATTTATTGCTAGGTTGAAATAAAGAGTAATTTATTTAATCCAAATGCTTTATAAAACAAGTGGATTTAATTACATTATATGATTGTGGGACGTAGAGTTATTAAGTGGATTGATTTCGATTCAATGATGTTATTTATTGAAATGTCTGGATTTAGAATATGGTTGTGTAATTTAGAGTAAATGATCTGTTCTTTGAATATTTCTATGTCGTGAAAAGAGATGGGATCAATTGATTGGATAAATGCAAGTCATGAATACTGTGTTTGATTGGATTTAGGAAATCTGAACAGTAGCTCACTTCATTGTTTGAAATGTTCTCAGTGGTTAATTGTTCGTCTTTGTTGTGTTGTGGAATTAGTGTGAATGTATTGAAAGTCTTCCATATAGGAGTTCTTTTATCGATATCGGTTGTGGCATGTGAGTCAACCTTTGATGTGTTATGGAAAATATGTATAGTTACACCATGTCGTTTCACCTGGTTTTCACGTACGGGTTTTGTAATTTGTGCCTCCTTGGGAATAGGAGAAGGTTTTGTAATATGTGCCTCCTTGGATGGAGTGGTTTTGTTTTGTTGTTTTCCTCCAATGTTTGGAGAGGGCTTAACCTTGTTGCCTCCAGTGTTGGTGTGAGTTATTGATGGTTACCTCCTTGAATGGAGAGGTTGTGTTTATCTGGATACCTATTCTAGTTATTACCATGCATGTTGTCTTAGGAGAGTGGCTTGCAATGGGCGCCGGCGCACAAAGTGGTGCCAGGATAACCCTTTGTAAGTTGGTTAATATAGTGATAACTAAATAAACTTTTAGAAGTTTAGGATGCATCAAACATTAAATAAGATAAAGTATGCCTCGCTCATGGACCCAAGGGCTTGTTGTAGACTTGGGATGAGATGGGAAGGCCTGGAATGGCAAGATCATCTATCTCGTCTTCACGAGAGGTATTTGGTTCTGCATGAGTAAGCATGGGTGCCAGGAATGTGGTAGAGGCTACCAGGATAACCCGTGGAGTGGGGGCCGGGGCCTAGGAAGATTCCCAGAGGATATCCCTTGACGAACTATGCAATGACACTCTTCCTAAGTCAATAGTTTGTATATGTTTTATGTTATACTCTTGATCCATTCTATGTCTGGAAGCAATGTAACCTTTGGCAGTGTTGTGTGAGTCATACCTAGAGTTGTACGTATGACCGTTCAGTCATGTGATGAGGTCTTGTATTTATTTCGTATCAATTTTGTGTGGCCCGTGTCTTGTGGTAGATGGTCTTGTGTAGGAATTCCTAGTTACTATCTCCTAGCACGGAGGGAGTGGAACCTTTTGGATTCCATGTGGTTGGGTGGCATGCATCTTAAATCCGTTGGTTCTTCTTCATGTTCGTGTGTTCGTGATTTCCAGCTGGAGAGCTCGTGGGAATCAGTTTCTTCTCATGCCTTGTTCTCTCAGTTCTTATTGTATTTTATTACCCCTCAGTTGTTATCGAGGTGGAGTTTGTAATTTGTAATCATACTTGTTGGATTTACCTCATTCGGGGAATGAGTGTTGTAATCTTATTGTTTAAATATTGTTAATTAAAATCTTTTGGTATTTCTTATCCTTCGTTGTAAGTTACCTTGTATGGAATGTATGTTGTCTCATTTCCTTAAGTGATTAATGTTTTGGTTTCAGTGGATGTAATTGTTGTATGGGTTTTTAAGTAATCTTTGTCTCGTGGCCTTAGAGGTTGTTGGCAATATGTATTCATCTTCATGTTATTTGTACTTGAAAAAAAAATAAAAATTGGCACGTTTAAGTAATGAATTGCAACTTCCTCTAGGGTTGCGTGGCGGGGCATTACACATAGAGCTATTATGATGGTACCTCTTGTCTTACCTCTACAATCTTCATCCTTATTGCTGTTGGATTTTGTAATAAATATAGGACCTAATTGTCACCATGTGGTGTGTGATTGAAATAGACTAGAAATATTAACAAAAAATAGTTAAAAATTTGTAAACTTATAACTTAGAAAAATAAATCATAATAATCTATAGAAACTTGATCTTAAGTGGTCAATCTCACCAAATTTTCTTACATAAACAAGATGGGGCTAACTTTAATGTTAATTTTTTTATCATTCTTTATTGAAATTAAATTATAAAAGTATTAAACCTATACAATTTAATAATAGAATAATAATGATCTACTTTATCCTTTATACATAATTTCTATTCATATATGAATATAGTCATGATTTTAGATTTAAAATATACATGTAATCAAGTATTCACATTTAAAAAATATCATAAAGTTCATGCTTTTGAGTGAGTATATGAATCTAGCTCTTTGAAGCTATGTGGAGAGAGAGTGTCATCTAAGTGATTTACCTCTAACCACAAATTGATGGTCCCCTCATAATTTTCAACTAGAAGTGGTCCTACTCTTCAATGAGAGTGATAGATTGTGGTAGCTACCATAGCAACATGCCCAATTCTAGAACTAATTGTATAAATACTATAAGTACTATCACATATAGTCTATCATGTGGCCCTAGATACTTGCTATCTACATGACATCTAACTAATATGTAAACTAGTAGATACTTGTGAATTGACAATGCATGTAGCAATCATTATTTTAGTGAAAAATGTCAGTATAATTAAATTCCTACAGATCAATATGCATGCCATATGTTCATACACTACTATCTATTTCTTGACTCAAAACCATAAATAAATACAATCTTGTACAAATGTTGATAAAAATAAAATTACATTTTCATAAAACAACTTTAGGAGTTTTAATTCCCAACCCACTTGGATTCTAAAAGAGTTCAACACAAACTTAATAGTATTTACTATTTCAAGCATATAGCCTACTCATAAATGAGTAATTATCTAAAATGAGCACTCACATGTAATAGTCTATTCATCAGAATATGCTATTACATGACTATTCATTTAAAATATTACTATAATTCTATTTAATACAACTCAAAGTATGTTGAGGAAAATACTATTCATAAAAAAATATCGATATTATACAACATGTAGTAAGCCTTACAAAATTAATTACATCATTCATAGTTTTTAAAGAACTTTAATATGAATTCTAACACATTTAATATTGTTCATAAAATTCTTTTATTATAAAACTTATTTTTTTCTACCACAATAAGTTTAACCACATGTAGCCCCATATTTGATAAAATTATCTTATAAGCATATAGAGATGTATACATATGCATATATGTTTGTATATAAACCTATAGTCAAATATATAAATATATATAGTTAAATAAACACATACATTTATACATTTTCTTGAAGGAAACTATAATTGTTGTGATACAACTTATTACAAAGTGTTACTTAACTAATTTTGGTATGTATATTCATATATACAGGTGTGTATTACTATTTACACTATGATACACATACACACATAAATTATAAAAACTATACACTACCATGAATACAAGTATAAAATATTTTAACCAAATAGCATGTTGGTAAGAGGATTTGTCACTATAGTTTTGCTTGAGAAGTGATCCTGAATCACCCTCGAACAACAACAAATGAACTAACAATTGGAGAGACCGCTATTGGATTAGAGATCTTCCTCTAAATTTTAGAAGTACAACTCCCTCAAATGATGAAATTTAGGCTTTATGGGTGTGCTTTTAATCATAAAGAATGAAAGAAAAAAAATCGAAATGGAAAATAAAAAGATAACTACATTGAAAAGAGAATGAACACAGATTCATCTCTCAGATGCATAAAAGCATATATAAGATAAAGGAAAGTAACTACAATTAAGCACATGACAAAGATTTAGAGAAACGAATGCAAATTGAACATCTGAACAATCAACAACATAAAGAAGTATACTCAAACTCATAGATTATAAATATCATGCTTTATTTTTCTCCAAAATTGAAGAGTTCATAGACTCTTTTCTTTGTACAATAAAAAAATTAATCATTTCCTCTAAAAATTCTTAACACTCTGACCCGAAAATTCCCCCCTTATTACAAATGAAAATATCTTTTATAACTTCACCCTTCACCCTCATAACAATTTCTTGAGATTTAATAATGAAAACCTTTCAAATTCCCTTTCTTTGAAACATCCCTTTTAAAAAACTTATTTGTCATATAAAATGGCTGTGGATCGAGACCAAAAACCCCTCCCTCCAAAACTCAAAAGAAAATGAAAGATCAAGGTTCTGCGTCCACTAATTCTAGCACATGGCAAGTAGTATTTGCCTTCAACAGATTGGTAAGCTTATAAGTTCAACTTCTCATTCTTGGGAGTTTCTAAAAGCAACTTGCTTTGTTTGCATTGACAAATGGTTCTATAGTTATATTGCAAGTGTTTGATCTGCAGAACTAGAATGACGAGGCATATTTTGGTACGAGTATAACTTTGAAAATGAAAGAACATATTATTTTTGAAATGATACAACATGCCTAGAAGCTTTAACTTGAATACTTTGATTCCTCGTGTGATAATTTGGTGACATGCTTTTAGTTTTGGATAACTAGCATAGAAGAATTTCATGGACTTTGTGTTTTAGCTCATTAATTCCTAGGTTGGTCATTATAGAGACATGAAGAAACCCCTTTGGTCCAACTGACTTGTAATTATTCTCCATGGTATGAGCAATACTTGAAGAATTCGATAACAAAGCAGCCTTGGAAACAGCATCTATCCATAATCGATTCCCAAGTCTTTCCCTCATTTCATTGTAGAGAAGAAACTGATCAGAAGCAGATGTCCCACAATCAAGAAAGATCATGAACAAACAATATTGCTGATGATAGATGAGATAAAGTGTTAACCTCTCCAGATTGTTTCTTTCAACATCAGATCTCCTTAGCAATCCTAGTGTATCAGTCACCTGGAAACATTCATAATTTATGGTGATGTGGCCCATTATAATACCTCTTGTTGTAAAGGGATAGTTGCAAACCTAAGAATCCTAACAAAAGATGACTTTCCCACATTTGGAGCTCCAACAAGGCAGAGGGTAGGGGTTTCAAGATGCACAATCGACATTGCTCGTAAAGTCTATGCAACATTCAAGAGATCATCTATTGCTCTTCCACTATTCTGAACAAGCTCTTCCATTTTTGAGAACCCCTCACTCAGTCATTATTCTGCTTCGTGTTTAAAAGCATGTCTCGTTCCTCCTTTATATCTTGTTCTTAAAAGCTTATCTTTGCATCTAGAACACTCAAAGTAAGCACAGGAGAAGATGACAAAAAGTGAGCATAGAAGTCGAATGAACCTATGCCGTAGGACTTGATGAAATGACTCAAGGAATCCATCAAGACCTTTTCCTTTGTATTCAATTTCATCATTTTCTAGAGGCTTCAACATCATACAAGTATGTTTCCCAATTATGGCGCTCGAGATATGAACAATATTAAAAGGAACCAACATTGTGCTTTCTCCCGAAATTGTACAAGTGCTGAGTAAGCCCAAAAGAACCTACAATATAATGCAGCTTGAATTGATTCAAGGCTAGAGATGTACTATAGAGCCTCATCGTAACTGCTAAGATCCTCTAGTAGCATCTTCAAGTACCACTCATGCTTTCCAGCTGTTTCAACATTAAATCGGTGCTCACCGTCACCTTTAATGAATTCATCTGACTTTTCTTCCGTATCGCAATCATATCTATCAGAACTTATACAGCTACAACATCTAACAAAGATTTATCTTGTGTTTGGATGGATGTCCATACATAGTTTCAAATAGGATATGCAAGTTTTGTACTTTATAGTTAGTGGAGATTGAATGACATTATATCATAGAATGTTCAGTTTATAGAGATATTTGGATCAATTATATGAAGATTTTAAAGGTGGACACCTTGTTTTGAAGTAGAGAAAATAATAAAAAAAGCTGATTACTTGATTAAAATACATAGCAGAAGATCTAAGATCCAAAAAGAAAGGGAGCTCAAGTAATTGCTGGGTTGGAAGTTAGTTTTGTCCAGGGCTGTTGTGTTCCATTCTGTTAGTATTCCGTTAGTCTCATAGACTGTTTGACCTCATAAATGTTATTAAAAATCTCCATTTATTCATTCAAGACTTTGACAAAGTTGTGAATTACGCATTACATCTACAAATTGCATTTTCTTAAAAGATTCTAGAACTTTTAGGGCAAAATTTCGTTCTTTACATTCCTACAGTCTGGCGCTTTGTTTTAATTATCCCAATTTGGTGTATAGGTAAGGAGGAAATGTGGGAAAGGTTGTGGCGCCTATGCATTGCATTTGTTTGAAAGTTTCTAAAGCCTTATTATCAAATCCAATGGTGCGCCAAGACTCTCAGTTGAGGTGCATATCCTGCAGTCATCGCATTCCATGAGATGGCATCTCTTCGAGACATTCCGTCAGAACACTAACACGCCTTGTATCGCGCATTCTTTCATTTTTGCATGTATATCTATTGGGGCGTTTGCATTGAAATCTTGTATAGTAGTTACAATAAATCCATTTTTTGCGTAGACTACAATCATGGCATCCATGAGACCGCATTTCTTTGAGACAATCTGCGGGTTGTCTATGCTTACATATCATGTTGTTGGTCGTAGAGTGGAGTTCTAAAACCCATTTTGGCTTTCGAAGCCGGTTTCAAAACCCTTACTGCGTGCCCATGACATTTTGACTTTCCCTTCCGTGTTATAAATAATGTATCAGCTTTTTACGAGGTTCATATAGCCATTGCAACTTTGGGTGGTTTTCATAATCATGTCCGGTGAGGTTTTCTAATCTTTTCAAAATTTGGAAAGAATTTATTTTGAAACTTATGTTGTATGTTAATTTTCGACATGTGTATGCTATGTGTTGTAGTTTATATCTTATACTTATTTGTTGGTGATGTTTTTATTTGGTCATGTTTATGTTATGATGGTTTATCATGTTTGTTTAGAATGCATATTAAATAATGGTTAATTATACCTATTGTCATGTGCATTTGGTGTGTGTGAGTCATACTTTTCTTGTTTTACATGAATGTGTGTGTTTGTGTCTAAGTGACTATCTCCTAGTATGGTGTGGTTGAATTATGGGTATCACATGGTTGGGTGGTGTGGAACTACCAATTGGGACTAGAACATCCATTAAGTGGCTTATGATCACACACAATATGGAAAATGTTTCATTTCCCCATTACAAGAATCTTATAAAATATATAATTTAAGACAATTGAAATGTAATTGCATTATTTATATTGAAACCTCTTATTAGATGGGTTGTAATCCACTCACGTAAGTGGTGATGGATCTATTATTATTATTATAGCACCTCAATTTTGGTGTTGATCATATATATCATTCAATATGGATTTCTCCATTCTCGATATGTTGGTAAAATAAAATTAGAACATATTTGATTTAAGCATAAAATGAAAGTAGCGTGTTAGAAAATATCTAATAATGATATATTTGGAATTTTAGTTATATCTTTTCTCTATCCTTATGCTTTGTGGATGTGAACCCACCAAAAGTTGGTTTCATCATGTGTTAGGAACATTCTCCTTCACCCTCCTATCCCTAGACTCATTTTAGAGTTCTTTGTAGACCATACAACCTTTGTGAGGTATCTCTTCCATTTTGTTTCATGTTCAAAGATTGAGTGTAGCTTTCCACCTTGCTCTTCTAGCTATTTATAGGTCTTTGTGGAGTATGTTTTGAGTTGAATCATTTTTTTTGTGAGTTTGAGGAATTTTCCTTGTGTATGAGACCTAGAAATGGTCATCTATTTAATCTCTAGTTAGGAATATAGTTCCAAAAAATGAATATAACACAAAAATAGGACCCCACCTTAAAAGCATGAATCTAGTGCTAGAGCTAGACTTTAGAGACACAAGTGGATATTTTATTAGTGGTACACTAGCATCCTTCCTCGATTCTAGAGTTCTATCTAGGTGCTAGTGTCATTTTTGGGAGCTATAGTCTTCTTGGCAAATTGTAGTCCTTTGTTCATTGGTAGTAGACATCTCTAGTCATTTATAGGGGAAAATTTATAAAAATTTATTGTCCTTGGTCTTTTGAGTCTACCCATGTTTTTACCTTGTTGAAAAGTATCATAATAGAAAATTTATTTCATCATTAGCATTAGGCAACATTCTAACATTCCTTTGTATAAAAATGACCAATTATCATTCTCGTTGGTGGAGGGCTTGTACCTCATAGTGGAGTAGCCTCTTGTTAAGGTTTGTAAATTTTTTGGGTGTCATTTAAGTTTTTTGGATTGGATTGGAGTTACACCCTCATCCTACTCCATGTACAAGAAACTAGTGGTTGTTTTAACTATTCAAGATATGATATCTCCTAGTTGTCCCACCTTTTGCTTAAGTTTCCTTGGGTGTTGTGAGAATCATTGGATGTTTTTATGGAGTAGATTTGAGGTAGATTATTATATTCATGAGAGAATGAGATCATGAGTTAGGACCCAATCATCGTCATGGTGTAGTTCCACTCTCTTGTAGGACCAGCATGGTGAATTCATAACATAATTGGTAGGTCTTCTACTTGTGCCACCTTGCTTGGATCAATTATGATGTCTCTTATTTTTTTATGTCCTTGTTTTATGTTTTATAATTCTTGAAATGACACTTTGTGTGTGCATTAGCATGTTGTGTGACATGCCAATATTGTATCATGAATGTGGAATTCATTTTTGTGTTCTTTAAAAAAGATTCACACGTGGCTTGGGGTATTACATTGGTAGTGTACGAATATATTGCAACCATATATTTACATACAGTAAAATTTAAAATTTCATAATTAGTTCATTTAATTTCCACCAAGGTTTGGTTCATTTTCAACAACAATTCCATCTAGAAAATTAATTAAATAACCTCATAATATCTTATGTAATACCACAAAATATTTTTAACTTAAGAATAATAATTGAGTGAGAGTCCCTATGTAAGTAGGTGCATATTATTGAATAGATAATTTATACATGGAGGTATCTTTCATTCATTCCACTAAATTTTTTAATGATCCCCACAACATCCTCTATAGTCAAAGCTTCACACCATGGTATGTTATTTTTGAGTTCTTGCAAAAGATAGCCGAGGTATTACATTACTATAGATTTTTTTTTTGGTTTTAAATTATAGTATATATAATACCTCTCCTTAGCTATCCCATCCATCTTCATACTTCTCCATCCATCCCCATTATTATCTTTTCCATATCTTCCTTTTCCAATTTTCATAGCTAGCTTCATTGTAGTTCTAGGACATCTTAACTTGAATTTAACTTTTCATTTTCATTAAAATACAAAAATAATTTGATATCTTTTTTATTTATTCTATATTTTATTTTCATAGTGTTTTTATATTGGTTTGTGTTTGTGGATCTTTGTTAGATTAAATTCTTCCTTTTCCTAGCCTATCCTAGCTTTATTAAAAATTTAATTATGATTTAATTTTTTTTTGTATTTCATTAAAGTTTTAAAAAATAGTTATATTAGTAATTCCATCATTCCACATCAATTTTTCATCTATTTTGGGCTAGTGGTTTCCATTTATTTGTCTTATCTCACCCTTCACCATTGTAATCCTCTAAAAATATAGTCTTCTCAATTATTTAGTAAATTTTGCATACTTTATCATTTTCTCACCAAATTAGTTGTTTCAAATTTCTATCTCAATCACCCATCGATATATACCAAATTTTTAGTTTTTGTTGTCATTTAACTACTTTTTTTCATCTCCCAAGTAGCACCTAATTAGCATTTTGTATAAATATATAATAGTTTCCAATAATTCTTTATTGTTTGAATTGGCATGTGATTTTTTAGCATGTAAATTTCAATTACTATTTTAATATTAGTTTTGCATTCCATTTGATTTATGCATTAGTTTCCACATACAAATTCCCCTTTATTTATTTGCTTTGTAGTGTTATATGTTGTATCTTTTACTTGCAAGTGATTTTGTGAAGAATCCATGCAAAAGAAGTGCTCATTTATAAAAGTATTTGAGGATTAAGAAAAAATCTAATTTTTTAAAGGGTTTTCTAAAGATAGGAATTCTCCTTGGTTCTATGATCCACCTTGGGTAGAAGGTGGTACTTCTCCAATTCCTACACACAAGGAGATATTTCTCCTTAGTCTTGGGCACCACCTTGGATGCACCCCCTTATTGAACCAAGATCTTAGGATTATAATTTCATATAATTTGGTTTAAACTATTAGAGTCTTAATTCTAGTCCTTCTAGTCCCAATAGTTACTAGTCCAAATTCTAGGTGTATTTTTTTAAATTAATGTTGTCCTCTTTCTTGCAATCTTTTT
This sequence comes from Sequoia sempervirens, assembly GCA_007258455.2. NCBI lineage: Eukaryota > Viridiplantae > Streptophyta > Pinopsida > Cupressales > Cupressaceae > Sequoia > Sequoia sempervirens. The sequence goes on along the minus strand of VDFB02000003.1, from coordinate 601,678,382 downwards.
ATACAAGTTTTTCACCTTTTATCCTTGTTTTTCTCACTATCATGACATGTGTCTATATTGATAAGTGATCATTATTATAATTTATAGTCCATAAATATTTGGAGCCTCTAGGACCTAAAGGAATTATCCCCACCCTAAAATTCTCCATGGTCCTAAGGCCCACCTTGGGTGCACTACTTTCTTTTAGCGAAGTAATGAGCTCTATAGTTTATGAAAATTGGTTTGGATTCTCCTTAGATAGTTTCCAAGATAATTCTAGTACTTTAGAGGAGGATATTTGCTACTCCTGAGTCTCTAGGAAAAGGAAGAGTCTTACAGGGAGCAAATTGTCCTCAACTACCTCAAGGAAATAAGCTCAAGTGACCAAGATGGGTAAAATGGAGTTTCTAATATGTTTTTTTTTATGTTTTATTATTGTTTATGGGAAAATAACTTTAGAAGCTGAATGAACAGGCCTTAGAGGTCTTAGAGATAGATAGCTTAGCTCATGACCAAAGGATGATAACAGGGTGCACAGATGTCCCCACAATGTATTGTGGTCTTGTATAGATCAAAAATAGGGTTAGTCTACCAAAATGCATATGACCTACTTATCAACTTAGAAATTAATGTTTGATAGTTTGACTAAACTAATAGAATGTTGGGAATAGAGAAAAGTACAACAACAAGAATACTAGATAAGCAACTAATCAAACTGATGAGATAAAGTGACGAAAGATAAAAGGAAGAAGTGAACTCACGAAAGGTCCAATGCTATGAATCCTCCAACAAAGCTCCACATGAACAACTTGCACACACATAAACAATGAAAAGTGTTGGGGATGTTTTGGGGCTTACCTTATTCAAACACTTGTTTTGGTGTATCCACCTCCATGGAAAACCAGAGAGACAACAAGATAGAGAAATAAACAATTGATAATATGGAATGAAAATAGAAAGAAAGAATACATGCAAGATGGGTAAGTGCATGGATCTATGACACAATTTTGGTGCAAAATTGCAAAAAAAAACTCTTAACAAGCCATATTGCGCTCGCCAAATTTGGTGCTCTCCAAATGGATTTACCATTTGACAAGCCCCAAATTTGGTGGGCACAAAATTTGGCACTCACCAAATGGCTGGAATTTTGAAATGAATGTTTGTGAACTCTTTCTTCTTCTCTTTCTCTACCAAGGAGACTATTTACATGAAATAAACATTTAAGTTGACATTTACATATGGAAATTTACTTTCTTATACTTTAAGTTATATTTCATGTATATAGATTCAGGATGTTTGAGAGTGGTTTTGGATCTCTAGGAGTTATAATGCAAATTCTAGTTTTTGGAAGATCTTAAAATTTTTAGACTTAGTCAAATTTTAGTAGTCAGATAGAGGGAGAGGGGGTGGGAGGGAGAGACTTAAGAGAGAGAGAGAGGGGGAAAGAGTGGGAGAGAGATATAGGGAGGTAGGGTTAAGGGTAGAGGGTAGAGGGGAGAGAGATAGAGGGAGTGACTAAGAGAGAGAGACTTGAGAGATAGAGAAGGGGTAAGAGGGAGAGACTTGAGAGAGAGAGGGAGTAGGAGAG